>JAEOAD010000016.1:8087500-8605000 GCA_036365145.1 Orientallactaga sibirica | reverse complement strand
GGTTGAGCACTGTATTTTAAGGAAAAGGTGTCCCAGTCCACAAATCTAAGAGAAAAGGAACATGATAAATGATTAAGCCAAAATGACTAAAAGACTCTTAAGAAATGCTGAAATGAACTCACATGAAGATTAAACGTTCGCGATCCACACGTCTGGGCTTAAACACAACCCCTTAGGGGTTAACTTTCAGTAAGCATCTCAGTGATTCTTCAAAATCTTTCCATAGTGGCAGACCTAATTGTTGAAAAATGATGGTCACATATTAAATTGGTAACTTACACAGCCGCAGCTGTGCTTTTCCTTGTTTCTACTGGGAAGTTCGTGGGGTCTATTTGAGCTCTTTCAAAAAATTTTGTTTGGTGTGTGTGTGTGTGTGTGTGTGTGTGTGTGTGTGTGTGGTGTGTACATGCATGTTCACAGGCAAGGGCAGGCACGTGGAAATCTTTGTGTACATGTCAAAGTCCTAGGGCGACTTTGGGTGGCAATCCTCATCTTCAGCCTCGTTTGAAGCAGGAACTCTCATTGTCCACTGCTGCGTGGACAAGGCCAGCTGGCCTGCCAGCTTCTAGGCGACTCTCCTGTCTCCACCTCCCTTCTCTCCCTAGGTGTGCTTGGATTACAGACACCAATGCCTCACCACCCAGCTTTGGTGAGTGTTGGGGATCCTAACTCAGGTACTCATGTGTAGTGACCGTTTTGTCCACTGAGCTGTCTCCCAGCCCCTGAACTTTTCTTTATTATTTTTTTCTTTTTTAAAACATTTTATTGACAGCCTTTATAATCGTAGACAATAAACCTTGCACCCTCACTTTCCCCCCTCACAAGTCCACCCTCCACAGTAGCCCATCCCTCTCTCAGGCTCTCTCTTTTATTTTGATGTCATAATCTTTTCCTCCTATTATGAGGATGTTGGGTAAGTAGTACCAGATACTGTGAGGTCATGGAGATTCAGGCCATTTTGTGTCTGGAAGATTGCATTGTAAGCAGTCTTACCCTTCCTTTGGCTCTTACATTCTTTCTGTCACCTCTTACTCAATGGACCCTGAGCCTTGGAAGGTGTGCTAGAGATGTTTCAGTGCTGAGTACTCCTCTGTCACTTCTTTTCAGAACTATGGTGCATTTTGAGTCATCCTAGAGGTCACTGCATCTGAAAAGAGAAGCTCCTCTAACCAAAAGTGAGAGTAGCATTAATATATGGGTATGAACATTAAGAGAAGTGCTTACAGGGAAGTTTGTCTGGGCATACTATATCCATTTAGCCAGACAACCCCAGCAGGTATTATTCCCCTAGGGCTCATGGCTGCCCTCGCCGTATTGACTAGGTTTTCAGTACCAGGCATGTATTCCCTCCCTTGGAGCAGGACTCCATTCCAATTAGTGAGCAGTTGGTTTCCCCATAAGAGACATGCCACTATTGCAGCAATGCACACATTTGGCCTGGCTGGCCAATCTTAAGACATGCAATGTCCACTGCTGTTTACCACCATGATGACTTCTCTCCCCATAGCTTTTTCCAGCTTTCTGTCAGCTGGTCCACAGGGAGGAGGTTTATAGCTGAGCTCCAGCAAGATTTCTCAGTGACTTGCAGCCTAAGCATGTAGAGTCTTCAACAATAAGTTTTTAGTATCTAGTTCTGGTGGCAAACCAAAAGCCTTGGCAATGGCCTAAAATATTCTGGGAGCATCAGGAACCTCCCACTGTAAGATATCTCATCCCTGGTATTGAAATTTTTATAGTATCAATGTATGGCTTTTGGGTGTGCCATGATCCAAAGAAGTAGGTTTCCATATGGTTTATTCATAAACCTTAAACTTTCATTAACCCTCCTCCCACCCTTCCTTTACTCAATCAAGCTTTTCTTAATGAGTTTTTTTTTTTTTTAATGGTAATGCTCAGAGCCGTTTTTCTCATCAGTGTGGCAGTTGGAATGTCAGTCATCAAGAAAACAAATGACAGGAATAAAGAGATGGCTTAGCAGTTAAGGCACTTGCCTGCAAAACCTAAGAATGCATGTTCAAATCTCGAGGTCCCACATAGCCAGACACAAAAAAAAAAAAAAGAAAAAGAAAAAAAGTGACACAAGAGTGCAAGGCATCTGGAGTTCCTCACAGCAGCTGAAAGGCCTTGGTGTGCCCATTTTCTCTTTCTCTCTATCTCTTTCTCTCAAAAATTAAATAATTTCAAAAAAAGAAAACAAATGGCAGCAAATGCTGGTGAGAAGGTGGGAAAAAGGAACACTTATACACTGCTGGTGCCACTAAACTAAGGTAGACATTATGGAAATCAGAATTGAGGTTCTACAAAATGATAATAAACTACCTCACAACCCAGCTGCTCTGTTCCTGGATAAGAGCCCGTGTGGTTCTGAATCACACACTGTGGAGGAACTCGTTGACCCATGTTGACGATTGCTCGATTGACAGTGGCCGAGAAATGTGACCAGTCTAGGCATCCATCAACAGATAAACGGGCAAGGGAAATATATAGACAAAGTAGAATTTTATTTAGCTACCAGGAAAAATGAAACCAAGATAGAATAATGGGTGGAACTGAGAACTAATGCTAAGCAAAATAAGCCATATTCGGAAAGACCAATATGTTTCTTCTTGGATGTGGAATCTAGATTTAAATCTATCTATCTATCATCTATCTGTCTGTGTGTGTGTATCTGTCATATAATATGACATGAAGGCAGAAAGGGGACTATAGAGGGAAAGAAGAGGCTGTAGGTACAGGGTATGGTGACCAAGAAAAGGTAGTAGAATGTACTTTGAAATCAGAAGAGGAAACTATTTTGAGAGAAGAAGGGGACCAGCAAGAAGGGCAGTGTAGGAAGGGGGAGGGCAAAGTATAATGATGCATGTATGTGAAGACGTCACAGTGAAGCTCATTTCTTTGTGTGATAAACAAAAACTAATAAAAACATTTTCAAAGTGCAAGGGTTAGACCTGAGACACACCAGCTAATCCATGCGCCCATCTGTATTAGCTCCCGGCATTGTCACGGTCTACGTCAGAGGCTCTGAGCAGTCCCAGAGGAGAAAATTCAGTACAACTTAAAGCCAGTCTCCTTACTTGCCTTTTTCTCTCACGGTACAGTGAAATGCAGGTGTGCAAAGGAGTTATCTGGACGTATACATGTTGACACAGAGTGATGTATGTCATGGGTCACCTCACCTTTTTTTATTATTTATTTATTTATTTATTTATTTATTTATTTATTTATTTATATTTATTTGACAGAGAAAGAGGGAGAGAGAGAGAATGGGCACGCCAGGGCCTCTAGCCACTTCAAATGAACCCCAGACACATGCGCCCTCCCTTGTGCATCTGGCTAATGTGGGTCCTGGAGAATAGAACCTGGGTCCTTTGGCTTTGCAGGCAAATGCCTTGACTGCTAAGCCATCTTCTCCAGCCCTCACTTCACTTCTGTATGAAGAGGCTGAGCAGACAGTGTCTGCCTCACAAACATGAGGTCCTGAGTTCAATCCCCAGTACACATACTAAATGCCAAGTATGCTGTCACGCAACTGCAATTTGCTAGTCAGTGTAGCCTAATTGATGAGCTATAGGCCAGTGGGAATCCCTGTCTAAAACTGAAGAGGATGGCATTGCTGGAGATAACATCCAAAGTTTCCTCTAGCCTACTACTATTACTACACACACACACACTCACACACACACACACTCATACACACGCACACACACGAACACACATAATACATGTGCAGAAACAGAATAAAATTATACATTCACATAAAAATAAAATGTCGGTTTCAGGCTAGACACCATGCTGTAAGTTGTGGTTATAACTTCCATGGAAAGTTATCATGGTTTTTTTTTTTTCTCCTACCTTATTATTTCTCTATTGTTTGAATTTTCATGCATGAGTGTACATTATTTCAAAATTGGGAAAAACAGGCTGTCATTTTTTTGGGGGTAGGAATGAACCCCTTAGAAATGACAGTCTTCACAGTGCCGTCAACATCCCTGTTAGAATGTGGTGTCCACACACACTATGCAGAGCATTGCCGAGGACAGGGACAGCCGGAGGCATGTGCTAGGCACTTCCTACATGTTGTGCCATTGGAATATTTCATAAATTACATTAGTTCATATGTTTATCCATCTTACTAGTCCCATTTTCCAAATTAAAAAAAGAAAGCAGAGCTCAGAATAATGAACATTTGCTCAAAATCTAAAATGAAGGAACATATCTATAGACCTGCTAATTTGTACAACTTCATTTTCTATCGTGGAAATGCGCCCTGTATTTATCAGATTTCATGTGTGTTTTCTGCCTAAAGATGTTGTTAATATCCAAGGATTTTACTCTTAACTAACTTATTTTTCTAATGCTTGTTAGTCCTTTTTTTAACATTTAAAAAAATTATTTATTTGAGAGAAAGAGAGACAGAAAGGCAGATAGAGAGAATGGGCATGCCAGGGCCTCCATCCACTGCAAACGAGCTCCAGATGCATGTGCCACCCTGTGCATTTGGTTTACGTGGGTCATGGGGAATCAAACCCGGGTCCTTTGGCTTTGTAGGCAAGAGCCTTAACCACTAAGCTATCCCTTTAGCCCCATTAGTCCTTTTTTTTTTAGATTTGTATATTATTTGTAAGCTGGGAGAGAGAGAGAGAAGGAGGGAGGGAAAGAATATGGGTGCTCTAGGACCTCCAGCCAGTGCAGATAAACTCCAGACACATGCACTACTTTGGCTTTACATGGGTCCTGGGGAATTGAACATAGGTCATTAGGCATTAACCACTGAGCCATCTATCCAGCCCCTTTCTCCTTTTATGTTTCTCACACCAGACTCTTGTCATTGAAATTCAAATCCCCACAACCTCACAAAGGTGTCATGCAGAGACTAGAAGCTGTCACCACATGTGGAGATAGATCCTTTAGAAAGGAGATCAAGTTATTGGGGTCCTTGGACTGGGCCCTACTCAATTGCAAATAAAGGAAATTTGGCTATGCAAAGAGATGCCCATTGTGCTCACACACACACACAGTTACACTGTCACACACACACACACACACACACACACACACACACACACGACACAGACACAGACACAGTCAAACCTGGGGGCGACCACGGAAGCATAAAGTGAGCAGATCCCGGGGTTTCAGCTGCAGAAACCCTTCCTTTCCCCGCATTTGCAGCTTCACTAAATCCATCCCTCCATCTTAAAAATGAGGTTAAAAGAGAAGTTGTTTCTCTTTAAAAGAAAAGTTATTGCTCTCCCGTCCAAGATGGGGGTGGCATTTAGTGCTTGTTTGCATTCAGGCTAGAAAGGACCTAGGTGGTCTCTCCTGTTTGCTCACATAGGGTCCTAGTTAAACAAAGTAGAAACAGTGAAGGCAGCAGTGGGAAAAGAGTGGAGACAGAATCCCTTCTGTGCTTTCCTTGTTTACTGGCTGAACTGTGCTCCATCTTCTTAGCCTCTTCACAGAGCTGAAGGTGGAAGAGAGAAGTGGGCCACTGCCTCCGCATGGGGCTGCCCTTCCCTTCCTCTCCACCATCCTTGTTCTTATGATCACTCAGGGCAGGTAGTCCTCCTCCACAACCCTATGGGACCCCTGTGGTAGTTTGAATATATGGCCCCTAATATATTCAATGTTTTATTACTTTATAGTTTGCATCTGCAATCACCTTCCTAGAGGCAATGTCACTGGGGGCTGGTCTTAAGGTGTTAATGGTGGGTTTGAGATTCCATTGTAAAGATATGCAAAGTGACTTTTTGGCAGTAGTTTTGCTCTGTGTGCTGTGTGGCTGGGGGCTTTGCTCTCTCTGCTTGGCCCTGTGAGAGCAGGTCACTTCTTCTGCCATTATGGAACTTCCCCTGGATCTGTAAGCTTCAATAAATAATATCCCTTCCTCCACAACTGTGCCTGGTCTGGAAGTTCATCTCAGCGAACCTGAAGCTGTCTGCTGCAACCCCTGAGGACATAATGTGCCTGGGTCCTCTCATTCTCTCACTTTGAGGTCAGCCATGGATCGAGCCTGGTGGCTGTGTGCTAACAGGCAAAGCTGATTCGACACACAGCCTCCACTCATTTTAGCAAAACTTCAGTTTCCTTCCATCTGTATGGACAGTGTTGGTGGCAGAAGGAAAAACCGGATGGGAAGAGAACTCAGTGAATTTCTCAGATCCCACTAGAGACCCCTGGTTACCTAGAAAGAAAGGGCATGGTAAAAGGAGATAACCTCCCAGCAGGACCTTGCACCGTGATGTACCTCTTGCATTTGGTCCTAGGACTGGCGAAGGGTTAGTGTTCTGCACGTGAGAACGGGAAGAGGAAAGCACTCGCCGCCACTCCTTCCCAGGCTCCTCAGGTAAAGGCCACACGAGGTGAAGAGACGCTCGAGATGGAGGCCCCGAGGCTCCTAGCAGCAACTGTGATTCCACCATCCCAGGATCTCATCTCTTGTGCCAGATCCCCTTAGGATTCCCCCAAATGACAGATGGCTCTCTCGGATGGCCAATCGGCACAGATGTGATCCCAGCCTTTAGATAAACTAGTCCTTGCTGGCATGCACAGTAACCTAAATTGTTCCAATTATAAATCCAACCAATGTCACAGCCATGGACAGACCCTGACAGTCCCATGGTCAAGTTAAGGACAGGCTCTGCATGGAAAAGAAGACTGACTAATGTGCCAGAAAAAGCCCTAGCTCTGGTCCCAGCTCCTTCCCCAAACATCTCAGTGACCTTGACCATGACTCCTCCTTTCTCTGGGCCATTATGACCACACCTGATAACAGTCTTGAGGCTTAAAAGCTCACAACCTTTGTGTGAGGTACATGTCAGTTTCAGTTTTCTGCCTCTTAAGAGCTATGGAAGCTTGTTTGAATTCCATTCTACAGTAGTAAGACTTTATCCTTCCAGTGTCTGGCTGCCACAGGGAGTGGGAGAAGATAGTTCATGGCTTTCCCCTCACCTCTGTATCTTTGCGTGTGTGTGTGTGTGTGTGTGTGTGTGTGTGTGTATGCACGTGGGGCGTGTTCGTGTATGGTTGTGGGGGGCACACATGCACATTGTGTGTGTGTGAGGAGGACAAAGGGAGATGTCAGGCATTTTGAGAAAGGGTCTCTAGGCTCAGTAAATCTGCTAGACAAGCTGGCCCTTGAACCTCATGATCCCTGTATCCTCCTCTCCTGCACTGGGATTACAGGCACAGGCCACCACCCCTGTCACTCTCCGTGGGTGTTGGAGATCGGAAACTTAGGTCCTTATATTTGGGCAAGTACTTAACCCACTGAGCCATCTCCCCGGCCCTCACCTCCGCCACTGAGTTTTGGCTTCTGGCCAAATCCCTCAGTCCACCACTTGTAAGCTTGCCCGTCCAGGTCTGATTTGTGATGAGAAGATCAATCCCATGATCCTTCCCTGCTTTCCCATCCAATCATGTACACAGATTCCTTGGGTGGGGTGAGAGGCTGAAAACATTTCAGAGGAAAACGAAGGCACTCAGTGACCTGACCCTTGAAGCTCATCCCTGCCCACCTGATTCCCAGCACTGGCCTAAGGAGTTGGGCCTCCCCCTCTCTACCCACTTCCTGCTTGCTTTTCGGCATGAAAGTGAGTCCTCCCACTTTCTATAAAGAGAAGCCATTTTTTGTCGTTCCCTTGTCCTCCAGTTCTAAATGGTCCCAGTGATATAGTTTCCTCAGTGTGATTAGCTTATGAGCAAGTCAGATGCTGGACACACACACACACACACACACACACACACACACACTCTTAATCCCTCCATACTTAGGAAGGATTTAACAAGAACTGATTTAACAAGAACCAGTGAGCATCTGCCATGATGTCACAGGGCTACCCACTATGAGATTAAAAAAAAAAAAAAAAAGAAAAGAAAGGATGTATCCAAATTGGCACCTACTCAGGTGGCAAAACAAGATTAAAATACACAGAGGATCGATTATAATTCACTGTAAAAATGCATGGTGGGGAAGTTAAGAAAAAGAAGGGCCACGCAGCTATTGAGAGCTGAGCGCACAGTTGGTACATGGGTGAGGGTCCCAGTAAGTAAGCTGCCTGTACTAGGTGAATACTTCTATAGAAAAGGATCATAGTGCGAGCCTGAGAAGAGCCCCCACTTTCCCTCTCTCTCTCTCTCTCTCTCTCTCTCTCTCTCTGGTGGAGGGGTGATCTATTCAAACAGCTCCAGTCACTGCTCCAGACCCATGTCCCTGACCTTGTGGAGTTCTATTCTAGAAGGCTCCATGATGGGAGAGCTGGGGCGTATGCTTATCTCCCAGAATTCATTGGGAATGAGCACATTGAGTCTGGTTGTCAGCCTAGATGTGTCCACGTGTATAGGAAGCGTGAAGGGGGTGGGGGAAAATGAGTGTAGGAACAGAAAGTAAAGAGGCACACCCAGGCAGGGTCACAGGTTCTCACTGGTCACGTATCACAAGCTTAGTGTGAACTGGGGGAAAGGAAAGGGATGACTCCCATTGCAAACACCCCCATCCTAGTCTTTATTGCACTTGTCCACTCCTGAAATTCGGCCTGGTGACTGCTGCGACACAGCTCACTTAAAGAAGAAACATTCTAGGTCCAGAGATCCTTAAAAAATACCTCAGGGGGGGAAGTACTTTTTTGGGGAGAAAAGTAACAATTCTTTAAGCAGAGCTAGTACTATAGAAGCTAGAAAATCTTCACATATTAAAGAATCCAGAGTCTCCCAGAAACAGAAGTTCCAAATGACTGGTACAAGATGATTAAGGTGGAATGGGTGCGAAGCGAGGGAAGGTGTAGACGTGTGGTAGAAGGTGCAGTCTTGAGAAACCCTTTGGGCTTTCATCACCATAGAGCCCCCTGGAGCTTTTGAAGTGTGGTTTCAGATGTTCTCCATGTCTCTTTAGGTAGCTCCAGTGTCGGCATGCAGAATGAACTGAATAACAAGAGGCTGTACACAGAGAGACAGACAGAAAGGGAATACCATGGTCCCTGTGAGACTGGGAACGAGCTTGGCTAGCAGAGTACGGTTGAAGAAATCAGAGGCGGGCAAGCCCTGGCATTACTATTAAAAAGCTTGTGTCGGGAGTGAGGCAATGTGTGGTGGTTTGAATCAGGTGGCCCCATGAACTCAGGTGTTCTGAAAGCTTGGTCTCCAACTGATGGCAGTTTGGGAGGTGGAGCCTTGCCAGGGAGGTGTGTTGTTGGGGAAGCCTTTGGGGTGTTGTCAGCTCTCCCCTTGCCAGAGCTTGGCTCACTCTCCTGCTGCTGTTCTCCACCTGCTGCAGCAGAGGTGATGGCCAGCCTCTGTTCATGCCAGACTCCCCTCTGCCTTCATGAAGCTTCCTGGAGAGACTATAAGCCAAAATAAAAACGTCCCTCCCACCAGCTGCTTTGGGGCGGGAGCTTTGTCCCAGAAGCAAGAATGTACACACAATGTGTACAACACAATGTGTATTTGGTGTGCTTCTGTGGATTAAGAATTGTCCCCCCAGATTAAAAAAGATACTTGTTCTGTGTGCTCCCCTTGAAGGTGACCTACAAGAACTAGTGCCAGTGGTTGCCAGGGAACTGCAAGCTGGTTGGAGAGCCCCCCTTCTCTCGCAGACATCGCCTGAAGATGCATCTGGGTGCTGAGTAGGATGTGCCTGTTTTGCAGCCTCTCCTTAATATAATGAAATCCCCAAGCACAGGGTGGAAAGTGGGCCATTCTATACAGAAGTAATTATAAAAATTGACTTTATGTTGATCGTAGAGTCTCTCACAGGCCTCCCACCCCATGGTGTGTGAGAAGAGAAAGTGTGGCAGGTCTCACCCTGAGGGTAAAGGCGCAGCACTTGCTGGGTACTTCTGCCAACCAGGCAATCTGGTGCTATGGCCAAAGATGTCCTCCAGAAACATGGAGCCGAAGGACACCAGGGCTGGTCCTTTCCTTCCTCCCTGAGAGTTGTTTCCCAGTAGTCAGCTCTATTTTGGCTCTGCTAAATCCTTCCCTGAGTCTGGATCCTTAGGTGTGAAGTTGTTTTGCAAGTGTCTCTAGATTTTTGCAGCTGGATTTTTGGATGCCATAAAGAAGGAATTCAATAGACTCCCTCCTTCTAACCTACAAGCGCCAATTAAACAACTGTGCCTGCACCTGGAATGGAAGAAATTACTTGAAAATCTTCTATATGTAGCTGTAATTGCCGGATCATATGTAGAAATGTGGAATTTGGGAATCATTATGGATCATAGCGAAATGGCCCATTTATTGCCCTTTCTTTGCTGGAATGTTCTTGAGTGAGTTGTTTTCAACTCAGTGGCTCTGGCGAGATAATGACAGAACATCTGATCAATGGAGCCAAATTTGAGCCCGTTTTTATACTGAATAATGTGAAGATGAAGTAACAGAGGAAGACTCCCAGGGAGCAGCAGGTGATGTGAGCTCAAAGGGGGTGTGGAGACGGGTGGTCTACCCCATCCTAAATGTTTAATTAGCTTATGTTCTCACTTAGTTGAAAAATGTTTAATGATGGGCTAAGGTCAGAGTTCTTGAGGTTGTCAGAGTGACTTTTTTGTTTTTGGGTGTGTGTCTAGCACGCACGCAGGCATGTTTGTTTGCATGTGGTAGCATATGTGTGTAACTGTGCATACATACGTGTGTGCATGCACGTGGAGTCCAGAGGTCGACGTCAAGTGTTTCTATCTCTCACTCTCCATTTTATTTACTGAGATAAGGTCTGTAACTGAGCCCAGAGCTCAGTGATTTGATAAAACTACCCAGCTTACCCCACGGGTCCGTCTGTTTCTGCTTCCTGTGCGCTGGGGTTCTAGGCATGTGCCATCATGTTCAGCATTTAGGTGTGTCTTGGGGATCCAAACTCAAGCACTTATGCTTTGGGCTGAAGCTATCTCCTGGCCCATTAGAGTGACAGTTGAAGTAGGATTTCACACACACACACACACACACACACACACACACACACACACACAATGATACCTTCCTTTCTGGGTTGAATAGTTTATTTTGATTTTTTTTATTATGAAAAAGAGAGAGAGAATTGGCATGCCAGGGCCTCCAGCCACTAAAATCGAACTCTAGATGTGTGCTCCACCTTGTGCACAAGTGTGACCTTGCATGCTTGTATCACCTTGTGTTTCTGACTTATGTGGGATCTGGGGAGTCGAACATGGATCCTTAGGCTTCACAGGCAAGTGCTTTAACCGTTAAGCCATCTCTCCAGCCCCTTATGTTGATCTTTTAGTCCAATTATTTTTTAAAATATATTTTATTTATTTATTTGAGAGAGAAACAGCAGAGAGAGAGAGAGAGAGAGAGAGAGAGAGAGAGAGGAGGGAGGAGAGAGAGAGAGAGAGAGAGAGAGAGAGAGAGAGAGAGAGAGAGAGAGAGAGAGAGAGAGAGAATGGCCACACCAGGGCCTTCAGCCACTGCAAATGAACTCCAGATGCATGCGCCCCTTTGTGCATCTGGCTTATGTGGGTCTTGGAGAATTGAACTGGGATCCTTTGGCTTTGCAGGCAAACACCTTAACTGCTAAGCCATCTCTCCAGCCCCAAGTCAAACTCTGTGAGGTGCTATTTGGATGGTAGTGCATTGGACCCAAAATGTGTTTAATGAAACATCAGCAAACAATGAAGCATTCTTTTTCTGAGTCAGATTCCAGAATGAAGACCAAACGGGCCCAATAGTCCTTAAAATTCCCTTGTATGTTAGTAGTATGTTATAAATAACCAGGATGCACATGATGAAAGGGACCTATTGTTAAGTCAGCTCCTTGCTCTAAGCATCCTCTGACCTGCATTATGCCTATTTTATCTCTCTGTCATCCATTCCTGGGTATCTGCCTCTCAAGGTCAAGTTGCTCCATTGAGGGGAATTAACATTTAACCAAGCTTTTACTATAGACCAGACACGTTCCGCTTTCATTGTCCGACTTAACCCTTGTGGTCGATACTGTTAGTCCCATTGTACAGGTGAGAAGATCAAGGCTTAGGAGGATCAGATGACAACCTCAAAGACACATACTTCTGAGTTGGAGCAGAATTGCAAAGCAGAGCATCTGGCGAAGGGTCCCCAGTAGCAGGCCCAGCTCGTCCTAAAGCCCCTTCTCATGACTCTAATGCAGTCTCACACTCTGGATTCTCTTTTACCGCTCTCTGTAGCACCCATTTGGAACATTCCCATACAAACCATACAAGCATCATGTATTTTTGACAGTTTTTCTTTTGCTATCTGGAATTCCTATCTAATTTAGGTGCTTGCTTAATTTTCTTTTCAGATATACTTAAACATGATCAAAGTACAGTTCATACCTAACATGCTTGCATTGTCACCCTCCAAAACAGACGTCATGTATCATGTGGTCATTTGCTCAGTGAGATTAGTTAGCTACAAGAAGCTGAGCCCATGTGGAGGCAGGACCTGTAGTCCTTTCCACGTGAGACCTGGGTGCACAAGTGCTCTGAAGTCCCATGAGTCTGCTAGGAAACGAGGTGCTCTGATTGACAGGTGAGATCCACCCACTTCTTAGCAATAGCTAGAAAGCTGGAGGCATTTTTTCTGACTTGAATGTTGGTATTTCAGTAAGGCCCCTCTCCACCCAATAGAGTTTGGAGAAATGGGTATATAGCCAGTGTAGAAGCACAGAAGATGTTTCTTTCTCTTTTTTTCCCTCTGCAGATTACATAGAAAATGCAAGCAAAACTTGCAAAGTGGTTTCTGTGTTCTTGGAGTTGTCATTTTTTTGTCACTGTGTTTGGCTGTGAAGCTGATTTTCACACAGGCCTGGTGGCTGTTAAAGTAAACACAAGTCTAGTATTAATATCCCCTGCATATATTTAGGTAGAACTGACACCCTGTTGAAGTCAAGTGGTTTTGCTTAATCATAGTTCTTGGAAACTGTACACAATCTGACTTAATACTTATGTTTCCCACATAAACGTTGTAACCAACAGTACCTCCTCCTCCTCCTCAACTTTTGCACAATTTCACAAATGTAAGCACACAAAATATGCTCAAAATATCAAGTGAGTAATTTGCAGCCACTCTGCTTTGAGCATCAGCCAGGCCCACTCGGCACACGCTTCTGAAATCTTTAGCTCTTGAAGCGTTGGGAATTCACTCACTCCTTTGGATTCATAGGTCACACACTGCTATTAAGTAGACATGTATCCCTCCTAATTGCTCACCCCTGTGGTGTAAGGATCCTCATTGGATCACTGAGTTGACCCCAGCTCTTTATTATTAGTTTCCAGCATATTTTAGGAACGAGGGGATACTGCAGCCAATGTGTGCAGCCGTAATTGTTCCAGCTGACGGAAGGCTCCTGGCATCTTGGGATTGTGTTTGGCATTCAGATGTCATGTTGTCTCTGGAGTTCCCATTTCATTTCCCCAACCGCGCACACTGAATTTTTATCATTATTATTTTTTTCTGTAGTACTGATCTAATGACAGCTTTGCAGTCGGTCATCTCTGTGGATGACTGTGGTGCATTAAACATTCCGCTGAAAGGCACAAAAATCTAATCTTTGACTTTAAGAAGTTTGCAGCCTATGTGGGAAGGGACAATTCAAGACCTGATGATGTAAATTAAAAATTGAACATAAGGACTTGGGGAGAGGGCTCAGTGGGTACGGTGCTTGCCTTACAAGCACAAGGGGCCGAGTTCAGATCCCCAGCACCCCCATAAAATGTCACATGTGGTGGTGTATGTCTGTAATCCCAGTGTTGGGGAGGCAGGAACAAGAGAATCCTTGGAACTTGCTAGCTAGCTAGTTTAGCTTAAGTGGTGAGCTCTGGATTCAGTGAAAGATCCTGTCTGAAAAAGTGAGGTCTGGGGGCTGGAGAGATGTCTTAGTGGTTAAGGCGCATGCCTGCAAAGCCTAATGACCCCAGTTCGATTCTCCAGGTCCCACATAAGCCAGATGCACATGGTGGCGCATGTGTCTGGAGTTCGTTTGCAGTGGCTAGAAGCCCTGGTACCTCCATTCTCACTCTCTTGCTCTATCTCCCTCTCTCTGTCTCTAATAAATAAATAAATAAATATTTAATTTTTTTTTAAAAAGTAAGGTTTAAAGAGTGACTAAGAAAAACACCCAACAACATCAAGCCAGTGCCTGCATATTCATGTACACACATGTGTGCACTCACACACATACACACATGTGTACATGCACGAAGATCAACATAGAGCTTCCCCCAAACGCTCACTAACTGCCAAGTGCATGGTAATTACAGGAACTAAAGGAGGAGGTGTCACCCTGTTCTGAGTTAGCAAGACTGTCACTGAACAGCATGAGGAAGTGACCTGGTGTGTGTTCAAACAGAACTCAAATAATTTAACTAAACCAAATCTATGAATATTTTCCTTGGGATCTCATTACGCCTACAAGTGTTTCTCAAATTACTCTATCAACCTACCCACCTCCCCATCTACTAAACCCATCTTCTATACCTCGTGGGGAGTATAATGCTCTCCTTCCTGCACGTCACATTGCTGAGATGGGTGCTTCTAGGAATTTTATATCTACAGTGCTATTAAGGATGGGATTTCCCCCCTACTGTATGGTCTAAATGGATATGGTTTAAAAGCTGTTTATAGATTGATCTTGTATCTGACCTCTGTCCTGAACCTTTTTCTGTTTAAGATGGCTAACCTTAAGCTGGGCAAGTGTGATGACTCACACCTTTAATCCCAACACGTGGGAGAGAGAGGTAGGAGGATCACCATGAGTTTGAGGCCAGCCTGAGACTAGTAAATTCCTGGTCAGCCTGGGCTAAAGCGAGACCCTACCTTGAAAAACCAAAAACAAACCAAAACAAAAAAAAAAAGGCTAACCTTGAAGGGGGATAATTTGACTGTGTGAAAATATTTGTTTAATGCAAGACGATTCAAAAATAATAAATTGATCTTCCTCATCTAGCATGGTACCTCACATTTTTGTTCCTGGACTATGGCATGGCCCAGATATTCTAGAACAATGGTCAACGATGTAAGATTGTCTTGTGTTCATATTCTCCAGCACTTGCTTCCATAGGTGTGCCTCAGCTTTGCTGACTCTCAGCCTTTGGTATGTACTAGAGTCATATTGCTCACAGCCAGCACACTGCGTGGCAGACCAATGATGGACATCACGTGAAGGGGCTCTGATGTGAGACGTACCTTTTCAGTTTACCGCTTACCTACTGAGTGTTTCTCGAGATGTAATTTTTTTTCTCCCTTGCCCTGTTGGCACTAATCATTATGCTAATAATTTTCCTAATATGAAGTCACTCATTTCTAGGGAACTCGACTGCCTAGTGGAAGAGAGAATTCTTTAAGAAGCTATTGAATTTGGGCTGGGGAGATGGCTGAGTGTTTTAAGGCACTTACTTGCTCTGCAAGCCTGCCAACTGGGGTTCAAAGCCTTGGTACACACAGAAAGCCAGACAGAAAGTGGTGTATGTGTCAGTAATCCCAATGTGCTGAAAGCAACGGGAGGTGGAGTCAGGAGAATCCTGATGCTCATAGCCCAGCTAGTCTGGTATCCTTAACAGCAAACAACAGCAGCAGCGGAGACCCTTCTCAAAGAAGACAGAAGGTGAGGACAAACGCCTGGGGTTGTCCTCTGGTCTTCCGATAGTTTGAATGCGTGTCCCTCCCATCGACTCAGGTGTTTTATTAAAGCTTGTAACTTGGGTCTCCATTTGCCTGACTGGAGGAGGTGTCAAGGGGGGTAGGGGGAGGGGAGTCCAGCCCTAACGTATGTCTGGGGGAGAATCTGACTTGCAGCCAAAAGATATGCAGAGAGGTTTGAGTCAGCCTAGGTCCCTGCTTGCTGCCGCTTTGGTGGTGGCTGGCTGTTTGGTTGTTTCTCTCTGCTTGGACGTATGGAAGCAGCTTTTTCTGCCTCAGATGGAACTTCCCTTGGATCTGTAAGCTTGAAATCAATCCCTTCCTCTCCTAAACTGTGTCTGGTTTGGATGCGCATCCCAGCAATGTGAAGCTGACTACAACAGACCTCCACGTACGTGCCTTAGCAAGAGCACACACGCCCACACACATTAATAATAATAATAGTAATAATGATGATAGAAGAAGAAGCTGCCGTCCTTTAATTTGCCTAGCTTGCATTTCACTGGATGTTTTTGTCTGTCTTGATTAGTGCCCCTGGTCTATAGAGAAGGGATGTGTATGCCTTTTCCTAGGCTTGGGTGTCATCCTTCTTTCATGCAAAAGCTAACTGTGGGACAGTTCAGCTTCTCCTGTGTTCTAGGACAAAACCATGTGGCAGAAGAATAGAGTGACGTCACTGCTGAGGTCTTACAGGCTCTGGTGTGTCTTGGGGATAATTCCTTAATAACTTATAAAATACCTTCCCTGGAGACTTATCTGTAGGAAATCATTACTTATGGGTAGTAAAGGTATCATTGTTATTTCTGAAACCTTTTCATTACTGAAAACTTCTTTTAAAAACCCACAAAAAGTACAAGGAAGCAAAAATAATCACCAGAGTGATTATCAGGGCCACGCCCACACTGATCATGAATGCATTTGCTTCCATGGCCTTCAGATGTACAAGTTTAAAATTTATACTGTGAAAAAAAAAATTTATACTGTGCCCAAAACTTTATGCTTTGTTTTTCTTGGTGAAGATGAGAGCAAAAAGATTTTGCTTTCTTCTCAAAAGTTCTTTAAAATTACTGAATAATACCCACCCTTTTCAGGGGAATATATCTGAATTCATCTTCTGCATATTAACTTACTAATTGCATTCTAACCCAAGTAGCTGTGGAACAAATTAAAAGCAACACATGAATGGTCATTAAAAGCCAGCTTGGGGTCTGGGGAGATGACTCAGTGGGTGAAGTGACTGCCTCACAAGTGTGAGGACCTGAGTTTGATCCTCAGGACTCATGTAGAAATGTCAGGTATGTGGCTGGAGATATGGCTTAGTGGTTAAGGTGTTTGCCTGCAGAGCCAAAGGACCCAGGTTCAGTTCCCCAGGACCCATGTAAGCCAGATGTACAAGGGGGTACATGCACCTGGAGTTTGTTTGCAGTGGCTGGATGCCCTGACATGCCCATTTTTTCTCTCCCCCCATCTCTCTCTCTCCCTTTTTCTCTCTCAAATAAATAAATGAAATATATTTTTTAAAAACGTCAGGTATGGTGGTACAAGCCTGTCATCCTGGTGCTGCGCTGAGGAGCTAAGGAGGCAGAGACAGGCAGAGTCCCTGGGGTTAGCTAGTCTAGCCTATTGGCCTGTGAGCTCCAGGCCAATCAGAGACCCTGTTTCAACAAACAAACAAACAAACAAACAAACAATAGCATTCCCCAGGATGACTGATAGCCGAGGTTGTGTTTTGGACTTTATGGTCATGTACCTGCACACACGCACGTGCGCGCACACACACACACACACACGCATGCATGCTCGTATGCACGCACACATGTACACATCCATTCACACTTGCATTCAAGTAAAGCCATCCTGCTTTGGGGCACGGTGAGTTCAAGAAAGCCAGAGTAGAAGACTTCTGTGACTTCCGGTTTCACCCGACTCTATTTTAATCTTAACTATTAAATAAAATGCTCATGAATTGTACCATTCTGTATCTACCCATATCCATCTGTATCTACCCATATCCACCTAGACTTCAGATGCTGTTAAATTTTCAAGTCTTCTTAAGAATTTTGGGGCTGGGGAGATGGCTCGGTTGATAAAGTACTTGCTGTGTAAATATAAATACCCACATTTAGATCCCTATCACCCACCTAAAAGCTGGGGATGGTGCACACTTGTAATGCCAGAGGTAGAGAGGCAGAGACAGAAAAATTCCAAGGGCTTGTTGGCTAGCTAGACTAGCTGAATAGGTGAGCCCCAGGTTCAGTGTGAGACTGTGTCTCAACAAAGAAGGTGGAGGTCAGTTGAGGAAGGTGCCTAGCGTCAGCCTCCAGCCTCCATGTGCACACGTGTGCACACGTGCATGTGCACCTGCACACACACACACACATGCACACACACAAGAATATTTTAATTATGTGCTTTTTCAATTATGATTTCCTCAGCCCGAGTCAGTGGTGATTATTTGATGCCCCGGCAATAATTGGTTGGGGTGTTATTTTGGGTTCCCCTAGACACAAACCCTAAGACAAGGATTTGAGCACAGGTAATTTAATCGTGAGGCGATCCCAGGAGAAGGGGAGCGGAGATGAGAGGAAGAGAAGGAAAGGCAGCCAGTATCAGTGTTGCGGTGGGTGCCCAGAGCTCTCCCCTAGCTGGGGACTCTGGGAGCCAGTGGAAACGTGGCCCTCAGATTATTCCACCTGAGGGGCCAGGGGCCTGGTTTATGTCCTGATTCCTGCTGGTCATTTGTCATGGATGGGCTGCTGGGAGGAGGTGTCTGTTTGTCTGCTGTGTGTCTGGCTTGCTATTCATGAGGGCAGATAACACTCTCTGGTAAACAAGTGCAGATGGAAGGTTGTCCACCATGTACAGGAGTAAAGGTGCTGATAAGCTCTGCTACAGATATTTTGTATCCTAGCCATTCTAAAGCAAGATTTCCTTTGATTTTTTTTTTTTTAAGTTTTCATACATGTATATGTTGTATGTTGAACACATTCCCCCCACAGCCCTCTATCCTCCTTTTTCTTGCCTCTCCCTGGCTCTTAGGTCCTTTTGTCCCGCTAGGTGGTGTGACTTCTGCTTACATGTCGTATATGCGTATATGATTTTGTATATCGACATAAAATCTAGGAACCACAAATGAATGAAAACACATGATATTTGTCTTTCTGAGATGGGCTTAATTCACTTAATATGATCATTGCCAGTTGTATATACATTTTCTTGCAAATGAGTTTCTTGTAAATGAGTTCATTCTTAGGGGCTGGCTAGACAGACATGCCATCGTGGATATATACCACATTGTATTTCTCCATGCTTCCATAATTCACCATAGTGAACAACAGTGCTGAGATAAGCATGGCGTGCACAGATCTATGTGACAGGTTGACCTTGCACCTTCAGGTAAATATCTAGGAGTGGAAACAGCTGGGTCATGTGGATGACCCAATTTTATTTAATTTTTTTAAAAATATTTTATTTATTTATTTATTTCAGAGAGAGAGAGAATGGGCATCACAGGGCCTCTTGCCACTGCAAACAAACTCCGGATGCATGAACCACCATGAGCATCTGGCTTATGTGGGACCTGGGGAATTGAACCTGGATCCTTATGCTTCACAGGCAAGCACTTTAACCACTAAGCCATCTCTCCAGCCCTATAGTTTGTTTTTCTGAGGCAAGCCCAACAGACTGGCCTCTTTTTTTAATGCAAGAGAGAGAGAGAGAGAGAGATATTGATGGGGTGAGGATTCGCGCACCAGGGCCTCCAGCCACTGCAATCAAATTCCAGGTGTGTGTGCCCCCTTGTGCTCAGGTGCAACCTTGCGCACTTGCGTCACCTTGTGCATCTGGTTTGCATGGGCTTCACAGGCAAGGTTACCACTAACCACTTAACTTACTTAACCAGCCCTCATTTTTTTTTTTTTTTGAAGAACCGTCCATGTTGACTTCCACTGTGGATAGACGGACTAGTTACATCCCCACCGTCAGTGTCAAAGGTTCCCGTCTGTCTCCATCCTCACCAGCGTTTGTTGTTATTCTCTTCATGCTGAATGGGGTGAGATGGAATCTCAGTGTAGTTTCGATGTGCATTTCTCTCATGTTTCAAAGCTGCTTTGAAGCTGCAAGCCTTTGTTTTCTTTGACAAATATCATAAGAACAATGGAGACCCAGTACCTGTCTTGTTGAAGCTTCTCTGATTTCATGTGTCTGAAGCCTCACTTAAATCCCCAGTGACGACACTCACCACACCCTCCCTTTTCCCTCAGACAGTCTATCACCTCTCTGGAAGGTTCTCTAAGAGTTTGCATAGACCCATGTCTCCTACCCACCAACTCCTGGATGTTTGCGTGGAAAGCCTCATTCTTATTTACATGATGTATTAGGCACTTTCATCAGGGTGAACAAACGCCTGACCAGGAGCAACCTTTGGGGATGGGTCCACTGTGATGGGGAGGCACGGTGGGCTGGCGGATGGCATCTCAGCCGGAAGTAGAAAGCCAAGAACCGAGATCCAGCAGCAAGTCAAGCCAGGCTGCAAAAGCTTTAAGGTTGTATCCCGTGAATCACTTCCTCCAGCAAAGTTCTACCTCCTGAAGTTTTCACGACCTTCCCGAACAGCACCACCAGCTGGGGACATAGTGTTTAAACACATGAACCTATGGGGGTCATTTTACACTCAAACCACAACACATGGGTTCCCCGACCTGGCTGTGTGCCTGAGTCCCCTAGGGAAATTTTAATGTGACCCACTAGAGGCAGGACAAAAGACTCTGGAGAGTCACCCCAGAACATTCTTAACTGGCCGATCCCACTGTGGTGTGTGGAGGTGTGAGGACCAGCGCTCCAGGGAGCAGCCTTCAGCAACTATGGGCAACCTTGACATCCATCCCAAGAGTCCCCCCTCTCCCCATGAAAGCCTCACCAGTCCTTGAAAACGTCCCTAATAAGGTACTTCTGACAGGCACCTTCAACATTCCATCCTTTCTCCTGAAAAGAGTCGCATCTACTTTGCGTCTATTTTCACACAAAAAAGTGTACCATCAAGGACTGAACTGAGTTGTGACCTGAGCATACTGAGCCTAAGGAAAATTATGTGTTCTTGCCTTCTAAACAATATAGCTTGGGTAATGTTATAATGCTTTCTTCTGTTTGTTTGTTTTCTGATGTTAGGTTTTGAACCTAGGGCCTTGCAAATACTATGCAAGTGCTCTTCCACTGAGCTCTATAGCCCCAGGCTAACATAATATAATGTAATGCAATGTAATGTAATGTAGTCAGGTTACATTAACTCTTTTTTAAATATTCTTTTTGTTTATTTGAGGGAGAGAATGAGAGAGAGAGAATGGCACGCCAGGGCCTCTATCCATTGCAAATGAACTCCAGGTGCATGCGCCACCTTGTGCATCTGGCTTACGTGGGTCCTGGAGAGTTGAACTGGGATCCTTTGGCTTTGCAGGCAAACGCCTTAATGCCAAGCCATGTCTCCAGCCCCAGGTTGCATTAACTCTTTAAGGCCACTTAAACTAAGGATTTATAATGAACCCACCAATGACATGAGAACTGACCCCCTCCCCTCTTCACCTTGCAAGTTGAATTTTAGTCTAACTAGTCCTTGACTCAAGAGCCCTACTGTACTGTTTATCCTTTTTCTTCAATAATTTAATGTAATCTCAACTCCTACTATAAGACAAACATTTAAGAGATGGAGCCAGTAGAATTTGGTGATGATTAGTACTTGCACAAAAGATATTTCCTATTTTGCCTGGGAAGTGATGGGAAAGTTTTGTGTATTAAGAATCATAGCCAGATGTGGTGGCACACGCCTTTAACCCCAGCACTCGGGAGGCTGTGGCAGAGGTAGGAGGATCACCATGAGTTCGAGGCCACCCTGAGACTACATAGTGAATTCCAGGTCAGACTGGGCTAGAGTGAGACCCTTCCTTTGAAAAACCAAAAAAAAAAAAAAAAAAGAGGGGCGGCAGCTAGAGAGATGGCTTAGTGATTAAGGCACATGCCTGCAAAGCCTAAGGAGCCAGGTTTGATTCTCCAAGTCCCACTTAAGACAGATGCACATGGTTGCACATGCGTCTGGAGTTCGTTTGCAGTGGCTGGAGGCTCTGGGGTGCACATTCTCACTCTCCCCTCCCCTCTCTCTGACTCTAATAAATAAATAAAAATAAAATCTTTTTTTAAAGAATCATAGAAAAGAGGGCTGGGGAGGTGGCTCAGTGGAGAAGAGGACTTGCTGGGTAAACAGGAGGGCTGGATTCCCCAGAACCGACATAAAAGCCTGCTGTGGCCACAAACCCCTGTAACCCCAGTCCTGTAGGAGCAGAGACAGAAGAATCACTGGGGTTGAAGACTCAGCCTGTCTGACTGAAAAATGGTAGCTCCAGGTTCGGTGAGGGATACTAATTATAGGAAATAGTGCTGAAGAGTGACGTAGGAGGGCACCTGATGTCCTCTGCCCACTATACACGTGAGCATGGGGCACGGGTGCATCTGCACATACCATGCACCTACACACCACCCACACCACACATACTACACACACGTCTAAATAAACAAGTGAAAAGAAACACAGGAGATAAAATGGTTGGAGGGTGCAATACAGGGGATCGAGTCAGCTCTGCCAGCAGAAGCATCAGGCAGGTCTAACACGCAGACACGGAGCTCCGAAAGATGACGAGAGACATGGGGTTGGAGCCCAGGGATTTCCTCCTACATGGGGCTATAAGTCACAGATTTTTATCAACCTGTTTTAGTTCCAAGAAAATCACCAGGAGGAAAGAAACAAACACGACATAGAGTTGCACCTGGTTCTACACACGTCCCTCCAGGTCAGTGCTGACTAGCCAAAATAGCTCCCCATTACATCCATGCAAACAGCCTAGGAAACATTGCTGATTGTCTAAATGAGGTTCAGATGTATTGCCTTCGTCTCATTTCCCTGCCGTCCCAGATTAATAACCAGGTAAAAGGAGTAAGGTCTGGCTCTGGGGACAAGCCATTAGCAAATTATGTTTCTGTTTACAGTTCTAGTCATAAAGTTATTTGGTCAGAGTTTAAAAAAAATAATACCTTTTGGACTGATCAAAAGTCTTTGCATATGAATTGAGCTCCAAACCAGGCTCCCTTTTGAAGTTTTTGTATATTGTTTTAAGACATTGATGAACTAAAGATAGTTGGGGGTTGGTGATGAAGATGTTTTCTCCAGGCAGTAACTTTTAAGAAACACCCACACACACACACACACACACACACACGCACACACAAGCCTATCTCATTAATTCAGAAAATGAAACTACCAAAAACATCTTAATGAAGATACACACTATTTTTTCATTTGGAACAGTCAGGTCTTAAGTGGTGACATGGTTAAAACAAGAGGAAGCATTTGGGGGCCTCATTGGAGAATTCATCTCTGGGATTAAATTATCCTTTGACCTAACTTCAAAACAGAGCTCCACAATAGTCTGGGGTTCTCCGGGCTTTTGGTATGTATATGATTGCTTCCTTATTATGAATTGCTTTTAAATTATTCCCTTTGCTCCTGTTTACCTCGTTATTCCCTGAGTATAAATCTCACCCTCAGATAATTTATGCATAAAGGAATCTGATGGAGGAACGGAACAGTCTCACTGAGTGTCTCCTGCTCATTACATGTGAATAAATAAACAGGAATACCAAAGATTCATTCTCATCAAAAGAATAGGGTGGATTTTCTTTTTTTTTTTTCCTAGACAACTCTAATAATTACTGAGGGATTAGGGGAGTCTAACCACTGTGGAGCTCGGCAGACACATACAGAAATCAGCACACTGAAATATCTGGGATCTAGACTCGACAGCATTAGCCTCTGACATAGGAAACCTCTATGTGATTAATCAGAGATGTTAAGGTGGTGGGAGCCCAACTCTCTGAGGAGAGACAACGGATTGTGAGAGGGTGTGTTCAACTGAGAACAGGCTGGTGTGCGCGTGGGGGTAGAGGGAGGGCATTGTAGAATGGCCACTATTTCATTATAAGACATGATTCATAGAATGGATGTAATATTTGCCTTGGATTATTGACACTGTGTGGTCATCCCCGGGCCGCAATGAGCTGAGTGACGACCTCATGGGCATCATGCAGGTAGTTGTGGTCTCCCTGGCACATCCCTCCTAAGCCCAAGACTTCGATCAAGTCTGCCAAAGCCCAGTGTGTTGTCTCGTTTGACTCCCACACATAGATTGTTCATTGAACGCGTCTCAGGTGGTGAAAAGTCCTAACTTCCGACTTCCCCCTTGGTGTTGGAGGTTCATTCTGAAAGTGTGTTACAGAGGGCAGAGGAGCAGGCTGGATTTCCTCCCACCCCAGGTGCTGCTGGAATGCTAGATGTATGGAATTGCATCCAAAGTTTTGGACCCACTGTGGCAAATGTTGTACCCTTCTGCCCAGAGCCCCCGACAAAAGTGAAAGACATCCCCAAGATGTTGGCAGTGTCCCTAGCGGGTGTCTCTCAGCCGTCAGCTCTCTTGGGTATTGTGTTGGTTGAATTGTGCTGCTTGGCCAGACGTCAAAATCCCTTTCTCCAGGCAGCCCCCTATCCAGTGACTGATTGACACACTGATTTGAAGACCTGGCCCCCTTCTGCAATGCAAACCAACTCTAGAAGGCCTAAACCTAGCTGCCAAGCTCTTGGGGGGGGGTGCCTCTGTTTGTTTGTTTCTGGGACTCCATCACAACTTACTATGTCCCCCTATGCAGTAACCCGAGGGGTGGTCTGTGATCCAAATCCATATGCTAACCTCCATCTCGGGGCCAGCTCAGCCACCCGTTGGTGTGTATCAGTCACCTGGATTTTATGTTATTTCATAGCCTGTCCCGAAAATATTTAGTTCAGCTAAAGATGAAGTCAAAATCGGCAACCTCTAGTGTCTGTTGGCGTCGCTTTGGGAACTGGGCTTTGGACTGATACCTGTGTGGCTGAGCATGTGAATGATGGGAAAGGCTTTGCAAATACAGGTTTCCAGGTCCCTTTCCTCAGTAGGATGAGCCAGTCTTAGTGCTTTGGGGATCTACACTGCCTTACCACCTTCCCGGTGTCCTGAGGCACAGCTCTGTTGAAAGACCACAGCCTTCTACTGTCTTGATACAACACAGCAAAACCCCAAAATGGCTCTCCCATTGCCCCGATGGAAATATGAGTTATTGATAAATTTGAAATGGATCTCCTGTGCTCCCTCTTGGCTCCGGAGAAATGTGTTTCCAGGGTGGTGGTAGTTCTGTTCTTTGATGGGTTTGCAGGTCCAGCCAATGGCTGATATGTGCTCCAGACCCAGGAGTCCCTACAGCCACCACTCTGCACTGGACTGGGAGGACAAGCAGAGCCCTTCAGCCTCCAAGGAGACCTCAGAGCTCAGAGCAGTTGGGATGGGCATTGATGGTGTGTTCCAAGAGACAGAATTCATGCACAAACTCCCGGGATCTCCAACAGGTGCCAACCCCAGGAGAAGCCAGGAGTGGTGGCGCACGCCTTTAATCCCAGCACTCAGGAGGCAGAGGTAGGAGGATCACTATGAGTTCGAGGCCACCCTGAGACTACATAGTGAATTCCAGGTCAGCCTGAGCTAGAGTGAGACCCTACCACAAACACACACACACACACACACACACACACACACACACACACACACACACACAGTGAATTCCAGGTCAGCCTGGGCTAGAGTGAGACCCTACCTCGACAAAAGAAAAGTGTGTATACATATATGGAGAGCTAGTGAGAACAACTCCTAATATTAACTTCTGGACTGTCTCCACATGCATGTGCCCACATGCAGTTAAACATGCATGCACACAAAGTTGCACACTACACACATGCACATGCAAAAAATAACAAATAATTTCAAAGGTAGATCAGTCTTGTAGCTTTTGTGTCAACATTTCCACCTGCTTCGTAAGATGGGAGCAAAAGAAAGAACGGTGTATGTGGAGCATCTAGCACCTGCTATGTGTTTGCTGTGAGTAATTTTCCCAAGAGCATCAACCCAGGTGGACAGGTGAGGAATCTGAAGCACGGAGAGGCAATGTAATTAAGCCAAGGTCACACTGGAGATGAGCCAGTATTCAAATCAAGGCTTTTAGGAGACCTCAAAATCTGTACTTGGTTTAGAATGAAATAAGGTTTTCTTTTCCAGTCTTCTTCTTCTTTTTTTTTTTTGGGAGAGAGACACAGAGAGAGACAGAGAGGGAGAGGGAGAGGCAGAGAGAGAGAGAGAGAGAATGGGCGCGCCAGCAGCCTCTCAGCTGCTGCGAACTAAATCCAGAAGCTTGCACCCCCTTGTGGGCAAGTGTGGAATTGCGCCCTTGCCTCACTGCATCTGGCTAAACATGGGACCTGGAGATTGGAACTGGTGTTCTTAGGCTTAGGAGGCAGGCGCCTTAACCGCTAAGCCAGCTCTCCAGCCCTATTCCAGTCTTTTGATTGGAGGAAGATGAGGTGGTCTTTAGTGGTAACCAAGTAGCAGGGCTGTTTCTTGCTTGTGAAGATCAGTCAAGATTGGCCCCTTTGTGCTTCCATATATGTCCTTACTCCAAACAGTTGTGAAGATGGTCTTTCAGGGTCTCTTTTTCTTTAGTTTATCTGCAAGGGGAGAGGAGAGTAAGAGTGACAGAGAGAGAGAATGCACCAGGGCCTGTAGTCACTGCAAATGAGCTCAAGATAACATGAGCCACTTTGTGCATCTGGCTTTATATGGAAATGAAGGAATCAAACCTTAGTTGCTAGGTCCTGCAGGCAGGCAAGTGCCTTAACCACTGAGCAACCTCTCCAGCCCCTCCCAAGATCTCTCAAAAGGAGTGTGGACCAGGCTTCCTGTGGAGGGGTAACTAGGACTGATGGCAAAACCTAGGATAGCAGGAGGGCCTATGAATGGCTGCCTCATGCACACAGTTGATGTTTCGTGCGGAAGGCAACTCACTAGAGCACCTTCTCACGGTCCCTTGAGGCCGCCCCCCACTTTGATGACTCACTTTCTCCCAGTGTTGGCCCACAGGTAGACTTGAATGTGATTCAACAGATTTTCAACTGGGAAACTTGGGGAAGAGGTCCACAATTTCAAATGCCCCTGGCCCTTCTTGCATGCATGAGTCGGTGGAGAATCTCAGAAGTTTAAGGTCCTTTTTTTTTTTTTTTTGCCAATTGGATCTAATTCAGATAGTTAAGTGATTATGAATGACTTCTATTCTTTTATTAGAGAGAAAAGGTACCTGTAACTAAACAACACCAAATGATGATGCTGAGGTGTGTGGAGAGGGTCACAATTTGCTCTTGGGAGGGAAGAGCAGCGTACCAGGGTCTTTCCATCCTGGGATCCCTCCACTCCCTGCACATCGTGCAATACCAATCCCTAGAGGGCCTTTGTTCCTTTATCTTCCTTCTTTTCTCCCTCCCTCCCTCCCTCCCTCCCTCCCTTCTTCTTCTCTCTCTCTCTGTTCTCTTTCTGTGTGGTATTTGCTCATGTATGTCCATGTGCTCATCTACCTGTGGGTACATGTGTCTGCTCATGCAAGTGGAGGCCAAAGGACCACCTTGGGTGCTGTTCCTCAGGTACACTGTCCACCTTTTTTGGACACAGGGTCTTTTGTTGGTTTGACGCTCACTGATCAGGCTAGACTGGCTGGCCACTCAGCACCAGTGATCTGCCAGTCTCCATCTTCCCAGCACCAGGATTACGGGCTTGAGCTACCAGCCATGCTCCACATTTTACATGGGTGCTGGGGATTGAACTCAGGTCCTCATGCTTTTGAGGCAAGTGCTGTATGTACTGAGCCATCACCCAGCACCATCAGAGGGCTTATCAGAGGGCTTTTCAATGCATATCTCCCAATGTGAAACATGATGAGCACAGAGCCCCAATTTTATTTTTTTACTTCTATGAATGCTAATTTATAAATAAATATGCTATTATCATTTGCTAATATCTCAAATCATATATTTACATCTCTGTATACATGGATTATACATACATATATATATATATCAAGTTTTTAAATTATTTTGTTCATTTATTGAAAGAGAGAAGGAGGCAGATAGAGAGAGAACAGGGGCACCAGGACCTCTAGCCACTGCATACGAACTCCAGATGCATGCACCACCTTGTGTATCTAACTTTATGTGGGTACTAGGGAATTGAACCTGGGTCCTTAGGCTTCACAGGAAAGCACCTTAACTGCTAAGCCATCTCTCCAGCCCTGCATCAAGTTTTATACAGTGGATGTAACTCCATTTTAATTAGACCTTTATCATGTCCAGTGGTTTTTTTTCTTTCTTTCTTTCTTTTTTAGCTGAACTCTCATTCGATCTGGTAACTTGGCGTTGTTTACATCAATCTCAGAGTCGTGGGAGTTCAGACCTTCCTTAGTCTGTTTGGATTGCCTCAGTATCTCTTTTCTGCCATGAGACAGTTCTTCATGGTTTCTTGTTTTTCCGCATGTCTGGTAAGCAGAGGGTCTGACAACTTGCATTCTATGTTTTCTAGGGTGTCTGCACAGAAAAAAAAAAAAAAAAAAAAAAAAAAGCTTTGGAACATTGAATCGGTCTCCCTCTGGAACCACAGCCAGTATTGTTTCTCATTCAATATTATTATAAGAGAATGTCTTCCTCTGGGGCTAGTGTTGGCTCGGCTTTCTCACAGTCCCGTTACCAAAGATCTGAGTTTCCTTCTGTCAAGGGTTTTCAGCTCTGACATGACACAAACACTGCAGCCTCCACCTGTGTGGTCCACAGTGGCTCTGTGGCCTTGAGGACAGGGTAGCCACATACCCAAGCAGTTCTTGCTGCTTGCCACACTGTGAGTGATGAAGTCTTCCGTTTCGGACCCAGGCGTCTCTGTGCTCTGCCAGTGTCCATGAAATATAGCAGGTAGCTTACAAGTAGGGAAAAACCTGAGCCTCTGGTACAATTTTTTTCATAATATCACTACTCATTTCTTAAAGTAGAGCATAAATCTCTTCTAGACAGTTATGTATTTTGTTTAGTTAAAACGGCGTAATATTGACATAGTCACAGTGACTCATTTCACCATATGAAATGAGAACCAGGACAAGTATCCACAGGAGCCTTCTCTTTGCCAAATAGGACTGGCTTGCTTCTTGGTCACTTGGACACACACACACACACACACACACACACACACACCATGAGCTAATCCATAATTGACTGATGAAGCTAATGTTTTTTTTAGGACAAGGTTTAATGCAGTCCAAGATGGCCTTGAACTTACTATTGTAACCTAAGGAGAAGAGCCTTGAGTTTCTGATCCTCCTGCCTCTCAATTGCTGAGATCAGTGCTGGGGTTTGAACCCAGGGTTTTGTGCATGCTAACCAAAACTGAGCCATAGCTCCAGCTCTGATCAAACAAATTTCTTTCAAATAGAAACCACACTGACTTCTTTTCCTATTCCCAGCGGATTACCTTGGAGTGCCCTGGGAGAACTCTCCTTTGAGTATTTCTATATTCTTACCGTTAGCAACCTCCCACGAGTTCCTGTTTAGCCTGGGCCCTTCAGGTGTGGGCTGCTTCTGAGTGCTGTTGTATTGGTTTCAAACACACATGAACCGTGCTTTGAATGGATTTGCTGAAGAGTCACACCTTTCGCAGAACAACACGGGTCACTACATCTGTGCACACCTCTCTGTGCCCCTCTGCTTCATAGATGTCAAGACAGACGCTGAGGTGACAGGTGACTGCATAGCTATCCATCACCCGTTCCTGGGAAATGGAACAGTTGCCTTGTTGGGATAACTTAGGTTAGGCACCCTTAGTCTTCATTAAATGATTTGAGGTGGTGAGATGAAATTTGATTGATTTCTTTTTAATGGATTCTGTCTTGTTCTGAGATAATATTAGAGGAAGAAATTTAAATGTAGTCTTTGTGTTTTGAATTTGGAATGGAAGAAGTTTTTAACCTTGGTTTGGTGGGAAGAGAGATTTGGGGTAAGGGAAGAGTCAGATGAGGAGCCAAAAGGAAAAAAAAAACCACACAAAAACCTGCCCAATGAATTTCCCAATCAGGGACATACTCTCGCATGGTTAAGTATATTACATGCATAAGACCATGCAATTAACCCTACCAGTTCCACAGAGAAGATGTGATACATTAGCCTTCTAAACAGAGACTCCAGTCAGCCAGATGCATCAGATCCGAGCCCCTGAGCATGATCATACTTCACGCTTGCTGGTTTTGAAAAAGACTGAATACCCTGGCATGCTCTGAGAAGCCACCACTGTGCTTCCCCTACTATGTGCTGCGTCCCCAAAGCAGGATTTCATTTCACTTCACTTCATGGCACACAAGTTCTCAGAGGTTTTAGAGGGCTTGTGTTGTGTGTGTATGGGGGAGGGGAGGGACTTGGCTGAGAGAGAGGGGAGGGAGAGGGAAATAGGGAGGAGGTTGAGAACTGAGTGAAGGAGGCATGGCCATCTGCTGCATACCCTGACTACAGAGCTCGACTGTGGGGCCTCATTTGTGGTCCCTGGAGAAGTCCTCCATGGAACTCATTCTGAGAACCACTGAATATATATTTTATAGGATGCTGCAGAGGCTCATGGCAGGAAGGTTCCTGAGGAGGGAAGGGACAGTACAAGGACCAGAAGACAAGGGAGGCAGGACCTGTGTAGCTGGAGAGCAGTCATAGTTCTAGAATTTGGAAGTCCCACTACATTTTATTTACTGGTTCATCTTGTCTTTGCCATCCATGGGTTGACTCTGGTACATAGTCCTTACTGGTAGATAATGGTGTTAGAAAGGCAGAAATAGGGCTGGACAGATGGCTGAACAGTTAAGGCGCCTGCCTGCCAAGCCAAAGAATGCCCATTCGATTCTCCAGGTCCCACGTTTAGCCAGGCACAAAAAAAATGACACAAGCATGCAATGCTGCACTTGCCCACAAGGGGGCGCACGTGTCTGGAATTTGTTCACAGTGGCTGAGAGGCTGCTGGCATGTCCATTCTCTTTCTCTCTCTCTCTCTCTCTCTCTCAAAAAAAAAAGGCAGAAATAAGGAACACCCACCTACCTCCAGAGACTATGTCTCCCAGAAGTCCTTTGGCAGGGGAGGAAGCTGACTTCAAGGAAAGATATTGAGATCACTAATTAGTTCCTGCAATCCAGGACAATGTGAAGTATACATTTTCTTGATTCCTTGTCAGGAAATTTTGAAAATAGCAAAGAGGTACTAGTAATTTCAAAAATTGAAATTCTTAGTAATTAGTAACTAGAATACTGGTGTTTTCTTATTCTTAGAATAAAGCCTGCTTTGTTCCTTATTATCTATCAACTTTCCTAGCTACAAATTAGAAACCTATAGGATGAGGATGTCAAATTAGCCTGTAGCTCAACCTCTCTTTTTTTTAAAATTTTTTTAAAAATTTTATTTATTTTTGGAGAGAGACACACAGAGAGAGACAGACAGAGAGGGAGAGGGAGACAGATAGAGATGGGCACGCCAGCAGTCTCTCAGCTGCTGTGAACGAAATCTGATGTGTGCGCCCCCTTGTGGGCAAGTGCGGCATTGTGCCCTTGCATCACTTTGCATCTGGCTAAACATGGGACCTGGAGATTGGAACCGCTGGACATTGGAACCAGCGTTCTTAGGCTTAGCAGGCAGGCGCCTTAACCGCTAAACCATCTCTCCAGCCCTCTTTTTTTTTAAGAAGAGGAAACATAGGCTCAGAGCTATGAAGTGATTTGTATGACATTACTTAGTACTTACAGTCCAAACTGGATACCAGTGTTAAACATCATCTCACCCCAAATGTGTCCTCCCTTGAGGAGGAAAAAGATGGAAAATGTGTGGTGCTGGGGAGAGCAGAGGACAGAGAAAAGAAATGCAAGGAACCTGAAATTGAAGCTGGTTAATATCCTTGTCCAGAAATGTGTCACCCACACTGTCTTCTTCTCCATGCCCTGGCATTCTTACACCATCTTCATGCTCAGACATGCTCCACCATAGCTCTACCACCACCTGCAGAAGAAAAGACAGGATCTTTAATGGCACCAAGCCTCGCTCCCCTTTCAGATCCACTCCTTCCCCATGGCCACTCTGCCCTGGGGAGGGTACCTGCTTCGTGCTAGACCTTGTGAACACACAGGGGACATGGCAGTGATGAGATGCAGTGACAAAGAGTGGCAGCTGCTGGGGTGAAGGGGTTGGAGGGTCCTACTTGCTTTCTCTGAAAATGACATGTGAGCTGAAACATGAAAGTATTGACAAGCCAGACCCAGGAAGAGTTAAAGAAAGAACTTCAGGGCTGGAGAGATGGCTCAGCAGTTAAGGTGCTTTTCTACAAAGCCAAAAGACCCAGGTTCGATTCCTCAGTACCCATGTAAAGCCAGATGCACAAGGTGGTCCATATGTCTGGAGTTTGTTTGCAGTGGCTAGAGGCCCTGGAGTGCCCATTCTCTCTCTCTCTCTCTCTCTCTCTCTCTCTCTGTGTGTGTGTCTAATAAAGAAAGACAGACATAAAGAAAAAAAAAAGAACAAACTCTAGATTTAGATGAAGGGAATGTTAATTCTAGGGTTGAATAGTTGGTACTTGCTTGCTTGTACTTCTTCATAAATATCATTTTCTTTCCATCTTTTATTTGGTGCATTGTGTATTATATGTGTGTGTGTATATGTGTGTGAGTGTGTATGCACACACACATACACGCAGGTGGAAGCTAGAGATCAACACCAGGCATCTTCCTCAGTCGCTCTCCACCTTGGTTTTCTGAGACAGGGTCTCTCCCTAAACCTAAAACTCACCAATTCAGATAGACTAAGTAGCCAGTAAATCCCAAGGATCCTTTGTTCTCTGCCTTCTTGGTGCTGGGTTTACAGGCCCACTCATGCTACCATATTCAGCTCTCAATCGCATGCTGGGGATCCAAACTCAGGTCTTCATATAGGCAGAGTGCAACGGGTAATCTCTAGTTGCCAAGCTGATAGGGTTTAGAGTCACCATGGGAACAAACCTCTGAGGAGGATTTTCTAGATTAGGTTAGTTGAGGTGCAAAGACCTGCCTTAACTGTGGTCAACACTATTTCATGGGCAGGGATCCTGGACTGAATAAAAACAAAAAACAGAAGAAAAAAAAAAAGGAGAAATTGAATTGAGCACCGGCATTTGTCTCTCTCTGATTCCTCTCTGTATACTGGATGTGGCCAGATGCCAAATCTCCTATTTCCACGCCTTCTCTCCATAAGAAAATGAAGCTGCACACGGAAGCAAAGCCTTCCTCCCCTAACTGCTGCTTGTCAGATGTTTAGTCACAGTGACAGAGCCAATGGGATGCCTTGTCAGGAAGGTGAGAATGTCCCTTCCTCTTGCCAGCAGACTCTGCATGGAGGCAAGCCAATGACCATGCTTTGGACATGACCGTGTGACAAGGACCTGAGGCTGGCTTCTGGCCAACAGTAAGCAATGAACTGGATCCTGCTGAGCTTAGAGGAGGGCCCATACCGTCTGACCATCCGAGGAGGCACAGCCCCTAGTTGAGAATATCATGGCAGCCTCCGAAGGACTGAGGCCTTAGATAAGCTCCACCCTGTACACCTCTCCCTCCCCACCTGTGATCTCTATCACAGGTGCCTGTTCCTGTAGGAGTGTACAGGCATGTGTGTGTGTGCACATGCACGTGCACATGTATGTGTGTGTGTGTGTGTGTATGGCAAAGGACAACCTTGAGTGTTGCTCCTTAGGACTGCCCCCCTTTGTTTTTCTTTTTTGAGGCAAGCCTAACTGACAGACTGGCCTTTTTTACGAGACTGAGAGAGAATTGGCACGCCACTATAATCGAACTCCTTAGCCACTAAGCAATTTCCCCTGCCCTCCCCCACCCCTTTGTTGAGACAGAATCTCTCATTGGCCTGGAACTGATGAAGTAGGCTCTACTGGCTGCTCAGGTAGCCCCAGGAATCCACTTGTCTCAATCTCCCCAGAGCCATAGTTACCATTGCCATGGGTTTTCTCATGCATTCAGGTCCTCGTGCTTGCAAGGAAGGCACTCTACTGATGAGCTGTCTCCTTAGCCTGGTTGTCTTTGCCTCTCGCGGTCTCTGTCTTCCTCTCTGTCTCCATCTCTCTATCTGTCTGTCTGTCTGTCTCTCTCTCCCTTCCTACCTCGCCTCTCCTTTCCCCTTCTTTCTTTCCCTTCACGATACTAGGGTTTGATTCCAGGGCCTTGCACATGCTAAATACACACTGGACCACTGAGCTACATGCACCTGTATGTCTGAGCCATAGAAACAGTGAGGTAATATACATGACTCCCAGCCATGTGTGGGGAGTGGTAACAAGTGTGTGGCCCATCAGTTGTATAGCAATAGATGATGAACCCACCTACTGAGTGAGCTAAGCGAGTTACTTCACTCTGCACAGTCTCCTGGCCAAGGACCTTCTTTGTGCCGGGCCCTGGAGATTGGAACCAGGTCTACAGCAATAAATGACACCAGCAGCTTCTTGGGTCCATAGTACCTCTGCTCCAGCCTCGGTCCCCATGGGATGTTGCCATTGCCTTCCTGGTTGTACAGGAAACTGACATGACTTCAGACTTTCCTGTCAGCCTGTCTGCTGGAACACCAGGGGGAGAGACAAAGCGCAGAGCCATTCTGGAAGCATTTAGGAAGGGAAATCAGCTGATGCTGATGGAGGCTTTCAACACAAGCACATGCACTTAGCTCTTTTGATTTCATTGTTTTTAGTTACCATGCTTTTATTATCCAGGCAAATGTGGCGTTCCTTCTAAGATGACCCGGAAGGGCATCTGTAAACACAGCACATGAAAACATCACCAGCTATGACTGGAAGCCCTTCTGCCTTGTCAAGAGAGTCGGCCAACCACTGCGGGTATCACTGAGACAAAGAGCTCAGTGTATATGGTATAGGTATATGGTGCCACCAGCTCTGGGCTGTGAGAACACATCCCCAATAGAAGCTTGTGTTTGCTCAGGCCAGCCCCACAGAGGCCCAAACCACCCTCTGGAAGTTTGTCCCACTGTGCCTGACTCTGGACCCCCACAACCACTTTGTGTTGTTTCCACCTCCTCCCCCTCCCCTAGGTCACTCACCAATGCCCTCCCCAGACACCCTACCTTTATATCTGACCACAGGAGCCCCAACTCCACCTCTCCTCTTCTGCCTTCATCCTCAGTGGCTCATGTGAAAGTGGGTTCTGCCCTTATGACCCCCAACTCGCTTCTCTTCTTCCAGGGCTCAGCACACACACATGCCTCAGAGAAGAATCTCCCACTGGCCTCCCCTGACAGCACCCATGGGTGTGTCTCCTCCCTGTGATGTGCACTCACTGAGGGGAGGAGCAGGCCCTTGTTTCTGGAGAGGGACTATGTTTCATAGCACAGCAGGCTCCTGCAGTGGAAGTCTGACTGAGAGGATTTTATATCCTCCCAGCACAAAGAAGTGACAGCTGTGTGAGGTGAGGGGTGATGGGTGCGTCATGCCCCTGATCTGCTCGTTATGTGTGTATACATGAACTGACATGTCACACTGTCCCCCATAGAGGAGATGAATGTGAACTTTAATGTATATATAATATTTGTATTCTCTCTCTCTACATATAAATGTATCATCTCAATGGTGCATGCTCCCATCTCCCCACCCAAAAAGCTCTTTTAGTGTCAGCCATTGTTTTATATACATATATAATACATATATATAAAATCAATAAAATGATACATATATATGGTTATAGAACATATAAAACCATATTTGTCTATGATCATATTTGATACTTCAGGAGCTTTTGGGTTGGGGGGTTGGGAGAAGACAGTTTTGATCACTTTCAAATCACACATGTCACCCATCATTTTCCATCTACCTACAGAAAAGAAAAGAAATAAACAAACAAACAAATAAAAAAACAAATATCTGTGACCTCAGCCTCATTTCCCTCTGGTTGTCAAATCTGTAGTCTCTCTCTGATCTCTTTTGGTTTCTGTATGTGTCAGAGATCTATGCCTATCTATCATCAGTTCATCTTTTATTTTCTGTTTATTTGTGAGAGAGAAAAGGAGAGGTGTGACTTGGCAGAGCATCGTACTATGCTAGGGTGTAGGATCTCACCTCTGCCCCTTATGCTGATGAAAAGTAGAAATGGAGGGAGAGGAAGAGGGAGGGAGGGAAGGAGGGAGGGAGAATGGGAAGGAAGAAGGAAGAAAGGAAGGGAGGAAGGGAGGGAGGGAGGGAGGAAGGAAGGAAGGAAGGAAGGAAGGAAGGAAGGAAGGAAGGAGACTCAGTGCCTGGGTTTATTATTTTAGCTTAGACCCTTAGAGCTGTGTGACCCTTGGGAAGTTATTTAAGCTCTCTGGTGTCTGTTTGTAAGTAGGGGCAATAACAGCCCTGTCTCATAGAAATGGTCTAAAGGATTTTTAATGATACTAGGGCATGACCAACACTTGTAAATGTTGGCTAGTACTATCAGCGTGGCGGTGGGGAGAGTTTCCATTTCCAAACGTGTTCAGTGTGGTGAAGATGCAGCTAGGCCAATGAAGCCAGCTTCGTCGTTCCCTGTTTGGGTTCAGCTGGGGAGAAGCGTGAGCTTGTCCTTGGAGACCCTACTTTGCAGTCTAGTCCTCTACTCCTGGCTTCTGGCAGCTCCCCTTCCTCTCTAATAACCCTCTTAGACGTTTCCTCAGGGAAATATCTCCCTTGGGGTCCCTCCCCCAAGCCTTGGATTTTACTGTCCTACTTCACCCATCACAACTCTCCTCTCCCATGTCCTTGTCCCTAGGGCTTTTGCTAGCATCTGATCAACTAATGTGTGCCAAAATGTTAATCACTCTGGTTTAAATCAATCGTTCTTGTTTTTTTTTAAATATCTCTGTGCCACGCTTATGAAATACATAATTCCTCATCAGTACCTGTGTCCTTCTCCACTCTATGATGCTAGCTCCTTGTAGGAGAGGGAGGCGTTGCCCCCACCACCAGAACGTGGTAGAAGTCTCACCCCAGACCCATATGTCATTGAAAATCATGACAAGGGCAGCTTCCGGAGCCCATGGTTCAACCCCAACAGTGGCTGATCATGTGAGGAATTGGAAGAGGTTACTGGGTGGGGCATTAGGAGAAGACGTTGTTGACCACTTAATCAGCACACGTCCTCCTCTCCTCTTCTTCTACCTCCAACGAAAACCAAGTCACTGTGGTTTCCGCATCATTTCTCTCTGCAACATTTCAAGGCCACACTCTGAGGAAGAATGACACAGGTGCTCTCTTTCGTGCTTGTGCAAAAGAGATGCATTCAATTAAATGATTGGGGAAATCCTGATGGAGGGCTCTGGCTGACCAGCCTGGAGGGTAACATGGGAAAGAAAGGTGATGTGGGATTTCTGGTCCTTTCTGATTGCCAGCCAGGACAGAGTGACTACCCCTACCGTTGTTGGCATCCGATCCTAAGAAGTTCTTGATGTGCCCAATCCTCAGTCCCCACGCATGATCCCAACATGCAAACACCATGACTGCCGAGCACAGGAAAATCACCAAGTCGCATGCAAATTCAAGTGCTGACTTAGTTTTAGAAAGCCATCTGAGATGTGTAGTAGTGGCCTACACAGAAGGTCTTTCTTCCAAGTCGGTGTGGGTGCATGGTGTAGTTGTCAGATTCAACGTCGCTGGGATGAACTTCCAAACCAGGCACAAGTTATGGGAGGAAAGGATTTGTCGAAGCTTATAGATCCAGGGGACGTTCCATAATGGCAGAAGAAGCTGGTCCCCTCTCACTGATCTGGGTAGAGAGAAATACCACCAGAAACACCATAAGCAAGCACTCTCCGTGGAACCCAGCAGAACTCGGACTGCACTCTGCATACCTTAGACTGGAATGGAGATCCACCCCCAGGAACACCTTAGGGCTGGAAACTAGGATCTGCCCACAGTGACACCTCCTCCAGCCAGGCAGCTGGAGATCTAGTAAGTGACAAACTTTAATAAACCTCCTGAATCTATCGGGGTGCATCCATTCAAACTACCACACATGAGTATTGCTTGAAGATTATCTGTTGGTGATATAAATAAATAATTAATGTGGGTATGGATGGATATATTAAAAGTCTACAAGATGGGTGGTTCTCAAACCCTGCCACATATTAGAGTCAGGCTAATTAACTGAGGTTCCCTTGAGTGATATTGTTAATTCCAGCTGATTCCAGCATGCTGACAGTTTGTGAACCTGGTGGTAAAAGAGAGTTGCTTGAACAAAACAACAGAAAACGAGCTCAGCCGCAGTGGAGGCTTACTTCTAAGATCCTTCAGCTCTAAGTTTCTATGATTCAATAAATATCTTGTTGCTGTGCCAAGAGAAAAATACATTTTCCAAGTGATCTCTTAGATCTGGCAGTAGGTAAAAACAGGAACAAACAAACCGAAAAAAAAAAAATCTTTGGTTCAAGAAACACAGTCCTTAGACTGGACGCCTTGAGGCTTGTCAAATACGGGTTCTGCGAATTTCCTAATTTTCTTAGGGTTTGGTCCTGTCTTGTGGCATGCAAATATTCTTAGAGAAGCACATGTAATATCTCTGAGGAAGATGTCCTGACATGGAGAAGCAGAAACTCTGAAACCGGAAGTCTGGTGGAAACTGGAAGACTGGTCAAAACTGACTTCCTAGGCTTCTCGTTGAGTGCGGCCTCTTGTGTTTTTGCACGGGTGGGAGGCCCGGTACTCATTCTCGTCTGCCCAAGGCCTCATTAATTTCAATTAGGTGGAGAGTCTTTGGAGTAGATGGCCCCAGTGACAGCCAGTTCACAATGTTCCTGCCTGCATGTGCTTCTTTCCCAAGGATACTGCTAATGGAGTTTGAGGTCCTTTCCCCTCCACAGAGGCCTTATTAAGTCTCCTCACGTCCCCAAGTACCTGTGGCTGCCCTGTTCCCTCTTAATTCATTTTCTGGGCTGCATTCAAGAGTATTTGGAATCTCTGCAAGAACAAATAAACCTCTGAACTCTGATACACGTGTAATCGTCCAAGGTCCACCCGCAACTCCAGACGCTCCCCAAATGTGGCTGAAATAACATCAGAAGTCGTCAGCGCTTCCTGTAATCCGTTTCTCCAAAGACAACGCACGCATTTCCTATTTCGGCTGTGGCATTTTCCCTTCTGGTAACGAAGGCAAGAGGTCAAGGGAGACTCTGAAGGTGACAAATGTGTTCAAGAACAAAATGCAATCCCTTCAGCTCCCCAGCCCAGCACTCATTCCTCCCTTATCTATCCCTGCTTTATCTTCATCGTTTTTATTCTGAGGGCGCGGGAGGAAAAAAAAAAAAAAACCTTGTTGAGAAATTGAGAACTGAAAAGCTCTTTAATCAGGTATGAGCCCTTGAGCCCTAGTGTCTGCTTCTGTAAAACAGATGATCCCTCTGCAACATTTCTCTATTCTAATCAGCAAAAGAGGTAAAATAGGTTCATCCTTTTTTTAATGTGTGTGGCGTATGCCTGTGTGTACAACGTGTATGATGCCCTCTGCATACATGTGTGGAGGCCAGAAGCAGACATCTTGGCGTCCTCTTCTCTTAATCTTCCGCCTCATTTCCTTAAGACAGAGTGTCTTGCTGAGCCCTAAGCACCCTGTTTTTTCAGTTAGAGCAGCTGGCCATCCTCTTGTCTCTGCTTCCCTCAGTGCCGGGGTTATAGGCATGTGTGGCCATGTCTGACTTTATTTACTCATTTATATTTATTTATTTGAGAGAGAGAAAGAAAAGTCATAGAGTGAGAGAGGAGAGAGAATGAGAATGGGTGCGCCAGGGACTTCAGCAGCTGCAAATGAACCCCAGACACGTGCATCACCTTGTGTGCACATGCAGTGCTGCATGCTTGTGTCACTGTGCGTCTGGCTTATGTGGGACCTGGAGGCTCAAACATGAGTTTTCTTAGGCTTTGCAGACAAAGTGCCTTAACCGCTAAGCCGTCTCCCCAGCTCCATTCCTGGCTTTTGACGTGAGAGCTTTAGATTGAACTTGAGAGCTCATGTTACCCACTCAGCTCGGATAATGGTTTATTTCTATGACCACAGTGGGCATCCTTCTGGTTCAGCCCCATTTTGACAAGGAATTTGTGGCTCTAAAGACAGAAAGCTTTCCTAGCTGGGCTGTGGCTCCTGGTTTGATGATGGTCCAGAAAGAATAAGAAATTGAGGGAGGAAGGCAAGCCACTCTTCCCACTTTCTCTGTGAACTCTCAGAAACCAGAAACAGCACCAGGGATGCTTCTCCCTCTCATAATTACTTGGGAAGCAATGTCATAGCCTCAAGCACAATTAGCAGCATTTTAATTCATTCTCTCTTTTTAGGCTGTTCGCATACTTGCTGTTGCAAGAATGAGTGCGGCATTCTGGCGTGTTACCTTTTAAAAACGAGGCCAAAGATGCTGAACTATGTCTATCCCACCCCCCCTTCACATAGAAACTTGAGCTCAGTTGAGTCCAGGCACATGGGAAAGCATCATGGGGTCTCCGTGAAGTGAGGCTGGCCCACTGTGACCCCACATTCTCCAAATGCAATACAAACAGCATTTAGCTATGCTCGTCTGGGGAACGGCCCACTCGTTATCTGGTCAGCGGGGAAAGATTCCACAAATAAACCACCCACTGACTGATGAAGTTACACAGTTTGCTCGGGGGCTTTGTGAAGGCAAGACTGTGCACTCCCCCTCCCCATCTTGCTAATCACTGCAGGCGTCTCTCACCTACCCACCATGGCACCCATACTCATGCAGGTTTTAATGATGAAAAAAGGTTCCTGTGCATTTGCATTTGAAAGCCACTGTGTACTCACTCATAAACTAGAAGGTGCTGAATTCTCTCCTTGAAATGTGTTCAGTCCCTTCTGAGTCTTTCCTTCACTTACACACACACACACACACACACACACACACACACACACACACAGAAGCAACTTGATGGGAACGAAGGATTTCATATAAAAGCAGCAAAATGTGAAACTGACATTAGTTGGAATTTAGGGCATCCTGCTTCCCTATACATTATTCCTAGCTTCTAAAATATTCATAACCACTTAAAGATGATTTATAGATATATATCTAGAATTATATCCTGACAATAAGTGCTTTACACACTTGTATCTCTCAGAATATAGATGCATGTGGTACCAGTTGGAGACTCAAGTACACTAAAATCTTTGTTTGTGTTAATTACGTTAAGTTAATGAGATTAGCATACATATATACATGTAATATATGCAAACTTATGTATGTGTACACACACAAACACGCAGATAGTGGCCATAGCTCTACTGTGAGAGCTACCATGTCAAAAAGCAGTAAACTGCCAAGAATCTATGAATATAAATAGTTTTTAGCAATAGCATATTATCAAGGCATTCTTAACTACATTTGGCATTTTTGGAGCAAGAAAAATGCTGGAGTTTCATTAAACTGCAGTGCAAAGGAAATGGGGAATTTGTATCCTATATGGAGAATGTCCTTGAAATGAATAGATTGCAAGGAAATGCTGAAAGGTATGTTTATGCAAAATCAACACCTTTCCAAAAAAAAAAAAATCTTTATTTTCAAGTGCCCAGAAATTAACAGAAAAAAGTTAGTAAATAATTAAGAGTATCTTAAGTGTCATATAAAACATTATTCGTGATGAAAGTAAAGTTCATAAAAGATTCATTTGCTTTCTTATTTATGTAAGATAACTAGATCAGATAAAGCGACAATGTGTTTTTGTGATCTATCTCGATTTTGCACATTTTTATTTGATTCTAAGAAAGTTACAGTGTTTACTGTAAGGAAAAAAAAGTGTATTTTCCCCAACTAAAAATTGCTCAGGATATATAGCAAATTAAAATAATAAATGATTCTTATTGTGAACCAGCCAGGCAATATGTTTTGCCCTGTATTGGGTGCCAGGATATCACCCTAGGTACCTCATGTAAGCCAGCCAGTCTTTGCTGTTCTCAGAAGAGAGGGAGGCATTGCTGGGAAATTTTCCATTTGAAATTCCAACGGTTGCTTATCCCCTTCTGAGGCTAATGGTGCCAGTTGCTAAGAAAACAGGGCTTCTTGGCTGGCCAGAGGACATAGCTCTTTTCTCTGTTTTGTAACAGGATCAAGGCTCAACTCTGAGACACACATTGTCCTGGAAAATGAGTGTATTGTGAGCTTTCTGAAACTTGGCTTCCAGGAGGTATAATCCGAATTGCTTGGGTTTTTGATCCCAGGAAAGGTCCTGATAACAGGTTTGAAGTCAGTGAGTGTTCACTCCCAAGACGCTCAGACTGTAAAGAACTTGAGGTCTGGCTGGCTTGTGTGAAGACATGGGGGGAAGAATTCTTTAAGACAGAGCCAAATGAGAGGGTTTGGCTCTGGCTTCCGGTTTGAACTCCCAGCCTTCTTTCTCTTCCAATCAGAGTGATTGGGAAATGTCCTCTTGGGCTGTGTGCTGGCCCCCCTGAAGATGTTGCTGAAAATTCACACTCAGAAAAGAACCTCCTCAGTTTCTGTGAGGCATAGCATACTGAGGGAAAATGGCTGCTGGTCTCAAAACAGTGCTCCATGGGAAGTTACCAGAACTGCTATTCTGCTCTGCATTCATTACTTTGAATCCACAAGACCTACTATTCATTTCTGAGCTAAATGCTTCCTCCAAGCTCTCATGGGTGTGAAAATTCAGTATTTCCTGCCTAGATTTAATATGGAGGAGAATACAGGGGAGAACAAGGGTACATCAATACATCAAGAAGAGAGAGCCAGGGCTGGACAGATGGCTTAGTGGTTAAGGAGCTTGCCTGAGAAGCCTAAGGACCCATGTTTGACTCTCCAGATCCCACATAAGCCAGATGCACAAAGGCAAGTCAAGCGCAAGGTCGCAGCATGTCCACTAGGTGGCACAAGCATCTGGATTTTGATTGCAGTAGCTGAGGCCCTGCCTGGCCAATTCTTTCTCTCTCTAAAATAAAAACAAAATTTTAAAAAGAAGAGAGAACCGACTGTCTACCAGGAGATGGATCATGTCCACCTCATCTGCCTGGACCCAGAAGTCATTACAGGGGAAGCGGTGACACAAATACTGCTCTCATGGCTAGCCTGAAAAACCAATTCCAGGGAAATGGTGACAGACACTGTGGTCACTCAAACGTCGCAGAAACAGAGATCCCAAGTCTACAGAGAAAGCAACACTAAGTCAGATCTCTATCTTGCCCACCAAAGCTCCGGGAGTGTTGCGGAAGAGGGAGCAGAAAGATTGTAAGAGCCTTAGTGTGGGTGGGAATTGCTTGAGACACCATGTCTCTCCCATCCCTGCAGAGACTGAGACCTTTTGGCCCCCACAAAGAGTACCAATAACCTCACCACAGACCCTCAGCAGAATTGGGGTAGGGGAGTCTATGCATGCAACTGTTTTATTAAAAAGATAAATAAATTAAAAAAATATTTAAAAACAAATAAATAAAATAAAAATAAATACAGTATGATAAATAGAAGGAGCTAACCTGTTGGGCCAACAGCAGAGTGAAGCAGTATGGACTAGCATGTTCCACATGCATATTGATCCCCACTCCCTGATTATTCTGTATGTGTACATACATATGTGTGTTCAGATGCAAACAGGTGCATGCACATGTGGAGGCCAGAGGACAACCCAGATGTCATCCTTAGGACCACTGTCCATCACTTTTTTTTAATTTGAGAGAGCCAGAGAGAGAGAGAGAGAGAGGAAGAGGCAGAGAGAGAGAGGAAGAGGCAGAGAGAGAGAGAATGTGTGCTGTGTGAGAATGGGCGCTGTGAATAAACTCCAGACATGTGCGCCCCCTTGTGGGCAAGCACAGCATTGCACCATTGTGTCACTTTTTGCGTCTGGCTAAACGTGGGACCTGGAGAATTGAATGGGCATTCTTAGGCTTGGCAGGCAAGCGCCTTAACTGCTAAGCCATCTCTCCAGCCCCCACTGTCCATCACTTTGAGACAGAGTCTCTCATTGCACTGGTGCTGACTAAATAGGCTAGCCTGGTAAGCTGGTGAGCTCCAGGGATCTTCCTCTCCTTGCCTCCCCATCACTGGGATTGCCACCATTAAGCTAGGCACCATGGCTCATGCCTATTAATCTCAACACTTTTCAGGTCAGCCTGGGCTAGAGTGGCGAGACCCTTCCTCAAAAAAAAAAAAGTATGCTACCATTCCCAACATTTTTACGTGGGTTCTGGGGCTCAGACTGAGGGCCGTAGGCTTGCAAGGCAAGTGCTTTCCACGGTGAGCTGTCGCCCAGCCTCACTCCCTGCTTGTTAATGCCAACCTACTCAGCTGCCAACACTATCACCTTCTTATAGTAATGATCTTGGTCTCCTACACATTCTTTTCTTTATGAGAGAGAGGAGAGAATTGGCACACCAGGGCCTCCAGTCACTGCAATCAAACTCCAGACGTGCATGTCACTTCATGGGCATGTGTGACCTTGCACTTGCCTCACCTTGTGTGTTGGGCTTACATGGGATCTGGAGAATCAAACATAGGTCCTCAGGCTTTGCAGGCAAGCACCTTTCCAGCCCTTCTATCCCTTCTTCTTCTCCTCCTCCTCCTCCTCCTCCTCCTCCTCCTCCTCCTCCTCCTCCTCCTCCTCCTCCTCCTCCTCCTCCTCCTCCTCCTCCTCCTCCTTCTTCTTCTTTTTTTTTGCCACAAACCCAACAGACTGGATTTTTAAAAAAATGCAAGAGAGCAAGAGTGAAAGAGAGAGAGAATTGGCATGCCAGGGCCTCCAACCACTGAAATCGAACTCCAGAAATTTGCACCACCTTGTGCACATGTGCGATCTTGCATGCCTGCATCACCTTGTGTGTCTGGCTTACGTTGGATCTGGAGAGTCGAACATGGGTCCTTAAACTTCACAGGCAAGCGCCTTAACCACTAAGCCATTTCTCTAGCCTCTTTCTATGCATTCTTACTCAAAAAATAACATGGGCTGGAGGAATGGCTTAATGGATAAGTTGTTTGCCTACAAAGCCAAAGGACCCAGGTTCGATTTCCCAGGACCCACATTGGCCAAATGCTCAAGGGGGTTCATGCATTTGGAGTTCGTTTGCAGTGGCTGGAGGCCCTGGCACGCCCATTCTCTCTCTCTCTCTCCCCCCTGTCAAATAACTAACTAAATAAATAAAAAACATAATTTTATCATTGGTAAACATTATCTGATATGGGCCAAGCAACATTATGTACACTATCAGTAATGCTCACATACATCCTTCAAGAGAGGAGACAAAGCTTTCCTCCTTTTACAGAGGAGAAAACTGAGACTACAAGAAGTCAACTGTCTTATTCAAGGGCACCAGCTTGTTAGTAGGTGGTATAGCTGGTTTTGGATCAAGTCTGTGGAGACTCAGTCTACAATGTTAGCCGTGTCACCACATCCCATCCTCTGCCATGGAACTCACAAGAGCTTCTGTTGTCTTGCTTCCTGTCTGCATGTCTCCCTGGGAGCAGCAGCCATGGACTGGTCAGTCACCCAACCTGGAGATCACCGTCCGTGTCTATGGAATGGTTAGGGTCTCCACCAAGGCTTCAGAGATTTAGTCCAACATCAGGGATGTAAAATCTTACAAGTAATTTTTATTTTGATTTCACGCTGCGACAGCAGCATTTTATGCATATTAGACTAAGGGTCTTGTTACTGTGAGCATATTTGTTTTACCTTTGTCATGTTCTTAGTCACTGTTCAATTACGTATATGGTTCACACTGTATTTCTGTTGGGTCCCGGGGCATCCAGCATCAGCAGTGAAGGATGTAAAGAGATGTTTCCAACCTGCTGGTCGCCCCCAGGAACCTTGCCCTTTTGCTCCATACCCTTATGCCCTGAGTCAATGTCACAAAATAAATTGCTTCCCACAAAAACTGGGGTGGGGGGAATCCTGGGACATCACAGGGTCCTGAGGTTTACAGATTTGCCTGGCAGAAGCCACTGAATTAGCACTATCATAACATTTATTACATGGTGGTTGTGATGGTCCTGCTGCTGTCGCTGCCCCTGGGGGTGTGAGACTTGGGCCTGGGACTCGCAGATGAAAAGGTGTGAGGAAAAGGCGGCTGTTTGCCTGGATGCCTTTGCTCCTTGCTGGTGAGCGCATCCACCCTGTTACTGCCATCCTTCTGTGACATTGGAACCCAGCTTCTTCAGCCTTCCAGTATGAACTGAACACCAAAGGCTCTCCAGAAATCCCCCAGGCCTCCGGAGCCACACCGAAACTGCGCAGACATCCAGCCTCATGAACTGAGCAGCTACCAGGTTCCCAGCCTGGCCAGCCTGCAGACAGCTCTGCTTTAACCCAATTGCTTATAACACGAGAGCTAAGCGAATCCATCTCTTTCCTCATATATTTTCGTGCTGTTGCTTTTATTCCCCTGGGAGAGCCCAGATGGATAACACCATGCCCCTTCAGCTCGGATGTGAAGTTTCCAGTGTACTACGGTATAAGGGCTGGTCTGTCTGTCTGGGCCGCAGGGGGAAGATGAGGAGGGGAAGTCATAACCTGACCATGGCAGACGTGTCACCTTGAGTGTCAGATAAGCCCCAGATGTCATAAGGCACCGAGGTCCTAACAGCTTTAATGACTGCCTCATCACTTGCAGAGCCCACCCTCCCGTGATCATCACATAATTGCATTGGAACCCCTTCCTTGACTGAAGCCATCACTACTGCTTGGGACAGAGCACCCCATCTTTCAATAGCCCCAGAGGGAAGTTCTCATGTGGTACCGCTGTCTCTCCTTCCTGCATCTCAGAATGGCCTCCTTCCCATCTGTCACCTGGGGTGCTGGCCTCTGCCAAGGTCAGACACCAGCAAGAGGCTCTCGAGGCTGCTTCACCGAAGGTCCCCGAGGTCTTTTCATAGGATTACAAAGCCAACTTGGGGGCAAGCTGAGGGACCCTGAAAGCAAGAACGTGGAACACAGAGTCTAAGAGACAAGCTAAGCTCAAAGCCACGGGAAGATGGAAAGCAGGAAGTCCACACACAGGGAGCATCGCTGTCACCTTCTTGTTGCTGGGACACAACACCCCACTAGAAGCAGCTTGTGGAAGGAAAGGGTTTGTTTTGGCTTCCGGTTTTGAGGGGAGGGTTCATCATGGCACAGCAGGCAGCTGGGGTGCTACCTCTTGTCACGTCAGCTAGAAGGAAGTAGTGTGTGTGAAGTGGCCTGAACACCCAGTGGGCTGGACCAATAAATCTCAAGGTCCTCCCCAGGGAACACCTCCTCCAACAAAGCTCTGCCTCCCAGCGGCTCCAGAACCTTCCCCAGTTGCTACCAGCTGGGAACCCAAGTGTTTAAAACACAAGAGCCTGATAGGGATTTTCATTTAAACTACTACTGTTTCCTAGACGTCAGAAAGACCTGGTGGCATGACAACAATGCTGATGGAGATTCTGTCCCACACTGGAGCCCGGTGTCCCCCTGTGTTCTGATCCTGACATGGCTACCCTCAGCCACCTGCTGCCTTTAGTCTTGGAACCAGTGTGCGGTTTTCGGCTTCTGCCACATGACTGTACTGCATAGATATATACAAGGCTTCATGGTTCATCTGGATGCTCACATTTTCATCCAGCTAGAGAGTATGATAAACTGGTTCAGAATAATATATTTTTTTGTTTGTTTTTTCCAGGTAGGGTTTCACTCTAGCTCAGGCTGACCTGGAATTCACTATGCAGTCTCATCTCAGGGTGACCTTGAACTCACAATGATTCTCCTACCTCTGCCTCCCAAATGCTGGGATTAAAGGTGTGTGCCATCATGCCCAGCCCAGAATTTAAATTTGAGTCAAGTTACATCTGGGTTCAAACCTCAACCCATCAACATGGCAAGACCATCTAAAATTCTAACCCCTTGTGGGACTTATATATCTGTCACTTGAATATATCATAAATCTTATGGCGCTGCTATATTGAAGAATACAATGCAAGGACTGGAGAGATGGCTTAGTGTTTAAGGCATTTGCCTGCAAAGCCAAAGGACCCCAGTTCAATTCTCCAGGACCCACATAAGCCAGATGCACATCTGGAGTCTGTTTGCAGTGGCTGAATGCCTTGGTGTGCCCATTCTTTATCTCTCTGTCTCTCCTTCTCTCTCTACCTCTTTCTCTCAAATAAATAAAGAAATAAAATATATATTTTTTAAAGAAGAATACAATACAAGTCTGTTTTCCTTTGATAAATGATAACCACCTATTATAGTAGTTACCTTCTTGTTTTGGGGACAAAACACCCAACCTGAAGCAGCTTATGGGAGTTAAGGGTTTATTTCAGCTTACAGTCTTGAGGGGACAGTTTCATCGTGGTGGGGAAATCATGTCAGAGCACAGGCGAGCCATCACCTCTTACCATAGTGTCAAGAGAGAGCAGTGAGAGTGAGCTTTCTGGCAGTGCCAAGCTGGGCTAATAAACCTCAGGGTCTGCCCCCAGTGATGCACCTCCTCCAGCCAGGCTCCACCTCCCAAAGGTTCTCCCAGCTGGTGATCTGGGGACGAGGTATCATCCCAAACACATGAGGCTATGGAGGACAATTTTTTTTTAAATTATTTTATTTATTTTTGGAGAGAGACACAGAGAGAGACAGACAGAGAGAGAGGGAGAGGGAGACAGAGATGGGCGCACCAGCAGTCTCTTAGCTGCTGTGAATGAAATCCAGATGTGTGCGCCCCCTTGTGGGCAAGTGTGGCATTGCACCCTTGCGTCACTTTGCATCTGGCTAAACGTGGGACCTGGAGATTGGAACCAGCGTTCTTTAGGCTTAGCAGGCAGGCGCCTTAGCCGCTAAGCCATCTCTCCAGCCCTGGAGGACAATTTTATATTCAAGCTGCCACACGTATTTTTCTCTGGCAAAACCAAAGAGAAAACGTTTACGTGTCCATTGTTAGGTGGCATCCACACCACCGGTACTTGCTTTGCACTTGAGGACTCCTTTAGGCTCTCTCAGTGAGCTCGGTAATGACCTTGGTCCTTGCCGTTCAGGACAGACTTGTCTGGCATGGAAGATTTGCCACAGCGCGTCTGTGAAGGTTCATTTGAGGTGATTCATAAGAGGATGCATTCCTTACTTCTATTTGTGTCCTCTCGACTGTTGTCTTTTCTTATCTGACTTCTCCCTTCTTTTCTATTGAAGTCAGTTCTGAGAATCAGAACCTTACCGGAGCAATCCAACAAGGGAGAGGAGGAAATCTACAGCCAATTTCCCATAAATATTTGAAGGCTCAGAGAACAAGAGGTGAGGAGAACAGTCCTCAGGCCCATTGCAGTCATAAAGCATCAACAATGGTCCAGCCATCCAGACTCCTTGGGATTCGGTCTCTGGCACCTAAGGCTGTCGTGCCCTGGGTCACCTTGGGAAGATTAAGTCTAGCTCGGATTATTTTGTGTTCCCCTAACATCACACTAGGTCTATTGATGGAGCACAATATATAACTTAATTTTTTTTTTCCAGGTAGACACTTGCTGTAGCTTAGGCTGACCTGGGATTCACTCTGTAGTCTCAGGGTGGCCTCAAAGTCATGGTGATCCTCCTACCTCTGCCTCCCGAGTGCTGGGATTAAAGGTGTGTGCCACCACGCCAGGCTTAAGTTTTTTTCCTGTCAGAGTATATGTGGAGAGGAAGGGAGGAAAGAAGGAAAAGAGAAAGAAAGAACAGAGAGATGAGGAGAACCTAATGTACCTCACGAAATCGCAAGGTGGTGTCTCCATCTTCTTTTTTAGGTGTGTGTGTGGAAGTCAGAGGTCAAGCTTGGATACCCTTCCTTAGAAGTGAAGTATTCTGAGATAAGACTTCTCCAAGGTCTGGAGCTCACTGATTAGGTTAGACTGGATGTCCCACGAGCCTCAGGAATCTGTCAGTCTCTGCTTCCCCAGAGCTGTGATTACAACCATGGACCACCAAGCCTGGCTTTTTAAAATGTATGTTCTGGGGGTTCACACTCTAATCCTCAAGCTTGTGACTGACTAAGCTATATCTCCAGCCTGCTATCTGGTATTTAAACATAGTCTTGCCTGTTATTGGATCTCCCCCGATCCTGTTTCCTGAGACTGTTTGTTACTCAGTCACTCCGAATGTCCATTCAAACCTTTATCAGAATAATTATATTTTATCGATGCCCAGTGATCTGACCTCCCCTGAGTGGTGGGGTCACGGTATTGAGCTCCAGTTTGCTGAAAGTATCTGGAAATACACCTGCTCTTGGGCATTGCATCTCACAACTCTAGTCTATGATAGTTTGTATACAGATTACACATGTACATAGATAATATTGATGCAGACAAGGCAAACATGGGTCGTGTAATTTGGTAAGTATAGTGTGGCTCTTCTATTTACACAATCCATTTTATGGAGTATTTCCAGATTTCTAACCCAGTTTAAAATGTCTCTGCTATCACCACTTGTTAACGGAAGAAGATATTCCCCGAATGCATTGTGCTTACCTTCGGGGGGTACAATAAAATAAAGTGCCTACATTTCTGTAAAATTAGAATTTCCTAATTCCCTTGGACCACCTTCAATTAGCCCATTTTCTGTCTTTATTCATTACCGACTTTTAAACTCTGATACATGCATATCCTGAGTGGGAGGTTTTGAAAATGTACTTATGACTCTCTGAGTTGTCACAGTGGCAGATTGGATGTGCCTGGCAAGCCAGCTCCTATTGTCCTATTAAGATGCTTTTGGAAATACACACAAAGGGACTGGAGAGATGGCTCAACAGTTAAGGTTCTCGCCTGCACAGTCCAACAACCCAGGTTCAATTCGCCAGGACCCATGTAAAGCCAGATGCACAAGGCAGCTCATGCATCTGGAGTTCATTTTCAGTGCCTAGAGGCCCTGATGTACTCATATTCATTCATTCTCTCTCTTTTTCTCTGTCTCTCTCCCTGCTTACAAATAAATAAATGGAAACATTAAAAGAATAGAGGTCTTACCATTAAAAAAAATACATATGAAGGTTGAAACTATGCCAGAATTATCAACTACATTTACATTAATTCAATCACTGATTAAAACATGACCCATCACCAAACTCACGTCCCACTCTGAATGGGAGCTGCCCATCTATGGCATAAGAAGGCTCAAGTGCCCTATTCTGGTTTCACCAGCACCCACCCTGCCCAGGAAACTAGGAAAATGCACAAGATTAAACATTGACATCCAAGCTCAAAATCCCACTCTGCTCCATCCCCACTAGATTTTTTTTTTTTTTTTGGAGAGAGACACAGAAAGAGACAGAGGGATAGGGAGAGGGAGAGGAAGAGAGAGAGAGATGGGCGAGCCAGCAGGCTCTCAGCTGCTGCGAATGAAATCCAGATGCATGTTCCCCCTTGTGGTCAAGTGCAGCATTGCGCCCTTGCGTCACTTTGCATCTGGCTAAACGTGGGACATGGAGATTGGAACCAGCGTTCTTAGGCTTAGGAGGCAGGTGCCTTAACCACTAAGCCATTTCTCCAGCCCTAGATTTTTTTTTTTAACATTCATATAACCACAGTAATTCAAAGCTCTCAAAAGGCCATGAAGTCATAGCTCATAGTTGTCTAAGGAAAAATATCATAGACAAGAGGAAAAGATATGAAGAGATTTATGAATGGGGGATGTTGTCCCAAATTGTGACTGAATCAACATGTCATGTCAAAAAAAATGAAAAAAAAAAAAGTATCAGACCACAGCTTAACCAAACACACCCAGAGTAGAGAAAGGCTGTTATGGAAAGTAGAGGAGGTACTGCCCATCAAACTGACCTCAGAAATGGGAGCTGCTGACCCTGTACTGGGCAGTAGGAAGGACTAGGAGGTCTAAGGACTCCACTTTTCTGATGATGATACTGTTGCCCTGGAGAAACTTTCCTGTCTTTGAAGATGAATAAAGAACAGAAAAATAAAGGGCTGGGCATTGTGGCGCATGCCTTAAATCGATTAACTAGCACTCTGGTAGCCAAGATGGAAGGGTCACTGTGAGTTCAAGGCCAGCCTGAGACTACATGATGGATTCTAGGTCAGCCTGGGCTAGAGTGAGACCCTACCTTGAAAAAAATGTAAGAGAGAGAAGGAGAAACGAGAAGGAAGAAAAGGGATAGAGGAACACTGAGAGGCAATGTATGTATGTGTGTATGTGTGTGTGTGTATATATATATATGGCATATAGCCATAGCATGCAGAGAGGTCTAGATACACATATGCGCCAGGCTTAACACAGGTAGTAAAACATAAAATAAGGAAATAGATTCCCTCATGACCTATAGGAAGAAATTGTCTTTAAAGATGATTCTCTGAAATTTAAATTAACATCTTACATAAAACATTCTTTTCTGTTTTTCTTAAAACAAACAAACAAAAACAAAAAACATGACTTCTATGAAGCAATGTTTAACATAAAACAATGTTTAAAAAATGTTTAATATAAAACAGTAATGTAAAGCCGGGGATGGTGGTGCATGCCTTTAATCCCAGCACTTGGGAGGCAGAGGTAGGAGGCTCGCCGTGAGTTCGAGGCTACCCTGAGACTACATAGTGAATTCCAGGTCAGCCTGAGCTAGAGTGAGACCCTACCTCAGAAAAACCAAAAAGAGAAAGAGAGAGACAGAAGGAAGGAAGGAAGGAAGGAAGGAAGGAAGGAAGGAAGGAAGGAAGGAAGGAAAGAAAGGAAGAGAGAGAGAGAGAGAGAAAGAAAGAAAGAAAGAAAGAAAGAAAGAGAAAGAAAGGTAGATAGATAGATACAAACTAGATGTTTTCCCAAGCATGGCTTCTGCCTTGTTCAGCCTGGCTTTGTAATTCTGACATATGGGTGCTCACATGAGCCCCAAGATTGACTCAATACCAGATGGGTTGATTTGTCAATACAGAGGTTTGCAAAAGGACTGAGGAGGGATTTATGGATGTTGTCTGCAAAGTGGAATTTAAGAATCTAGTCAATAAATCCCGATTTGGTATATTGGATTTTTACCAAGGAGATGGAAAGTGTTGCTTGTGCACAGCTTTAATTAAAACTCAGCTCTGGCAATTTCTCTTTCTTTAAAACAGAAAAGAGAAGTGACTAAATTGGAAATTTCTGTTTTATAGACTCATATTTTGATAGCTCATTCATAAGAATGTACTATTTTTAACATATGAACACTGACTGCTCACCTTTGCTTTGATTTTTTTTTAGGGTAGAGATAAATTGAAAATTATTTTGCACACTATCTCTTACCCACTTTCTTGCTTTTCTGTGAGATGACTCAACTATTTAAATTAGTAGAATATAATGGAACTCACCAAGGGCAGTTAAGATTTCATATGTCTGCTGGAGAAATGGCTTCATGTTTAAGTCGTTTGCCTGAGAAGCCAAAGGACCTAGATTTGATTCCCCAGAATCCACGTAAGCCAGATGCACAAGGGGACATATGCATCTGGAGTTTGTTTGCAGTGGCTGGAGGCCCTGGTGTGCCCGTTCTCTCTCTCCCTGCCTATTTCTCCCTCTCTCGAATAAATAAAGAAAAATAAGCTATTAAAGAAAAAGATTTCATATGCAAGGTTTACAAATTATTAATTCATTCATTCATTCATTTATCAGACTTCTTAAGTCTAACATTCTGCAACAGAAAACTATCGTAGCCAGCCTCTAAGAGTTCACAGGTTAATGAGGGACCACAATGAATGTGATATGATGCAAATATTATAACTGAAACATACATAAAGTATTATAACAGTGGGGCTGGGAAGATAGCTCAGCAGTTAAAGGAACTTGTTTGCAAAAGCCTGCAGGTCCAGGTTCAATTCCCAAGCTACCCACATAAGCTGGACCTAAAAAACATGGATCAAATTTCTGGAGTTTGTTTGCAGCAGAAAGAGGCCATGGTGCCCCCTCTCCCCACATAAATAAATAAGAATTACGATGGAATAGAAGAAGAGGCCAGTCTACCAGTGGGAATCAGGGAGGGCCTCACAGCTGAGTCTTGAAGAGAGAAAGAGTAATGACCAGTTTTTGTTTGACATGGCAGGCCTTTCAGGGAAAAGAGAACAATTCACAGACTATGTAAGTTTGGGGAATAGTCAGTCTCATATCAGAGAATGGTGAACTTATATTGGCAGCTGATCAGAAGAGCCTGGAAAAAAGTGAATTGATGCCTATGCCAGTGTTGGTACACTTTTCTTTTGTAAAACTAGTAAATATTTCTGGCCTTGGGGAGACTGTGAAAGCAGTCTTTGACAATATGTAAATGAGTGGGTGTCCCTGGGATCCAGGAGAAGTATTTACAGGAAGAGTGGGTGGACCATCTTTGGCCCACAGGATATAGTTGGCTAACCTGTTGCCTAGAATAAGACGGGTCTTCCATGTGCTAAGCTTAGGCCCTAGCTTGTGGGCACATTTACTGTGGTGCAGCGAGTTTGGGTTCTAGTTTTCCTGTGGTGTGGTCATGCAATCAAGATGGAAGTGGAGCTGGATCTTTCACCCCTGTAGCCCCATTATCCTCCCTGATCCCCTATTTTAAAGATGAAATGAACTTTCTGGATTTAGGCTTCAGTTCGCATTCCAATGACCAAATCCCTAAGGTCTGAAATTCTTGACATTGGCACAGACATGGCCAACCCCAAGACCTGATAATCAGTCCCTCTGCTGAATCCCCACAATAAATAATATTTTCTGAAAAGTCCTTAGGGATACCATAATCAAAAGATAGCATGGAAAAAAACAACTCCATTTCCCCCCTTATTACTCTCTTGTTTTACATCTTTTTCATTGATGTCAAATGTTCCAAATGTCTGTGTTTGTATTATGAAGTATTCAGAGTGTGCTGGAACTTAAACAAATCACTACCAAGATGTCTCAGTAGTTAAGGCGCATGCCTGCGCAGCCTAAGGACCCAGGTTTGATTCTCCAGGTCCCACGAAAGCCAGATGCACATGGTGGCACATGCATCTGGAGTTCATTTGCAGTGGCTGGGGGCCCTGGCATGCCCACTGTCCCTCTCTCTGTCTCTAATAAATAAATAAAAATAAAATCTTTTAAAAAAGAATCACTACCATGATTCCGAATTTAAACTGCCCCTGGGTAGCTGGTCTTGTCACCGTCTGTGTCAATGTTGTGATTTACCCATCCTTGACTCAGCCTCCACCACTTTTGTTGTAACAGGAAGCAGTCAGTCAGTTCTTCCGCACGGAATACTTTTCTTCACCGTTAGGGCTTTGGGTAAGTCTTAACGGACATAGATCAACATAGAAACTTTTCAGAGCAGTTTTTGCCTCAATATATTAGCTGCTTCCGGTCAGGGGTTGCAACAATGAGAAAGTGACTATATACCCTCCAAACCAGCAAAGACACAGTCAGTGTGCACGCATGTGTGTACGTGTGCCTGCCTGTGTGCATGTATGTGTGTGTACTCACATCTATGTCTGGTGTGTGTGTGTGTGTGTGTGTGCACATACATGTGTGTGGCATCTTGCATCTTGGTTACATATGCATGAAGAAGGCAGTAGTTGACATCTATGTCTGGTGTGTGTGTGTGTGTGTACACATACGTGTGTGTGGCATGTGTGTGTTCATTTTGCATGGGGTTACCCATGCATGCAGAAGGCAGAGGTTGACATGTATGGTGTGTGTGTGTGTGTGTGCACATACGTGTGTGTGGCATGTATATGTACATCTTGCATGGGGTTACATATGCATGCAGAAGGCAGAGGTTGACATTGAGTGCCTTCCTTGTTTTTATCCATTGTGATTTTTTCCTTTTGTTTATTTATTTTATTTTATTTATTTGAGAGTGACAGAGAGAGAAAGAGGCAGATAGAGAGAGAGAGAGAGAGAGAGAGAGAGAGAGAGAACAGGCGCACCAGGCCCTCCAGCCACTGCAAACAGAATTCCAGACACATGCGCCACCTTGTGCATCTGGCTTACGTGGGTCCTCGGGAGTCGAGCCTTGAACTGGGGTCCTTAGGCTTCACTGGTAAGCACTTAACCACTAAGCCATCTCTCCAGGCCTCTCCATTGTGATTTTTGTGATAGCACCTCTCACTGAACCTAGAGCTCACACGTTCAGTCTACTCGTAAGCCAGAAAGCCCTAAGGATTCTCCTGCCTCTGCTTCCCCAGCACTGGGACACCTGCCCCACCCACACCTGACCTGACGTTGTTGCCAGGGTTCCAGGGATCCAACCTCGGGTTGTGCTCGTGTTTGTGCACTAAGCAGTCTACCTCACCACCTTGTGAAATTTTTATAACCAAGGTCCCTGGTTTCGTTTTTCTCCTTAATACAGATCTCCATTCGACATGCCATACATTTCATTTACAGATTAATCTTGTCTGTTGTTCGTCTCCCAACTGGGATGACATTTCCATGGGAACAGAGATTTCTGTCCCCTTGGGTACTGCTGAAGCCTCAGTGCCTGTGTCAATCACTAAGTAAGTGCCTGGTGAATCCAAGAGCCAAAACGGGTTGCGCGCGTGTCCGCCTCTGACATAGCTTGGTTCGGTGTCTCATCACCTACACTTGTTTCTTAGTTAGCCTTTGTTTACTTTGCATTTTGGGGCATTTTCTTACTTCTTGTTCTAATTCCAGTTCCTCAAGTGGAATCCTCAGATCATGAATTTTTAAAAGTATTTTCTAAGCATTGAGGATGAGCAACTTTCGGGGACTTTGCTTGCAGGGTCCTAGAAGTTTGTATTTGGAGGGTTTTCACTGCTTTTTCAGTTTGAAATGTTTTGCAGCATCTTCATGATTTCCCCATTTGTCCATGAATAATTAACTATTTTTAGCTGATTTTAAAAATGCTTTAAGAGCAACAGCTATTATTTTTTACTGAGTTACCATTTTATGACTCTTCAGTATAAAGATGTGCTGTCTATAATATTAATTCTCTAAGATTTGCTGAAGTTTGTCTTGTGGCCTAGCAAAATATAAGGTTATTTGAACGTGCCGTGTGTAATTATAATGTACTTTATACTAGTACTTTACTCTAACTATGGTATAATTCTCCTTAGTCCTAACATTGTTATTTTAGATATTGTGAACGCTCCTTCTTATAGACTTGTAATCTTTGTTTTTTTGTTTTATTTTGATTTGGTTTTTTGAGGTAGGGTCTCACTCTGGCCCAGGCTGACCTGGAATTCACTGATTCACTGTTTAGTCTCAGGATGGCCCTGAACTCATGGAGATCCTCCTACCTCTGCCTCCCAAGTGCTGGGATTAAAGGCGTGTGCCACTACGCCCGGCTTGTTTGTTTGTTTTTAGGGAAGGAAGGGGTTCCTTTCTGGCTTACAGTTCAAGGGGAAGTCTATCTTAGCAGAGAAAGCATGGCATGGAGCAGACCTCATAAGTACAGGGAGGAATAGTAGTAGTAGAAGCAGAATTGGCAAGTGGGGCCAGGCTGTGATACCTGAAGGCCCACCCCCCAGTGACACTTTCCTCTCGTAAGGCTTGACTTACTACAGGTTTCATAACCTTCCCAAACAGCTCAAGGAACCAGAGATGTGGTAGTATTCAAACCCATGATCCCATGTGGGACATTTTCCTCTCAAACTGCCTCAGAATGGTGATGACTTGTCATCTTAATTTCATTATCATTACATTGATCTTTATCAACTCCATTCACTTTATTTTAAAAATATTGTATTTGTTAGTTTGTAAGCAGAGAGAGAGAGAAAGAGAGAGAGAGAGAAAGAAAGAATGGGAACACCAGGGCCTCTCACCACTGCAGACAATGTCCAGATGCTTGTGTCATTTTGTGCATCTAGTTTCACATGGGTATTGGGGAGGCAAACCCGAGCCATCAGGCTTTGCAAGCAAGTGCCTTTAGCCACAGAGCAACCTCCCCCATTTACTTTAATAAAACATTGCAACATCCAGGGCCTCAAATTGTAATTGAATACTGGTCATCAAGCTGCTGGTGTCAGTGGTATCCAGTACTCCTTCAAAAATGCCTTAATAAGTTTTCATTGTATATTCTGAAATATCCAACAATATCTCCCTTACTATTCTTATTGGAGAACTTTTTCTAATGATCATCTCTTCTGTTTGGTGAAACGAATTGAAAATGAAAAAGTTTGGCTTTTCCTGTATGACCTAGTACTATAACTTTTAAAAGTTGTCTTGTGCATTTAAAAAAGATTATTCTCTTCCAGGGATAAGATATTTTTATGGTGAAATGAGAATTCTTAACCTAAAAGAGCATTGCCTTCCATTTTAAAAAGTATACATTTTTTTTTATCAATCCAGTGAGTCAAATTGTAATGTCCAAAGCACTGAGCATCAGTACCTGTCACAGCCCCTCATGACCCAGAATGTGTGCACATGAATATATATGTGATATATTATGAGGGGCACAGCAGTATAGGTAAGCCTCAATGAGCACAAAAACAAGTTCATGTATTTCATTGCACAGTAGGATAACTATAGCTAACAATAGAGATTATATATTTCAACTGTCCAAAAGAAAGGATTTTGTATGTTCTCTTCAAAAAAAATGACAAATACTGAAAATTATAGGTATTCTAATTGTCCTGAATTAATAACTCCACAATACACACACACACACACACACACACACACACACACACACACATTGAAGCCTATAAATATGTCATTTATATGTGAATCAAAACCAAATCAAAGTGAAAGAAAGGTTACCTAAAAGAAAAAGAATTTAAAAGATGCCTGTTGAAAGGTTATTGGATCTAGGATGTAGCTCATTGGTAGATCACTTGCCTAGCATGCCCAAGGCCCTTAGTTCTATCCCCAATACCACAGAATGAATAAATAAATCAATCAATTAATTAAATAAATTATAGGAAAGACCATACCTTTAGAAATCATTTTGAAATTATCTTCTTTATTTTTCTAAACATTTTTGTTATTTTTATTTATTTATCTGAGAGAGAGGAAGAAAAAGAGGCAGATAGAGAAAAAGAATGGGCACACCATGTGCATCTTACATGGGTCCTAGGGAATCGAGCCTGGGTCCTTTGGCTTTGCAGGTAAGTGCCTTAAGCCATCTCTCCAGCCCTATAAATCAGTTTTTGAAATTTAAACCTCAGCAGCCTTCAAGTAGTATTTAAGAAAGACAGCGAGGTCTTAGGTTAGCCCATAATGATCTGTCTTCTTAAGCACGTCAGATCTGTGCTCCTTTATTATCTAATCGCTGCTCAAATAATGTTCCTAGAAGCAGCTGTACCAAGAGGTACAACTGTGGCTGTAAGGTCCCCATCTTGTGGTTCCATCACAACGCAGATACCTCTTGTCCTGAGCCCTTCTCCACTTCTAGCTGTCACTGAGGGACCACGGAACCTAGCTGCAGGTTCTACACATGCCTGGGAGCTTGGGAGCCTGCAGATGCAATAACCTCCCTTCCCAGCCCCAGTCACGGTGACTCCTTGTCTGGTGCCGTTGCGAGTACTCATTGCGCATAGCTGGGAAGGCATCGGCCTGAAAAATCACACTGGGGACCAGGGAAAGGGCAAGTTCACTGTCTCTTTGCAATCTTCCCTCGGCCCCTTGCTTGTCATCCTGTCTGGGTTCTCAACACCGTCTCTGAACTAATGGAACCTGGTCATTGAAAAGAGTCATATACAGTCCTTGGACCAGCTGCTTTTGATCTGCCTAGTGACTCTTGCAACTGTAATTCCTTCCTCAAGAGTTCACGTCCACCAGCTTGTTTCTGTTCGCCCTTGATTGCCAGGTTTGGCAGAGTCAGAGCTCAGCACAGTCTCCCTGCTGTTGGACCTATGCTAAATAAGAGCAGTGAGTTCTTGTTTACCTCAACACATTGAATTATTATTTCTCTCTCCTTCAGCCTTTGGAAGCAAGTTCATACTAGCTCAGATTTGGGAGAAAATCAAGGAATATCTATTAGATATTAAATAGATAGAGAGATGGATGATAGATACATGGATAATAGATAAATAGATAGAAAGAAAGGAAAGGAAAGAAAGAAAGAAAGCAGGAAAGAAAGAGAGAGAGAGAGGATTCATATTACATAGAATGGCCTCCTCAAACTTACAGTTTGCTGACTGTCCTCAGAGCCATGGATGATGGGGATAGCTGGGAGGGAAGGAGGCTCGGTGCCAGTCTTGAAGTGGGTAGAGAATGGTTCAGGCAGAAGAAAGGGCGGGTACAGTGGGCCTAGAGTGAGAGCGATCAGGGTATTGAGGGTGTCAGGAGGAAAGCAATGATTCCCTTACCTCCACCGCTAATGTACTGGGATCCCAGGCCTTCACCACCATGCATGCAAGACAAGCACTCAACCAACTGAGCTACGTCCCAGGCCTGATTTTTGTTTTTTAAATTTATCTCTCTACCTAGGATCAGTGCTCAACACAACAATTGACAGCGCATCAACTTCTAGTAGACTGTGGTTGCTGTCCCAGATACGGGCTTATTTTTCTCAGTTGAACATCCAGGGGTAAGCATCTGGTGGTGTTGTTTCAGCTGCCGCCCTGCCACTAGAGATCAGGGCTTTTTGCTCTTCTAGTGTCGATAGCATGCTGGCGTTTTGTTCTCAGCCATGTCTGCAAATAGCCACTCTGAGATCCTGGCATCCCAGGTGGGGCTGTGGTCCAAGTCCATGCTCATCTCCCTTCTGACATCCTGCAACAAGCTCCAACCTATCTCTCTGCTTCCTTTCTACCACCACTCCAATCCACTTGCTGCAGTTCACCAAGATTTTTTTTTTTTTTTTAATGAAACCACATACTCTTTCTCCATTACTTAAAATACTCCAATGGCTTCCTGGTAGGACTAGAAGAAAATTCAAATGTTTCTCCTAGGCTTCATGTTGTGGAGATGCAGCCAGTATTCTTTTTTTTTTCCCCCCAAGAGAGAGAGTGAGACAAGGAGAGGAGAGATAGAGAACTGGCAGGGTCTCCGCCACTGCAATTGAACTCCAGATGCTTGCGCCACCTAGTGGGCATGGGTGACCTTGCGCTTGCCTCACCTTTGTGCATCTGGCTAACATGTGATCTGGAGAGTCGAACATGGGTCCTTAGGCTTCACAGGCAAGTGCCGTAACAGCTGAGCCATCTCTCCAGCCCTGCAGCCAGTATTCTTATCATTCATCATCACCTACGATTCAACCTCTCTCTATTCTGTACTAGATTGTTTTCCTCCTGACACCCTCAATACCCTGATCACTCTCACTCTAGGCCCACTGTACCCGCCCTTTCTTCTGCCTGAACCAGTCCCTACCCACTTCAAGACTGGCACCGAGCCTCCTTCCCTCCCAGCTATCCCCATCATCCATGGCTCTGAGGACAGTCAGCAAGTCAAGTCTCACTTCGTGATTCATGCTTGAATCACCTGGGAAACTTTTCCAGTCCTTGTTTCACAGATCCAAACTTAATTGGTCTGTAATGGCCCCTAAGCGTTCATGTAATTTTTCAAGCGCCCCATATGATTCTATTGTGCAGCTAAGATGGAGAACTCCCAGACCATGTGGTTACAGGCAAGGAACCATGAACAATAATTTGGGATAATCCTGTAATGCTGACGTTTTCATTGTCTTGATGGGGCTTAACCTGATGAAGGGGAATTAGGCGAGCACTCATTCCTGCTGTATATTCCCTATGGCATGAAGGGAGTATCTGTGGGGAATCAAAGCTTACAGTACAAGAAAATGATCCAGGTACGAAAGTGTGTGTGTGTGTGTGTGTGTGTGTGTGTGTGTGTGTGTCAATGTGGAGCCTGGAAGTTGATGCCAAGTCAATTCCTCAGTCACTCCCCACCCTATTCTTTGAGACAGGCTCTCTCACTGAAGCTAAAGCTCACCAATTTAGTTACTACCTAGCCAGTACGCTCCAGGGATCCTCCTCTTTCCACCTCCATGGTGCCAGATTTATTGACACAGCTCATGCTTGGCATTTTACCTGGGTTCTAGGGGTCAGAACTCAGGTCTTCATGTTGGCATAGTAGGCACTTTATCCACTGAGCCATCTCCCCAACTCCAAGACTTATTTCTTTTTTAAAAAATACTTTACTTATTTATTTGAGACTGAGAGAAAGAAGCAGAGAGAGAGAGAGAGAGAGAATGGTTGCATCAGGGCCTCCAACTGCTGCAAATAAACTCCAGATGCATCTGCTACCTTGTGCATCTGGCTTACATGGGTCCTGGGGGATTGAATCTAGGTCCTTTGGCTTTGCAGGCAAGCACCTTAACCACTAAGCCATCTCCCAGCCCCAAGACTTATTTCATATAGAAAAAGAAAAAAAAAATCTAAATCACAAAGAGTCTTTCCTCTGGGTGTGTATATTACCAGAGAGAACATGATCTCTCAGCTCAGCTCGCCCTCTGCACCCCTCTTTCTAGCTGCCTTGGAGTTGTCAGTCAGGTTGGGGAGATGGACTGTGGGGGCCGGCACCTCTGAGGCTCTTTGCTAGCATGGAGCTGGCCCAAGCGGTCTGCGAGATGAGCAGGCATGGGTCAGAGGCTGACAGATGGTCTTTCTGCCACGCGGGCTGCAGGCAGATGGCTCTGACAGTTTGGACAAGGCTGAAACTTTGGGCTGTTGAGGCGGAGCTCAGAAAAGATGTTTGATGACTTCCCTCTCACGCACGCTGAGCAGCCATTGAGCCTGAAGACCCGCGGAAGGCCCGAGGAGGAGTGGCAGCAGTAGGAGAGGGCGGAAGGAGGAGACTGAGGCTCTGTCTGTGCAGCAAGGCTTTCAGTCACCCTTGACCTTCTTGCTGTAGAGCTTGAAGAGCCCCAGACCCAAGGTCTGGAAGGCAGTGGGGGAGTGGTTAGGCACCTTGCCTGTCTGGCACAGCTGTATCAAAGCTCTTCTCTGCTTCTTACGACCAGCAGAACACAACTTCCAGCCATTCCCTAACCATTTCATTCCTCTTTCCTTTTCTTTGGTGAATGTATGTTTGTGATGTGTGTACATGGGTGTATATGCAGGTTCATATATGTCTGTGCACAGGTATGTAGAAGCCAGAGCTTGATTTCTGGTACCTTCCTCTGTCATGTTACCATATAATTTTTTATTTATTTTATTTTATTTATTTGAGAGAGAGAGAGGCAGAGAGTGAGCAAGAGAGAATGGGCATACCAGAGCCTTCAACCACTGCAAATGAACTCCAGATGGGTACGTCCCCTTGTGTGCATGTGTAGCATTGTACACTTGCATCACTATGCATCTGACTTATGTGGAACATGGAGATTCAAAAATGAGTTCTTAGGCTTAGCAGGCAAATGCCTTAACTGCTAAGCCATCTTTCCAGCCCCTCTATTATTTTTTATGAGAAGGAGAGAGAGCTAGAGAGAGAGAGAGAGGAGATAATTGGCATGCCAGGGCCTCCAGCCACTGTAATCAAACTCCAGACACTTGCACCACCTAGTGGGTATGCACAACCTTGCTCTTGCCTCACCTTTGTGTGTCTGGATTACGTGGGATCTGGAGAGTCAAACATGGGTCCTTAGGTTTTGCAGGCAGGTGCCTTAACCGCTAAGCCATCTCTCCAGCCTCACTGTATGATTTTTCTTATTTATTTTTCACCTTACTGTATGAGTATAATGCCTAATGGTCATATTCCCATCAGCTTATACTCTGAGGTTCCCTCTCCCCCACCCCTGTTCCCATGAGGACCCTCCTCAGTGGGATCATCGGTGTTCACTGTGGGTCTTTGGCTTTTCCTGTTTTTATGAGAAAGAGTCTCTCGCTGAACCTGGAACTCGCCTATTCAGCTAGTCAAGCTGGCCAGCAGGCCTTGGGGATCCTCCTGTATGTCCCTACGGTACTGAAGTGCCCGGCTTGCATTACGATCTCTGGCATTTTACATGGGTGCTGGGGCTCTGAACTCACGTCTTCATGCCTGCATAGCAAGCACTTGACCCACAGCATCATCTCCCCAGGCACTCCATTTCCTGTGGGCAATGGACTCTTACTCCAAGCACAGCTTTGCAGGGGCAGTGCATGGGCCCATCTGCGCAAAACTCCTAATGTGGGAGATGACTTGTGTAGCCCAAAGCTACTCATCAGGAAAAGCAAGCTGTGACTTGATGACGATAACATTTGACAGGTTATTTCTTCTTTTTTTTCAACCCAATATGCTCTTATTTTAATTTATTAGTAGGGGCCATTTTTATTGAAAGCCAGGAGGTGATGTATAAAGAGGAAGGAGGAGAAAGGGAAGGTAGAAGTCTGAGCCCATTCTCACCTCTTTTTAGCAGGAGGCCTGGGCTTGCTCCTCAGCCCGCCCTTCCCCCCCCACCCCCCACAGCCATTGCTTACATCTGGAAGAACATCTCCTTCCCACTATCTCTGTCAAGGACCCGGATGAAGGTTTTTCTCCTTCACTCTGGGCACCTGGGAATGGCTGCCGCAATGAGCACCATTGTCCTCTCGTCCCCACGCACCCGATTTCACAAGGCCTCTTGGCACATGACTGTGGCTGACATTTAATTAACATAAAACACTATAAAACACTATTAAGACAGGAGCTAGATGGGGAGGCTGGCAGTTCCCCAACCCCATGCAGCCAATTCCCAGACACAGGGATGTCCTTCAGCCTGTTCCCCGTGTGTGGAGATGTTGAAGTCCTTTTCTCTCCTGTGATCTGTCACCTGGACACTCCCTCACTAGCATTTCCCGGAAAGCACTTTGGGGATAGAGGTTGGTGACACAGCTTCAGCCTCTTCTTGTCCCTAGCCCCTGGGACTCATCATTTCTCTCACCATTAGGTCGCCGTGTCTATGTGGTGATCAACACAGCAAACCATAAAGCTGTTCTCCTCGTCTTTCCTTACTGTCAGTCATCTTCCCATGTTGGTTCCCCACTCCCCACTTTCACTCTCCTGTGACCAGAGCCTGATGCCCCTTTTGGGGGTCTTTATGTCACACCTCATGGGCATTTCATTGGATTATCCCAGTTCATTGCACTATCACATCGCCTGCAAAACAGAAATATGCTTGTTGAGTTGCCTCACAAACTGTAGCTGAGCCCAGGCTGTGTGCCCGGCAGCTAAGGACAGCACACCACATATGGCGTGGTCCCCGTGGCTGGATGGACTTGGATTGTGATGAATCTTATCCACTAAGCTCACTTCCGTGTGATGTAGGGACACATGCAAAGTGCTCTTGAAAGCCGACACAAAGGACTGGCTGTCCTGCCAGGCGGGAATGACAGGGAGCATCAGGAGACCCAAGGATTCTGAAGGGACTGCTTCCAGCCAAGTTCTTTCATGGGCACACCCAGACATCTTCTTGGCTCCAGCTACAAGTGTCGGGCTGAAGGTGAATGAGGGGGAGTTTATCAGTTACTTTCTCGTTGCTGGGACCAGAAGCAGCTCAGGGAAGGACAGGGTTTACTCTCAGCTGAGAGTTGAGAGGGGGAGTCCATCGTGGTGGGAGAAGCACGGCAGGAGCGGGAAGGAGGTGACACATTGTCACCTCAGCAGGGAGGGGGTGGAGAGAGAGACACCAGCACATGGGGCCTAGCTATAATATCTCAAGGTCAACTCCTCAGTAGTGTACTTCTTAAAGCAAGGCTCCAACAACCTTCTGGAATAGTGCCACCAACTGAGGATGAAGTATGTAAGCAGGTGAGCCTATGGGGGTAAATTTTCCCATTTAAACCATGGCAAAGAGTTTCAGGAAAGGACTTCCAGAGTTATCCTTCCCTCATGTCCGAGATGCCAACCTTCTGCGTTTTATTTAATTGTCATTACTTAGGAAGCGACTATTCGGAGGAAGCCCATAGGTCCCTTACCCCCACCCCCCACTCCCACCAGGCTGTGTCCTTTTGGATTAAGTTACCCCACTGTTGTTCTTCTGTTTCTCTTAGGTTCTTCCTTCCTTCTAGAAGGCACTCTGATGTAGAAAAGCCAGACATGTATGTACATGGAGGTTTCCTTAGGGTTAAGCCCTACATAGGAACACATTGCCTTTTCTCTTTAATTCAGCCAAGAAAATTATGTAATTATTCACAAGTTACTTTGTTGGAAAACGAGTGACTGGGGTGGGGGTGGGAGTGGTGGGTAAGAGAGGAAACACAGCAGATGGACCCACAGAATCAACACCAGAAATAGCTTTAACAAAGACACGGGACGGCAGGGACGCTGGCGATTGGGAGGGCTGGGTGTCTTGGGTTGAGTCCTCATCTAACTGCTGCAGGCTCGTTTGTATCGGTGTCCAAGCATTCTTCTTCTTCTTCTTCTTTTTCTTCTTTTTTTCTCATAGTCTACTTTTCATGTTTGTTTTTCAGATCAAATACTAGCATGTTCTGTGAATGTCCACAGCTGGGTTGGATAAGCAAGAGTATTTCATATGGATCTTATTCAAAGTATGGTCCACGGACCATGTGTTAGTTTAATTTCTTGTTGCTGGGACAAAATATCCAACCAGGAGAAGCTTAGGGAAGAAAAGGGTTGATTTGGCTTAGTAGAGGGTACAGTCCATCCTGGTAGAGAAAGCATGGAAAGAGTGGGTAGCCTGGGTCACATGATCACACCTGCAGGGAGGAAGTAGAAGGAGCGAAAACAGCTATGTAAGTAGGGCTGGCGTGTAAAACCTCAAGGCCCATCCCCAGTGGCACACTCCCTCAAGCAAGGCTCTACTTCCTAAAGCTTCCTTAGCCTTCTATAACAGCATCACCAACGTGGCAGGATCTATCCAAACATATGAGCCTATGGGGATCATTTTATATTCCGACCACCAAAGATCAGTGGGGCAGGCCTCACTTGGAAGCTTGTAAGGATACTGCTTACAGACCCTATCCTAGAATTAATATAGATTGTGAAGTCTTCATTTTCACAAGATTGCAAGTGATTGGCTTTAAAATTTGCAAAGCTCTGGTCACTAGTTCTGTAATGTGACTGCATATTAGAATCACTTAGAAATCTTGGAAAAATATTAAATGTTGAGGTTCTTCTTGCCAAGACTCTCATGCTATTGGTGGGGGCTCATCTGGCCTCCCAGGTTTCTAAAAGCTCCCCTGATGATTTGAATGTGAAACAAATTTTGAAGACCGGTGTTCCCTACGGATGCATCTCAAGCCATCTCTGGCAAATAGCATTTGGCTGTAAAGTCCTCATCCATCTTGTTGTGAAATATAAATGTGTCACATGCCTCAGAGCCCAATCAGCATAAAGACTGATCAATGATTATTTTGGATTTGGTGTGTGTGTGTGTGTGTGTGTGCATATGTGTGGTGTACATATATGTATATGTGTTCATATGTGCATGGGCACATAGCTGTGTGTTTGTGGAGTCCAGGAGACCTCAAGTATTATCTTCAGCAACCCTATCAACCTCTGTTTTTTAAAATATTTATTTTTTTAAAAGTTTTATTTTTTATTTTTAGAAAGAGACACAGAGAGAGACAGACAGAGAGAGAGGGAGAGGGAGACAGATAGAGAACGGGTGCTCCAGCAGTCTCTCAGCTGCTGTGAATGAAATCCAGATGTGTGTCCCCCCTTATGGGCAAGTGCCGCATTGCGCCCTTGCATCACTTTGCATCTGGCTGAACGTGGGACCTGGAGATTGGAACCGGGTTCTTAGGCTTAGGAGGCAGGCGCCTTAACCGCTAAGCCATCTCTCCAGCCCTACAATATTTATTTTTATCTATTTGTTTGAAAGAAAGAGAGAGGGAGAAAGAGAGAGGGAGAGAGAGAGAATGGGTACACCAGGGCCTCTAGCCATTGCAAAAACACTCCAGATGAAATTGCTACCTTGTACATCTTGCTTTATGTGGGTACTGGGGAATCGAACCTGGGTTCTTTAGCCTTTGCAGACCATTGCCTCAACAGCTCAGCCCTCTTTCCAGCCCGATCAACCTCAGTTTTAGTCAGGGTCTCTCATTGGAGAGCTGACTCATAAGGATAGACTGGCTGGCCAGTGAGCGCCAAGGGTCCTCCTGTATCTGCCTCCTTTGCACTAGGATTACAGGCACCATCACACCTGCTGTTTTGACATGGGAACCGGAGATTACACGTGGGTCCTCATGCTGGTGAGGCAACCACTGAGCTATCTTCCCGTCCCTTGTTCTAATCTTTACCATGTCGAAAACCATCACAAAAGGTCTGCGGACCAACAGTGGTCTTTGAGATACATTATGAATTGCCTTGCATTGTAGACCATACTCCACCCCAATGAGAACAGTAGCTGTGCTGGGCATGGTGGCGCACGCCTTTAATCCCAGCACTCAGGAGGCAGAGGTAGGAGGATCACTGTGAGTTCGAGGCCACCCTGAGACTACATAGTGAATTCCAGGTCAGCCTGAGCTAGAGTGAGACCCTACCTCAAAAAACCAAAAAAAAAAAAAAAAAAAAAATAGCAGCTGCTTCCTGACCTTGTGCTATTGAATTTCCTCCCTCGGGTCAGGTCAAAGGTTCCAGTGGACTTAATTTTATCGAACACACATAGACAACTCTTATTTTAGGCAAGGTTCTGTTCCAAGCCTTTGCCGGCTGCTGTTCTAAGTCCTGTAAAGAATTCATTGCTGTCAGTATTAAACTACATTTCCATTACCCCTTCCCTTTTAATGGGAGCACAACAGATAGGCTGAAGGGTTAACTAACTAAAGTCACAGTATGGGCCAAGACCCTACCGGGGTTTGTTACCAGGTCACCATGGTTCTGGTTCTGCTCCTTGTGGCAGACAAGACTAGATACCTGCATATGCCACACCTCCTCAATCACCTGCCCTGTCCTTGGGCCCCTAAATAGACTCCAATCTACCATTATTTCTCCAGCTCTTCTCTAGCTCTTCCCACCCAGGTCTTCGGCATCTCCTTCCTGCACCATGGCGATCATCTCACTGTTTCCTTCTCTTGCAACTTCCATACCTCAGTCACAGTCATTTTTTTTTTTTTTTTTTTTTTTTTCCAAGGTAGGGTCTCACTCTAGTCCAGGCTCACCTGGAATTCACTATGTAATCTCAGGGTGGCCTTGAACTCATGGTGATCCTCCTACCTTTGCCTCCCAAATTCTGGGATTAAAGGCGTGCGCCACCCGCCTGGCTGGTCATCTTTGTAACATGCAAAACTGAGCAGATTCTAAATCTGTCCACGGTGCTCACTGTGTTGTCTCTCAGCAAAGTTTATACCCCGAGTAGTGCATGTCAGCCACGCTGTAATGCAGATCTCCCTGATTAGCCTTCTTCCTTGCCCCCTTCCTCCTTCTATTTTGTATTTTAAAAAATATTTAATTTAATTTAATTTAATTTAATTTAATTTAATTTAATTTAGAGAGAAAGAGAGAGAGAATGGGTGTTCCAGGGCCTATAGCCACTTGCTAACAAAATCCAAGTGCCTGTGCCATTTTGTGCATCTGGCTTATGTGGGTCCTGGGGAATTGAACCTGGGTCCTTTGGCTTTGCAGGCAAGTGCCTTAACTGCTAAACCGTCTCTCCAGCCCTGTTTTGTACTTTTTTTTTAATGAGGGGCGGGAGAGAATTGGCATGCCAGGGCCTCCAGCCATTGCAGTCGAACTCCAGACACATGTGCCATCTTGTGCACATGTGCAACCTTGGGCGCTTGTGTCACCTTTTGCATCTAGCTTACGTGGGATCTGGAGAGTAGAACATGGGTCCTTAGACTTTGCAGGCAAATTCCTTAACCACTCAGCCATCTCTCCAGCCCCCTTCCTTCTTTATATTCTAGGCAGCCATGCAGAGCCACTCTGGTTTGATGTCCACCTGTCATGCATAAGGACTTCTGGGCATGCCGTTTCCTGGGCGGAGGTCTTGTGTCTGGAGCTAGCTTATCTTCCAAGGCTAGCTCAAGCACTGCCCCCCTCAGAAAGTCTTCCAGATTCTGCCTGTCACTCACTCCCATGGGTCCTCACCACCCTCTGACCTTCTCTTTAGCATCCTAGATAGAAGCTGAATCAGGGATCCTGATTTTGAGGCTATTATTGCTCTTGACTGTGATCATTTCCCACAAGTGACTGCATTTAATCCATGTGTCAGATACCATCTTGTTAGTGACACAAAATGCATGATGAAAACCAGTTTAAGGTAGGAAGGGTTCATTTCATTTCCTACTTCCAGATATGGTCCATCCAGGCTGAGAGGAAGCAGAGCCACACCATGAATAGTGAGTGCTCAGCTAGCTCTTGCTCTCTCTCTCTCTCTCTCCTTTTCATTTAGTCCAGGAAACCCCAGAGCTGTAGAACGGTGGGTCTTCCCACCTCATTTAATCTAATCTAGGAAACCCCGAACAGACAGGCCAAGAGATTTGTTTCCATGGTGATTCTAAACCTTGCCAAGTTGATAGCCAGAGATTAACTATCACAATCAGCTTTTTCTAAGGCTAGGATCACAGGCAGCATTTGGAGTGCATGAGTGTGGCGACTGGAGTGGATGCATTCATGTTCTTCGAGAGACTGCCCTCTCTTCCTCCCCCATTCCCTCCCATGCCCTGCCCCTTGCACCTGTGACCAAGACAGCTTCACACCCTCCCCTGCCTTGCTGCAGCTCTCCACGGGCTCTATCCACTCTGGGACTCCTCTCCTTCCTCCTTGAAGCCTCAGCCTTTGGGCAGCAGGCACCAAAATCTGGTCTATCTTCCTCTTCTCGCTTCCTTGCTCAGTGTGCCCTGGAGAGAATATTAAATGTGTACACAAAATACATGCTAAAATATTCATGAATACATTTGGAAGGGTTTTTTTTTTCCTTTCCTTCCTAAGCCCCCTTTGTCTGAAAATAGAACAGAAGAGACAGACCAACGTGAGACATCAAGACATGATTAGAAATAGACCATAAGCAATGAGGTACAACGGACCACCTTGCAAAAGGTTACTGAAAGTCCAGTCTCCAAATGTGCCACGTGACCATCTGAAGAAAGCCACCCTTCGATCCACCCTTGTGGAGGGATCGTCTTCCTCCCGTGTTTGTGACACAGTCGAACCGTCTTTCTTTGCCTGCTTCATCATGATTGCATTTGTCCCATCGTGTCAGGCATCTGGGCCTGAGTGAGCACAGAGCACTGTGGGCTCCATGGCTTTCCTGATTTGCCTGGTGCCACTCATGGGAAGACAGTGGAGCAGGCATCTGGGAGGGGACTTTGGCTGTTGTTATCACCTAGCTTAGGTAGAAGCAGGAAGGAAGAGTCTCATCTGAATGGGGATGAGGGTGGATAGGATTCTCGTCTTATGGTTCCCCCACATGCACTCTGCATCTTGCATCTCCCACATTAGCAACTGTGGTGGTTTGATTCAGGTGTCCCCCATAAACTTAGGTGTTCTGAATGCTAGGGTCCCAGCTGATGGAGATTTGGGAATTAATGCCTCCTGGAGGCAGAGTATTGTTGGCGGCCGGCTTATTTATGGGTGTTATAGCCAGTGTCCCCTTGCCAGTGTTTGGCACACTCTCGTGTTCCTGTTGTCCATCTGATGTTGGTCAGGAGGTGATGTCCACCCTCTGCTCATGCCATCATTTCCCCCCTGCCATCATGGAGCTTCCCCTTGAGTCTGTAAGCCAACATAAACTCTTTTTTCCCACAAGCTGCTCTTGGTCAGGTGTTTTCTGCCGACTGCAACTGAGACCCAGATGTATCACTTAAGCTTTCCCAGGCAGCCTTGTCCACAGGCAGCTCACACTTCCGGCCTCCTGTAACATCTATCGCTGGCACCATTTATTGATTTGGCTCTCTGTTTGAGGGGATACACTCCCTCATGGCAGGGAGGGCATGGTGGCGGGAGCATGAACAACCAGCCACATTACATCAGGAAGTAGAGAGATGAACACTGGGGCTCACCTCACTTTCTCCTTTTCATGTAGTCCACGACCCCAGCCCACCAATGGTGTCACCCACATTCAAGGTGGGTCTGCCTTCCTTAGTTAAATCTTTATGGCAACACACCCAAAAGATATGTTGCCATGGAGATTCTAAATCCAGTCAAGTTGACAATGGAGATTCACCATCACAACAGATAATTTTAGTGTTCTTTTTTTTTTTTTTTTTTTTTTTGGTTAGGACTTAAGCTTTACTAAATCCCTAAGCCTGATCATTTTGAGTAAAGAGAGGGAAAAGCAATGAGAGAAGGAAAATTGAACCTCAATTTGGTGAAGGGCAAGGACACTTCCATTACCTTTCCAAGCCAGCCTGGTTTAACCCCATCCTCTACCCTCACCAATGTCCTGCTTTTACTCCCGGTCAAGGTGCAGGGCATTAGCTGCTATAGTTTACTGACAAACAGGGCTGCTGTGTGTTAAATGACAAAGACAGGCCTCTTCGGCTCTTGCACGCCTCTTCGTCCCCACAGTGGACTTGTCCAGGTAAGATGGGACCTGCCCCATATGATCTATGTTTCTCTTTCCTTGGTGTCCTTGTGTGCAGGTAGGCGAGTGACCATTCTCTCCTTATTTACAGCCACATTCAATGTTCACTGGCTCCGTCGTTTAAGTCTGAAGGTGTGGACATAGGGATAGAAATGTGGGAGTTAGCTGCCTCTGCTTTAGCCCAGAGCTTAAACCACATGCTAACAGCAAGGCTTTTGAAATCAGCATTTGAGTGCAGAGTTTGACTTTCACATAGCTATAACCACACTGCCACTCATCCCTGCCTGCATTGTTCTCTGTGGGTGCCACGTTGTCAGGGTAGGGCATGGCAGATGGAAAAAAGAAGGAAGAGTGATGACTGGGAAATACAGTGATTGCTGGCCTCTGGCCATCACACCACAGTGGCCAAAACCCTACATCAATCTGTAATGGCTATAAAAAGAACTCTGTTCCAGTACAAACACCCATGTATAAATGTTATCACAGCTGAGGTTGGGGGAATCTTTCGTGGTCTTTTCATGATGTGTACAATAGTTCACCATTCTCCCTTTGACCTCTGAAGCCCAAGGTCAGTAGGCCCAATCCTTTATTCTGATTTTTCCATCAAAGGAATTCGGTGCGTGCTCCACTGTGATGGCCAATCCTGATGACATTACCAGGCCCCATTAATGAACATTATGAATTACTGAAAACCTTTGAGGCCAAGAAATAAAAAAAGAACAAAAGGGGGTAGGAGATGGGCTGGGGAGATAGTTCAGGAGGTAAGGCACTTTCCTTACAAGCACAGGGACCTGAGTTCCACCTGCAGTAGTGCCCACTTAAAACTTCTGGATATAGTAATCCATGCCTGTAATGCCGGCACTGCGAAGTCAGATGCAGGAGGACCCCTGTGGCCGTCTTACCAGCCAGTCTAAGTTGGTGAGTGCCAAGCCAATGAGAGACACTGTCAGCCTTCCTGAGGATGACCCCAAGACTGACCTCTGACCTGTGGCCTCCATGTGCTCCCAGGCACACACAAACACGGACACATGTTTGGCAATAATAAAAACTCCATTTGCATATTGAAATATTTCTAAAAGGGACAGGTAGGTAGAAACAGGGTTGAGAATTACATGCCCACGGTGTACTAGGCATGGCCTGTTCTTTTATTTGCTCTATCTTCATTGACAGTTGATGGGCGTATTTTGTACATTGCAAGTCATTCTACTGATGTCAAAGATTCCTGTCTTGGGCTGGAGAGATGGCTTAGTGGTTAAGGCACTTGCCTGCGAAGCCTAAGGATCCAGGTTCAATTCTCCAGGTCCCACTTAAGCCAGATACACATGGTGGCGCATGCATCTGGAGTTCATTTGCAGTGGCTAGAGGCCCTGACACACCTGTTCTCCCTCCCTCCCTCCCTCTCTCTCTCTCTCTGTCTCTAATAAATAAATAAAAATAAATCTTCAAAAAAAAAAAAAACATACAGGGGCAAGCATGGATTCTGGAAGGAAAGCTTTTCATGTAAATCCAGCTCCCTTGCTTTTCTAGATCTCTACTGCTCTCATGGAACAAAAAAAAAAAAAAAAAACAGGAAACGGCGCTATTAAATCCATCTGGCAGGAGATATTATCTGCAAAATAGCTTTGTAAAATAGGAACTCACAGACACAGGGACCAGACGCCAGCTTTGTTGACTAAGATCCTTGTATTTATGTTGGTGAGAGTTGGTCTGTTTTCCCCTTGTGCTTATTGGTGGTGTCTGCTGAAAGGACATGTAGGGAAAGACCACTGAGTGCCATGCTATGTCCCCGGGGTCCTTAGATGGGTCCTACCAATGCTCCTGGGCTGCAAGAATGTCCTGGCCTCCTGCGTTCCAGATTTTGCTAAGTCATTTAGGAGTTACATGCCTGCCAAGGAGATGCCAGAGAAATATAACTTGCCACACCGCTCTTGTGAGTGTGAACTGCACTTTGCAGGTACGATGGGGCTGGCAGGACTATTATAATATTTGGTGTGATGTTACGTTCTATTATCACCACCTTACCTTCTCCCTTCTCCCAAGCTGTGAGAACAGGAGAGGTGCTATGTGGTTCATATGACTGGGCTGTATTTGAGGCACTGGACCAAAGATATAGGCGTGCATTGTATCTTAATCAGGCATTGTTAATGTTGAAGACTTTTTCAGTCTTTGGTGATACTGGGACCACCCACAATTTATCAAAAACTGAAATATATATTTTTTCATTCTCATTTTTTTTTACCCTGATGATAAAGAACATTTTTGCCTGTGATAAATATTCAATACATATGAAGCTTTCCTTGGGGAGAATTTGCTAGTTCACCACTCAAGGAGCTATTTAACTGTCTTAGAACTGAATCACTACTGTGGAAAACCACCAGCAGGCATGGATAACGCCAAGTGCGGTGGGTGATACCAAGTAGGAGGCATGAAGCCAGAGGTCCTCAGCTCTGCCTGGTTGTTCTGTGGAGAGTTTGGGAAGGTGAAGAAAATGCCCAGGCTTGACCCCACAAATTCTGGTTTTATATTATAGAGAGGGCACTGAAGATGGGAACCTCATAGTCCATTCATTCACTGCCCCTGACGGCTTCTGCACACTGACTGTGTCAGAATCATATGTGTTGATGCTCCAGCCATACACCCGGAGCTTCTGACTGACAGGTCTGGTAAGGCCTGGCACCAGAACCTTTTAAATCTCCTGATCGTTTTCAATGTCACCCAAGGTTAAGAAGCCATGACTTATGGAGCAATGCAAACATCTGTGTCCTTTTTTTTTTTTTTTAACTAAAACAGTCCAGTTTCTACTGTGAATCCCATCATGTTCATTGCCCAATGCCCATTCAAGTTTATTTATAAAAATGCTTTGGAGGGGGCTGGAGAGATGGCTGAGTGGTTAAAGGTGCTTGCAATGCCCGGTGGTCCGGGTTTAATTCCTTAGTACCCATGTCTGGAGTTCGTTTGCAGTGGCAGGAGGCCCTGGAATGCCCATTTTTTTTTTCTCTCTCTCTCTTTGTCTCCCCATCTCCCTCTCTCAAATAAAAATTATTTTTAAAAACCCTTGGGATAAATGCCTTGACCTATTACAGAAGTCCCTATCTTGGATTTAATTTTGGACTTGAATAAGTTGGTTTTATTTTTATTTATTTATTTATTTATTTATTTATTTTTTGAGGTAAGGTCTCACTCTAGCCCAGGCTGACCTGGAATTCACTGTGTAGTCTCAGGGTGGTCTCGAACTCACGGCGATCCTCCCACCACTGCCTCCTGAGTTCTGGGAGTAATGTGTGAGCCACCAACTCCCGGCTCACTGCTTCTTTCTTGACTTACATTTTGCTACGTATTCCAGCTGAGATGACTTGTGCCTTTTAGTAGAGTTTGTTGTGAAAAGTCTCTGGGATTTAATCTCACTCTCCAAACATCTGCACCCTTTCTGTTTTTCCTTAACCTACTGTCCCAGTTCCACATGGATGTGGATCTCAAGCTGCTTAAGGGCACCATTCCCCTTGGAACCCTCTTGCCCAGCATCACGTAGGAAAAAACCACTGTCACCCCCCAGGCCCCCTCATTCCATGCGACCATGACAGCTCCTACAGATAGACCTTTCGGTACTGACTGCAACATTCACCCCTAAATCCTGCCTGATTTTGATTGGGATGCATTCACGGCACAGACAACTGGGGGAAAAAGTGTCACCTTTACCATATGAAATACCCCAGTCCACAAAGATCATATGTCTCTATGTAGGTCTTTGACATTATTCGATAATTTTTAAAAATATTTATTTATTTATTTGACGGGGAGAGAGAGAGACAATGGGCACGCCAGGGCCTTCAGTCACTGCAAACGAACTCCACGTGTTCACCCCCTTATGTATCTGGCTAATGTGGGTCCTGGGGAATCGAACCTGGGTCCTTTGGCTTTGCAGGCAAATGCCTTAACCATAAGCCATCCCTCCAGCCCTCAATAAGTTTTTATAGCTCTCTCTGAAAGGACTTAAACTTCTTTCAGCATGTACATTGCTTATGCACTTTATACTCCTGGAACATTAAATATATCTTTAAAACATTTATCTGTTGCCATTATGTAGGCTGTTAGATATACTTTCTGAATAATGATTTTCCACCAAGCATACCCATATACTTCCTTATTTATCTGTAGAAACTTTGCGATAAAATATTTTTACATATTTGCAAAGGGGGAGAGAGAGAGCTAGCGAGAGCATCCGTGCCAGGGTCTCTTTGAAATAAACTCAAGAAGCATGTACCATTTTGCGTGTCTGGCTTTGTGTGAGTACTGGGGCATCAAACCTGGGCTTTACAAGGCTTTGCAAGCAAGTCTTTTTAACTGCTGAGCCATCTTCCCAGCCCTCTTTGAGATTTAAAAACATATGTAATATAATGTACAATAACAAATCAATTTCATTTCTTCACCCATTATTTTATGTGTTCATTTCTTGCTAGTCTCTTAGTGTTAGCTAAGATGTCTGATGTCCAGTAAAAGTGGTGACAACTGCGGGGGAGGGGGTTGCAGTGGAATATATGTGACATGAAAGGAGGAGGGCCTATTTATGGGGAGGAAGGAGACCAGTGAAAGGGAAGATGGGCAGAGGGAAAGCAGTGAGGAGGCAGATAAGAATAAAAAATTATATATATTATAAAACTGCTACCATAAAACCCATTGCTTTGTATGTTAGCTTAAAATATAATAAATTAGTTAATTAACTAAAAATCCTAATTGGGAAATAGCTTATTCTTAAATATTTAAATATGCATTAAAATTAATTAACAAATTAAAAAATAAGGGTGTAACAAACACCTTTATTTTCTTTCTGTCATAAAAATAAACCAGTGTCATGCTGGTTTTGTATATTTGTCATAATTTGTCATTTACTTTATGTGACCTTTATCAGTTGTAGAGTTTCCTTCTGTTTTTTTAATTTTAATTTTATTTTCATTTATTTATTGAGTCAGAGAGAGGAAGAGAGAGAGTGAGAATGGGCGCACCAGGGCTTCTAGCCACTGCAAACGATCTCCAGACGCATGCGCTACCATGTGCATCTGGCTTACGAGGGACCTGGAGAATTGAACCTGGGTCCTTAGGCTTTGTAGGCATGTGCCTTAACTGCTAAGCCATCTCTCCAGCCCTCCTTCTGCTTTTAATATGAAGTTACATTATTGTCCCTAACTTTTCACCTTTCTCATGCCCATGTCCTTTGTCCTATGACCCTGTAATCCTTTGCACTTGAGGTGGCATACACCACCCAGCCTCATGACATTGGGCTTGTTTGGGGACTGCATGGAACAATGTACAATGTTCATGGAAAAGACTGCCCCAGTGTCTTGGCTTTGAGAGACACCCCAAGTTTCTCCTGACCCCTCTGTTGTCACCATGAACGGACATGCCTCTTAGTACTTAGTAGCCCAAGTGTGGACAGGCTAACCTCTAACCTACCCCGAGGTCAAAGCCTGCATGAACCTGGTGTGGATCAGCCAACTGCACCCCGGCCCACGGCTCTGTTGAATGACATCAAATATCAAGAATGTCTCAGTGCTTTTAATGTCCCGATGACCTTTCCAACCATGAATAAATGTTGACACACACTGAATGTCATCTCTTTCTCCCGTGAAGTATCCCAATGGGATATTTGAGATGAGCATGGGTTGACTCCTGTAATCTGATAACTTGGTGATGGCATGAATTTGATCCCTCATGTCAATCAGGTTTGCATTGATGAAATGAATCTTACTTGGTCTTGCTGTGTTCTAATATCTATAGAATTTGCTTTTGTAGCCTGACCTTTAGTTACAGTCATAAAGACAGTGTTTTCAAGGCCAGTGTCTCAGAGATTTTCCCCATGTTCTTTTATGGGTGTGGGCCTTTCATAGAGGTCTTTTATGCATTTTGACTTATATATATATATTTGAGAGAGAGAGAGAATGGGCGCTCTAGAGCCTCTAGCCACTGCAAACGAACTCCAGATGCATGTGTCCCCTTGTGCATCTGGCTTATGTGGGTCTGGGGAATCAAACTTGGATCCTTTGGCTTTGTAGAAAAACACCTTAACCGCTAAGCCATCTCCTCAGCCCGCAATTTGATTTTTTGTATATAGTATACAATAGGGGTCCAGTTCTCTACCTCTGAATGTGAATACCCTGTTTCCCCAGCTCAACTTATTAAAGCTGTTCTTTCCTTATTGTGAATGCTTGTTGCTCTTGCAATCATAGGTGATTTTTTGGATTTGCTTATGGGCTCTCTCTTGTGCTCCACTGATCTATATTGTTATTTAAAAACTTTTTAAATTTTATTTTTATTTATTTGTTTGAGAGGGAGAGAGAGATAGAGAAAAGAGAAAGAGAGAATAAGAATGGGCATGCCAGGGCCTCCAGCTGCTGCAGATGAACTCCACATGCATGCACCACCTTGTGCATCTGGCTTACGTGAGTCCTGGGGAATCGAACCTGAGTCTGTTGGCTTTGCAGGCAAGTGCCTTAACCACTAAGCCATCTCTCCAACCCCTATATTTCTGTTTTTACAAAAGTATCACGCCTTCTTTATTATTAGTTTTATATAGCTTTAAATCAGAAAGTTCAATGCTTCCAGATTTATCTTTTAAAATTATTGTTGCTATAGCTATTCAAGGCTTTTTTGTACATATATGTGTATGTATGATGTCATGTGAATTTTAGTAATATTTTTCTATTTCCATGAAGAATGTCACTGGAATTTTGATAGGTATTACATGAACCTATATTACTTTGGGTAGTATGGCTATTTTAAACAATATTAATTCTTCATTTAATCCATTAACATGACATGTATTTTTATTTACTTGTGCCTTCAATTTCTTTCATCACTGTTGTATAGTTTTCTATAAAAATCTTGTACCTTCTCAGTTAAATTTAGGTATTTCTATCCCATCATGAATGGGATCATTTTGTACATTGCTTTCCAGGTTGGTTGGTATTTCACTTAGAAATGCTGCTGACGGGGATGGAGAGATCACTTAGTCATTAAGGCCTAAAGACCCAGGTTCAATTCTCCAGTACCCACGTAAAGCCAGATGCACAAGTTGGCATTAGTCTAGAATTTGTTTGCAGTGGTTAGGGGCCCTGGCACATTCTCTCTCTCTCTCTCTCTCTCTCTGCCTGTTTCTATTTCAAATAAAGAAAGAAAGAAAGAAATTTTAAAATAAAATATTAAAAAAGAAATGCTACTGATTCTGGCATGTGGGTTTTATATCCTGCAGCTTTTCTGAATTCATTTGGTAGCTCTAACACATTTTTAAACATATCTTTTGAATTCTTTACATATAAGATCATGTCATATGCAAATGGAGATAATTTTACCTCTTCCTTTCTTGTTTGGATATCTTTTATGTCTTTTCTTGCATGATTGCTCTTGCCAGTCCTTCTAGTAATATGTCAGAGAGGAGTGGTGAGACTCGAACTATTGCTTTAACTTAATTTATGGCTTTGGAAGCATGATTATTTTTTAATCAATTCCAGTGTTGCATTTTTTTCTAACCATCTGTATATTTCATACAAATTCCTGATAACATGTTATTACCTATTTAACATCTGTAGCAATAATCATGGTTTACATTTCATTCCGGATATGGTTGTTCTGGCCTTATGACTCCATGTCTTTCTCATTGCTGGGACAAAACACCTGAGCAGTCGTATCTCCCAGAAGTAACATGGTTTCATTAGGCTTATAGTTCTCGATGGTAGAGCGGGGACAGAAACAGAAAAAGCCAGCATCATATTGTCACATCAGCAGTGAGGAAGTCAGGAGAAAATAGCACATGGGGGCGGGCTGTCACAGAGACATACTTCCTCAGCAAAGTTCCACCTCCTAAAGGTTCCACAACCTTCTAGAACAATGCCACTAGCTGGTGATTACGTATGTAAACATATGAACCTATGGAGGAGAAGCATTTTATATTCATACTTCACAACTCTCTCTCTTTCTCTCTTTCATGATTTCCATTGATCCTACTAGGTTTAAAATGCTTAAAACTTCGACAGCTTTAAAAAAATAATAACATGTGGGTTTGCTGTAATGAATTTTGCTGTGTCCTTATTCATTTTTATTCATTTTCACTCTTACTTTCACTCTTTCCTTTCTTTGACTATCTCTGCATGACTTTAATTTGAAGTTGGTTATCATGTGCTTTGTATCTTAGGACAGAGCAAGTTGTTAATGTCCTACCTATAGTTTAGATGTACATTATACTGTTGTTGCAGATTGTAGTCAGTATTTGTCGAAAAGGCCGAGTGTACTAATCATTGTTTTGATTTTTTAAAAAAATCAAAATTTGATTGTTCAATTTTTTAACTGACTTTTGTGTCTTTTGGTATTCGTTATCCCTACTATAATTATAGTCATTTCTAAATTTTTTTCTTATAGTTCTGTCAAGTTCTTACTTTAAATAGGCACATATAAATTTCAAATTGTTACATCTTTGTGGTTGATGGAGCCTTTTTTTTTTTTTACCATTTTAAAAATTCTCACTTTAGTTTTTTCTTTTGACTTTGAGCCCATTTGATCTGATGTTGATGTAGTTACACCAGCTGTCTTTAGTTGGAATTTGCCTAATATGTCAGGTTACCTCTTTTTTACTTTCAATCATTATATGCTTACATGTTTTAGATATGCTCCTTATAAGTAGCATATAATTAGCTTTCTAAAATTCATTTCTTCTTGCTTCTTATTTGGAACATTTGGTTTATATCTTCTACAATTTACAATGTTTATTTTGCTACATTATTTTATGCTATTTTATTCTACTACATGACCTTTTTTTTCCCCATGAATTATTCTTTGTCTAATTGAACTTCCCCCATTACCATCCTATAATTTATGTTATATGGTTCCATTTTTAACAATCACCTGGGAAATCACATTATGTGTGTAATGTAATGTAATGAAGACTAAAGTATATGCCGTAAACTTTACCTTCAGACAAGAAAAGAAACTAGAAGCACTAAACTCCATATCTACTCAAACTACTTTTCACATTTAATGCTATTGCTTTATTGTGTTTTAATTAAGCCCATGTCCTTTAACCCTTCAGTGAACACATTATTAAAATAACACCATGGGTTAGAGCAAGCAAGTTCTGGAATTTGGGGGTATTTATTGCAGAGACGATCTACTACAAAATGGGAGACGGCACATCCATCTATTTGCCGTTCTATTTCAACAGTACCCATGTTGTTTTCCTCAAATACTATTAGCCAAAAATGGTCCCATGGTCATATCTAATTCCAAGGCACACTCAGATGTGTCCAGTTATTTTGTGCTAGCACACAAAGCACCCACATAGTGTCTGAATGGACAAGCAGCAGACTTGGCCTTAAACCTGCACTTACATTCACCATTCACTTTACGAGTGGGGGGCGGGAGAGGGAAAGGGAGAGAATGGGCACACCAGAGCCTCTAGCCACTGCTAACAAACTCCAGACACATATACCATCTTGTGCAATGGGGAATCGGACCTGGGGCCACCTGCATCTGGAGTTCATTTGCAGTGGCCCACAAGTCTTCAGGAGTTCTATCTCTGCCTCCCAGCTTTCAAGAAGTGCTGGGGATCTGAACTCAGGTCTGTATTGTTGCTCAGCAAGCCCTTTTCTCACTGAGCCATCTCCCTAGCCCCAACCCTTTATGATTCTTTACTCTGCACCAAGTCCATGCAGGATTCTACAGAAACCATGTTGGTTGGTGGATATGTGCATGCTTAAATTCAGGATTTGCGAAATGTCCACAGGGCCATAAATAAAATGGACTAGAATGACATCCATTCCTTCATGAACTATATGATTTTGGATTTTAATTTCTTGGGTTTCAACTTTCTAATCTACAATATCAGGGGGACAGTTCAGTTTTGTAAGTTTATTTTGACTAAATTTCTTTTTTTAATATTTTATTTTTATTTATATATTTGAGTGAGAGAAAGGAGCAGAGAATGAGAGAGAGAAACAGTGAGAGAGAGAGAGAGAGAGAGAATGGGCACACCAGGGCCACCAACCACTGCAAAAGAACTCCAGATGCATGTGCCCCCATGTGCATCAGGCTTATGTGGGTCCTGGGGAATCAAACCTGGGTCCTTTGGCTTTGCAGGCAAGTGCCTTAACTACTAGTCTATCTTTCTAGCTCATATTTTGACTAAATTTCTAAAATTTATTGGATTTTATGATGGCCAACATTGAGTCTTCCCTCTGTGTGACCATATATATCTCATAATTAATGAAATGTCCTCACATTGAGCCTCTGTTCTGAATAATGTTGTCCTGCTTTTTAAAAAATTGTATTTATTTATTTGCAAGCAGAGAGAAAGAGAGAGAAAGAAAGACTGGGCACACCAGGGCCTCTAGCCACTGCAAACCAACTCTGTGCATCTGGCTTCATGTGGGTACTGGGTAATTGAACCCAGGTTGTTAGGCTTTGCAGGAAAGTGCACTAACCACTGAGCCTTCTCTTTAGCCCCTATCCTACTGTTATAGATGAAGAGACCGGGGCTCGGAGAAGCTAACTAACTTGTCTGAAGTCACATTGTGGTTAAGGGGAAGAATTGGAAGGTACGCCAGGGTCCCATAGAAACCAAAACACACATTTTCACTTCTTTACCATTTTGCCTCCTAAAAACCTCTGTCTTAGCAGTAATGGGATCTTTATAGAAATCAGGTTTCCTCTAACTGCCTTTTCTCTAAATGGACTGTCGGGCTTAGGCCTGTCAGAGAAGATCCTAAGGCTGTTAGTTCTGAATTCTGTCTCCAGGAGCCTCTTCTCGGTAGCCTCATGCTTGGCTCACTTTAATGCGTCATTCATTAAGCCTGGAGGCATGGGAGGGGAAACATCTTGACTTTGCAGGAGCCAGAAGACCAAAGCAATTGCCCATCTTCAATGGAAGCAGTCTGGCTGTGTTTGGTTTTGAGAGTTTGGCAAAGGTTCAGAGCTTTCCATTTTCTGTGAAGCCATTGCCCATTCCTGTCAGGAGATCAGTGAATTTTGAAAAAGATTCCAGAGATGATGGGTGAGTCACAGGCGGCCGGACTCCACACAGTCTTGCTTGCACAATGAGGTGACCAGATAAAACCTCATGACTCTTTGTCGTGCGTGGACATTGGCCATCAACTCTGTAGAAGGAGGTTTGTAGTGCCGACCGACAAGAGGATAGAAAGTTGTAGGAAGGACATTTGGAGGTGTGTGAAGAGGATTTCTTTTTTTAATATTTTACTTTTATTTATTTATTTGAGAGAGGGAAAGAGGCAGAATGAGAGGGGGAGAGAATGGGCGTGCCAGGGCCTCTAGCCACTGCAAACGAACTCCAGATGCATGTGCCACCTTGTATATATATCTTGTATATAGCTTTACGTGGGTCCTGGAGAATTGAACTGGGGTCCTTTGGCTTTGTAGGCAAGCGCCTTAACTGCTAAGCCATCTCTGCAGCCCTGAAGAGGATTTCTTGAGGTGGCTTTGGCTGTCCTTTAAGCAGTATCAAATGCTATTTGAAACATCGGTGCTAAATACTTGCTACACTGCAGTCCATGAACTTGACTAAGCTGCCTGCCTTCACCCAGCCTGTTTTGTCACATGCAAAGTAGGGACAGCCTCAGTGGATCAGGCCATGGTGAAAACAAAAGAAATGCTGTCATGTATATGACATTGGCACACAGCACACACTCTGTAAGTTCTAGAATTTATGGCGGGAGAGACACTCATTTGGTAAAGTTCTTGTCTCGCAAGCATGAGGACTTGAGTTTGAGTTCTACACCCCACACAAAAATGGGGCTGGAGAAATTGCTCAGTGGTTAAAGCACTTGCCTGCAAAGCCTAAGGACCTGGGATCAGTTCCCCAGTACCCACAAAGCAGTGCATGCATCTGCAGTGGTAAGAGGCCCTGGCTCACCCATTCTCTTTCTCTCTACTTGCAAATTAATAAAAAAAAATTTTTTTAATAAAATAATTTTGGAAAGCTGACAGTCAAAGCATTGCTTCCATAGGATACAAGAAATGAAGTGGTGATCTAGATTACAACTTCTATTTTAGATTAGATTTTATGTTTTTTTGGGCTGGAGAGATTGCTTAGTGGTTAAGGCACTTGCCTGTGAAGCCTAAGGACCCAGGTTCAATTCCACAGTACCCACATAAGCTTGATGTGCAGGGTGGTACATGTGTCTTGAGTTTGTTTGTAGTGGCTGGAGGCCCTGGCATGCCCATTCTCTCTATCTGCATCCTCTCTCTCTTTCCAAATAAGTAAATAAAAAAGATTTTATGCTTTATATCAGTTGTCATTGCTCTTTGTGTACATTAGTGTATATATCTTGTGCCTGTGTGTGCTTTTCACTTTTTCTCTAGATTGCTTCATTATTTCATTCCATAAATATGTACTAGGGGGTAATATATGTGAGATGCTATCTTATTTAGTTTGGTGGTGTTTTTCTTATAGACAATTATGTCCCCCAAAACTTTTCTAACATCATCGATGGACAGGGGACTTTCGGAATAAAAGTAAGCCCTTTTTAAAGGAATTTAATAGACTTATTTCTCTACTGAAAGTTAACATTGCCATTTACCAAGAGATGTTCTGTAGAATGTTTAGAACATTATGTCTGTTCATGACCCAGTTACCCCTATAGAGAGAAGAATGCTAAGGGGGCTCTTTTGATGTGGGCAATAGCAGGCTGATCCCTAATGACCACCAAAGCTAAAATGTTCACATCATGCTGTGGTAATTTTTCAAGAGGAAATCGCTTCCACAGACGTCCATAGACTCCTATAAATTCATTTAATGTTATTTAAAGGGACCTGCTGGACTACATGAGCTGATTCTTGTCCATAGTAAGGTTTTTTTTTTTTTTTTTTTTCCTGGAGTATCAATTAGGTTTATTTTAAACAAAAAGGGAGCTCTTTTCTCAATTAAATTTGAAAGCTTGTTAAAAAGCACAGTGTCAAACATTCCTAACCTTAAAAGAGAATTATGGGAGGAAAGAGAAATAAATGCTAGATAGATAAAGGGTACTAGTTTATCACACTGTGAACTTTAACAAGGTATTAGTCAGTGAATTTACTCAGTACTTATTACCTGCCAGCGGCAGGCTGCATCCCCTGGATTCATCGCTCCACTCCACTCTCATAAGCCGATCATGAAATAGGCACTGCTTCCTTCCTCTTCGTTGCAGGTGAAGAGAATTATGGAAAGAGAAGGTGATAACTTGCCCACAGCTACATAGATGGTCAAGTGATAAAGCCATAAGTGTATCTCCAGAGCAAGCCTTTTGTGTCGCAATAAGATAAAACAGAAGCCTGGGCCTTGGAGACAGAGAGCACATGAGGGTTAGCATCTGTGACTGTGGGCCACACTATATATTCAGCACTGCCATGTTGCAGACTGCTTGGCTGGTAGACAAGTCTATATTGATTAGGACTTGCGTCAACAGTCACTGCAGGGTGCTGCATAAAGACACCTATGTGAACTTGTCTCCGAGGACAAGGGTGTGCTGGTGTGTGTGTATGTGTGGCACAAGGTCCTGAGGATGGAGGGGCACAGGGACATGTGCGTAGAGGGGTAGATGGATGGATGCAGGGTCCCATGAATGGAGGGATACAGGGTCCTGTGGATGGAAGGGCACAGGGACTTGTGGATGAAGGAACACAGAATCCTGTGGATAGAGGATGAGTGTAGGGTCCTGTGGATGGAGGGGCATAAGTACACATGGATGTAGGGAGACAGGGTCCTGTGGATGGATGGATTTTAATGAGATCCTTGAATGTATAGTTGCAAAGATACACAATATCGACTTTTACAAGCAATGGAGTCCTGCACACCACAGAATTAGATTTCTGTTCTTGCTCCACACCAAGGAAATATGCTGGAGTCTAGAATGAGTAAGAACATCTGACATCAAACAAGTCAGGAGATACCGGGATACAGTGTGTAAGTACACCCAGGAGGATGTTCCTCACAGCACTGCTCAGAGTACAGAAGCTTGGGCACAAGTTAGGGACCTGAAGTCGGGGACTAGAAGATATTACAACGCAATGATGAGGGTCTCAAAGCATTCCCCAGAGTGTGGCCAGTTCTCTGTCACTGTGTGAAGATATTACAACGCAATGATGAAGGTCTCAAAGCATTCCCCAGAGTGTGGCTGGTTCTCTGTCACTGTGTGAAGATATTACAATGCAATGATGAGGGTCTCAAAGCATTCCCCAGAGTGTGGCCGGTTTTCTGTCACTGTGTGACACTGTTGTACTACATTTTCAAACCGCTCTGGCTCTATTCAACAGGTGAAATATGGTATGGAATGGGCCTATAAGAAATAGAAAGATGGGGGCTGGAGAGATGGCTTAGCAGTTAAGGCATTTATCTACAAAGCCAAAAGATTTGTGATCAGTTCTGCAGGACCCATGTAAGCCAGATGCTCCAGATGGCGCATGCATCTGGAGTTCGTTTGCAGTGGCTGGAGCCCTGGCGTGCCCATTCTCTCTCTCTCTCTCTCTGTCAAATAAATAAATCAATAAATAACATATATTAAAAAATAGGAAGATGGGAGGAGTAGCATAAATACCAAGCCAATGCCAAAGAAAAACTTTTTTTTTTTTTTTGAGGTAGGGTCTCACTCTAGCCCAGGCTGACCTGGAATTCACTATGTAGTCTCAGGGTGGCCTCGAACTCACTGCGATCCTCCTACCTCTGCCTCCCGAGTGCTGGGATAAAAGGCGTGTGCCACCACACCCGGCATCAGGAAAGCTTTTTTTACTTTATGCTGAGAAGGAGAACTTGGCCCTACTGGTATGAGTGTGGTCATAGCAACAAATGTGGTTCAGAGGGTTGCACAGTGGTGAAGAGGGACCAGTGACAAATGAGCAGCTTTCAGTACTATGTACTGGCTACAGGTATTGCTGTGTTTTAATCACAGTACATGGTAGAGGGTCTGTGGTCATTTTTATATTTTTTTGTAAACGTTTTTTGTAGTGACATGAAAAGATACTCATAATGTAGTTCAAGGTAGTAAGATGGAGTGGTTTTTTATGAGACATAAATGGTTAGTTTTTGATAATAGAAAAATTTCTGGAATATGACAAGCAGTTCTGTATGGATGGTATAATATTAGAGAATTTAAATTTCTTCTTTGTATTGATAAATACATCCAAATATTTCTATCTGAATGTGTTTGATTTTATTGTTAAAAGCAATAATATATTTAAATTTAAAAACAAAGCACACTTGTACAAATATTTCATTTCCTTGTTTCCCTGGAAGAAAAGTCAATACCTGTTGAAGCAGGTCCAAAACACATGGCCTTTGAGTCTATTCCTTGTCAGGTTTGTTAATAATGGGGCCAGGAAATAACCAGAACTAGAGTCTATATGCTAGTTGAGAGTCCTTGTTCCTTCCATAAATCATGTCACTGAAAAACATAGCATGGAGAAAGACAGAGAGAAATGGAAGAGGAGAGGAGAGAAGGAAAGATAGATAGAAAAGGAAACAAAAAGAATTAATTCTTAATTCTTGGCATTTTTTTAACCTTTAAGCTATATATTTGAAGTGTATTTCCTTAGACTGTCACGACAGCTGCTCTATTGCAGTCTGACAGTCTCTGTCTTTCAGCCGCAGTATTTACAACATTTACATTTAATACAATAACTAAAATGTTGACGTCCATCTTATGCTTTATTTCCTATTGGTCACAAGTTCTTTCTTTTTCTGTTTATCTTTTGGGATGACTAGATTGTTTAGTAATCCATTTCTACTACAGTCTGTTCTGTCCTTTCTCTTTATTCTCTCTCTCTCTTATTCTTATTTATTTATTTATTTATTTATTTATTTATTTTGGAGGCAAACCCAACAGACTGGTTTTTGTTTTTTTTTTTTTTTTTTTGAGAGAGAGACAGAGAGAGAGGGAGAGGAAGACAGATAGAGATGGGCACGCCAGCAGCCTCTTGGCTGCTGCGAACGAAATCCAGATGCATGTGTCCCCTTGTGGTCAGGTGTAGCATTGCGCCCTTGCGTCACTTTGCATCTGGCTAAACGTGGGACCTGGAGATTGGAACCACTGGAGATTGGAACCGGCGTTCTTTAGGCTTAGGAGGCAGGCACTTAACCACTAAGGCATCACTCCAGCCCCAGTCTGGTCTTTTTATGAGAGAGAGAGGAGAGAGAATTGGTGCTCCAGAGCCTCCAGCCACTGTAATTGAATTCCAGATGCGTGTGATGCTTTGTGCACACGTGCAAGCTTGCATGCTTGCATTACCTTGTGTGTCTGGCTTATGTGGGATTACAAGAGTCAAAACTGGGTCCTTGCTGGGCGTGGTGGCGCATGCCTTTAATCCCAGCTCTTGGGAGGCAGAGGTAGGAGGATTGCTGTGAGTTCGAGGCCACCCTGAGAATACATAGTGAATTCCAGGTCAGCCTGAGCTAGAGTGAGAACCTACATCGAAAAAAAAAAAAAAAAACACAACTGGGTCCTTAGGCTTTGCAGGCAATTGCCTTAACTGCTAAGCCATCTCTCCAAGCCTGTTCACATTTTTACTTAATTAGTTGCTCTAAGATTTGTAAAACACATTTTAACTTACCATTGTCTACTTTATACATCACTGCAGTTGAAAACAGAAGCCTCATATCCATTCTTTTATTTTGGAATATAGGCAGGATAAATAAATAGGTATATACACTAATTAAAATTAGTAAGGCATAGGACTTAAATAAAAATCCAATCAACAAATCTTTAGGTGGGATATATCATGGACCTCCCCTTTATGATGGGACTGTGTATAATGCACAATTTGTTATTATAAGCTATTTTTCCCTTTTTCTCTTGCTCCGTGATTTAGCGGTGTGCCAGAATATAATAGAAACAACATGTGCATTGGAACAGGACTAGCTCATGTGGCCTGGGTTACCGTATTCAGTCGTGTGGCTTTGGGCAAATTAGAACTTGCAAGGCTCCCTCTCCCCGTTTGTAAAGAGGGGAATCGCATTCTCTTTTCAGGAACTCTGCATGCAAATGCTTTGGTGACAGAGCTCTTCCTTTAGTAACTTAATAACTTATTTCTGTCAAATTCATCCTGGAGTTAAAATGAATTTTGACTTTTTTCCTCTAACCATACCCCTACATGCTACTTTATTTTTAAAAAGGCAGAGTCAAGATTCAAATCCTGTCTCTGACAGCTTGGATATAGAATTAGACAGATCACAAGCCTTTGAGCCTTGTTTCCTCCACTGTGAAATGGAGATAATGCACATTGGTTGTGAGAATAAGGAAAACTCTCATTTAAAAATGGAGAGATGGCTTAACAGTTAAGGCATTTGTCTGTGAAGCCTAAGGACCTAGACTCGACTCCCCAGAACCCATTAAGCCAGATGCATGTAGTGGCGCATGCATATGGAGTTCATTTGTAGTGGCTAGAGGCCCTGGCATGCCCATTCGCTCTCTCTCTCTAAAGAAACTGTGGAGAAAATTTTAAAAATGGTTGTAGGGGGCTGGAGAGATGGCTTAGTGGTTAAGGGACTTGCCTGCAAAGCCTAAGAATTCAGGTTTAACTCCCAAGAACCCATGTAAGCCAGACACACAAGATAACACATGCACATAAGGTCACACATGAGCACAAGGTGGCGCATGTATATGGAGTTTGATTGCAGTGGCTAGAAGCCCTGACATGCCAATTCTCATTCTCTCTTATAAAAATACGGTTCTATGTAGCAGTATGTCATTATTCAATTATAACTTAATATTCAGGACAGTGGGGATGATCAGTGCTGTTAATATTTCTTAACATAAATGATAGGATGTCCTTCTCCCGGGGATTTGCACTGTAGCAGAAGGAGATGGCGGAAAGTATATGAGATCATGCCTGTTGAGAGCAGGAAGCATGCTGTCACCAGGCAAATGATCCAGGTAGAAAGAAAGGGATTCCTGGGGCTGGGATGGCTCAGTAGGAAAAGTGCTTGTTGTTGAAACCTGAGTGCTTGAGTTGGGATCCCCAAGTCCTATGTAAAAAGGCAGGCATGGTAGCATGCACCTGTGGTCCTGGTTCTGAGGAGGTGGAAACAGGAAGATCCCTGGGGCGTACTGGCTAGCTAACCTAGCCGAGTTGGCGATCTCTAGGTTCAAGTTAGAGACTCTTTCTCAAGAGTAAGGTGGAAAGTGACGTGGATAAGCCCTAATGCTGATCTTTGGCCTCCTACCCACATACATGCCCCCACACATATACAGATGTACATATATACACACATACACATATGAAAAAAAGAATGGATGGAGAAATGGCTCGAGTTACAGGGGCTTGTTTGCAAAGCCCAATGGCTTGGGGTTGATGTCCCAGTAGCCATGTAAAGCCAGATGCACAAAGTGGTGCATGCACCTGGAGTGGGTTTGCAGTGGAAAGATGCCCTGGCATGCCCATTTTCTCTCTCTCTCTCTCTCTCTCTCTCTTTCTCTCTCTCTCTCTCTTCTTCCCTCTGCTTTCATATGAATCACAAATAATAATTTTTTATAAAAAGAAAGAAATATAAGGAAAATGTTTCCATCTTTGTGAAGGAAACACGAAGAGTTTAATACAGATGAGAATCCTGTGAGTACAGGGGTGGAGAAAGGAGAGGCCAGACTGAAGAGATGGACAGCAACAAGAAGTGAGGGTGTGACACACAGAGGTGACCTGCTAAAACCCAGAAAACTTACCCTGGTAGCTAGAGCAGGGTACATAGTGAGAGAAAGGGCTAGGGAGATACAGCAAGGTCTTGAATTCCCCAGTGCAAACATTGCTCAGTTAGCTCACTGTATTGAGATGGTGGCGAGAGTAGTCAGATGTTACATTTGTGGACATGAAAGGAAAATGGGTCCTGCTTCATTAAACCACCATGAATAAAATGATGCCATTTGCAAGAAAATGCATGGGCAGGACACTCACCACAGTAAGTGAAGTAAGCAAGACCCAGAAAGACGAATACCATCTTTTTAAAAAATATATGTTTCATTTATTTATTTGAGAGAGAGAAAGAGAGAGAGAGAATGGGCATGCCAGGACCTCCATCCACTGCAAACGAACTCTAGATGCCTGCGCACCCCCTTGTGCATCTGGCTTGCGTAGGTCCTGGAGAATCGAACTGGGATCCTTTGGCTTTGCAGGCAAACAATTTAACTGCTAAGCCATCTCTCCAGCCTCAAATACCATCTATTATCTTATATGTGGCAACTAGATCATACACACATGGCGTGATGATAGACAGGGAAGGGGGAGTATGGAAGGAACAGGATTGTGGAGGATTGTGGAGAATGGATTATGGCCAAAGTGCATGGTGCAGTTTTTCCAAAATGTTACCGTGAAAACCATCACTCTGTACAATAAATATACAGCAATAATTATTTTAATAAATTAAAACATAAAGTGACCCATAAACATGTTTTTTTTTTATTAATTATCAGGAACATTACAAAGCATTTTCATTTAATCTTGTTTATCTGGAGTGGTTAAGTAGTGTTGCATTAAATATGCATAATTTACATAATAAGACAAGACAATTCCAAGTAAAAAGCAGTGTGTCTCTAGGGTGTTTTTTGTTTTTTGTTTTTTTCCTGCTTCCTTGGAAACAGTGTGTAAGTGGCACACACTCTTTGGAACTATATGAGCCTGGGTACAAAGAGTCTGTATTGATTCCTTTTCTTTTTCTTTTGCTGTGACAAAATATCTGACAAGCAACTTCCAGAAGGGAAGGTTTATTGGATCACTTTTGCTGGCTCAGTCCGTCACAACTGGGACGTCACAGCAGCAGGCACAGGAAGTGACTGGTCACGTGGCCTCCGCAATCAGGAGGCAGAAAGTGTTGACTCAGTTGCCCAACTTGCTTTCTCCTTTTTATTTACTTTTTTATCTTTTTTTAAAATAAGAAACTTTATTTATGTATTTATTTATTTGTTTTTTCGAAGTAGGCTCTCACTCTAGTCCAGGCTGACCTGGAATTCACTATGTCGTCTCAGGCTGGCCTCACACTCAAAGCGATCCTCCTACCTCTGCCTCCCGAGTGCTTGGATTAAACATGTGCACCACCACACCCGGCACTTTCTCCTTTTTAATCCAATCTGGGGCCCCAGCCCATGGATGGTGCCTCCAACAGTTAGGGTTGGTCTTCCAATCTTAATCCAGTCTAGAAACTCCCTTACATGCATGCCCATAGGTTTGTCTTCTAGGTGACTCTAGAGTCTGTCAAGTTGACAGTAGATAATAACTACCAGAGACACCCTGCTCCCAAGGTTACTATGTCACAAGAGGCCTATGCTGGAAATGAATGACTCCAAAACAGGGTTTGGGTTTCAATTTATAAGATGACCAGCGGCATGGCTCTCTGACTTTTTCTCTATCCAGTCTCTTTGTTCCAATCTTGGGATAGTTGCCTTCTTTAAAAAAAAAAAAATGCAGTAAAGTTTTCATAGGTAAAGCAAATGCTATCTTTAGCCTCAAAAAAAAAAAAAAAAAAAAAAAAAGAGAGAGAGAAAGAGAGAAACAAGATACTGGGGAAAATTGCCTTTCATTCCCCATATGTCATAATGGCTCAAGAAGGAATAGAAAACTATCGGGCCTGAGTAACTTGAAGACCCAGGAATATAACATAAATTTCGTCAGTTCAGAAAAAGAAATTCCAGGATAGCATTCAGTAGAATATTGTTCTTGAGCTCAGATTGGTTTGGTTTATTTGACAAAGGGAATTAATTTCAGTTTTAAGAAAATGGGCTGGAGAGATGGCTTAGTGGTTAAGGCACATGCCTGCGAAGCCTAAGGACCCAGGTTCGATTCTCCAGGTCCCACATGGTGGCGCATGCGTCTGGAGTGCTTTTGTGATGGCTGGAGACCCTGGCACAACCATTCTAACTTTCTTTCTCTGTCTGTCTCTCTCAATCTCTCTCTCTCTCTCTCTCTCTCTGTCTCTAATAAATAAATAAAAATAAATCTTAAAACAATAAAACCAACCAAACAACACTGAAACATGCCAGTAGATTTTAACTAGTTATTGGACCACATTGACTCACAGTATCAATTGCTCAGTTGATTTAGTCAAAACATTCTAACTGGTTGTACAGGCAAGTGTCATAGTGGATAGTTGAACACTCTCTCCTGGTGACGCTTTATTAAACAAAATTACAAATCAGAGGTTTTACAAAATGTAATTATATACTGTAGTCCAGAGAGCAAGCAGTTTCTACCCTGGGATCCTCACTCCGTACAGATCCTGGATCCCTGCCCATCCTGGGACTTCCTGCTATCTCCTATGTTATTTCACTCCACTCCCTGGACAGCCAGAATGTCTGGAGAATCTGCTCTGCAGTGATCATGTCCTAAATATTATTACATTCATGTCTACAAGGATGGTTATTTGCCAACAAGGGGAGCAGATTATCCGCACCGCTCTCGCCAACACACCAAACTACCCCCTTTTGTCTAGGCTGTATAACTTTTCAATTTTTTGTGTCACAAGAGGAGGTGAGACTGAAGGAATAAAAAGAGAGAGGAAGGCCGAGGGAGAAGGAGGGAGAAAATAAGCTTTTTGCTGATCAGAGAAAAAAATTAAAGTATAATCGATGTCATATAAAATCAGTGGAAATTTTATCAAATCAAGATTTCAGCTCCCTTCTGTCCCTGGAATCTTTCAATCTTGAAATCTCTCTCTCTCTCTCTCTTTTTTTTTTTCTGAGGTAGGCTCTCACTCTAGCCTAGGCTGACCTGGAATCCACTCTGTCTTCTCAGGGTAGCCTCAAACTTATGGCAATCCTCCTATCTCTGCCTCCCAAGTGCTGGGATTAAAGGCATGCTCCACCATGCCTGGCTTGAAATCATTTTTGAGCATCAACTTTCTTCCTCCACTTGCAACTTTTATCAGAACATTATGTTGCTTCTCTTGTGAAGCAAAGGACAGATTTATAAGGATGTTCCTTGTATGTCCACTTGAACCTGGGACCCTCACAAATATGAGTCCAGTGCTGAGCTGCCTTTGGGAAATGGTTTCAGGAGATGAGTTCTTATTATGGAGAAAAAGAAAAGTTTGAAGGATTCTTAGCAGTGAAACTCCACTCTGAAGAGCCTTTGAGGTGAGTGAAATGAATCAGAAACATATGGATTACATTTTGCTGGGAGTGCCTCAGGGCTCAGAATGTCTGGCTAAGTACATTTTAGGTTTTTCCCAATACAGAATTGAAAAAAAAAAAAAATGCTATTGCCTGAAGCAGTTTCCCAAGCCCAACTTGTGCTAGGATTCGGCTCATGGACCTACCCCCTCTTCCATCAGAAATGCAAATGAGTCCAGGGAATGAATGCCTGAGCTAGAGAGGGCAGCTAGCAGCATAGATGACATCATTTACGAGAAAAAAGAAAGGAAGGAAGGGAAGGAGGGAGGAAAGAAGGAAGAAAGGAAGGAAGGAAAGATGGAAGAACAGAAGGAAAGGAGAAAAATACCCTTCATCAATAATCCAAATCATGAGTCACACAATTCGGCACCTAACACGTCTCATTTATAGTCTAAAGGACTATTTGTGCCCTGCTTCAAGGCCTTGCACAGAGCAAAGGCACCTTCAGATGGCACATTAATTCTTGAATATGAATAAGGGCTTTAGTTCTTTTCCCTGGGAGAGATCCGTCCAGAGGATCCCAACAGAAATCTCTGAGATCCTTCAACAGAGAAGGCAACAGGGTTTTGCTGAAGTGAGAATGGTCACATGTTTCCTCTTATGACAGGGGCAGTGGTGTTGTTGGGATTAGATTTCAGTTGATTTAGGGTTCTAATGATCATTGGAACATCACAGATTTATCTTGCATGGATAATCTATTTTGTATTACTTTTATGACCCTACTCCTATATATATCATGATATAAATTGCCAAGAAGTGTCATGGTGAGTTAGTGTCCAAGGTAGAACCCCCGGTCCATCTACACCAGGAAATATACTTGAGATGTGTTGAGTGTAGCCTGATTTTTGTAATTAAAAAAAAATAAGCAAAAATCCTCAAACATGGCTGGGAACATAGCTCAGTGTTTAAACTGCCACTTAAACACAAGAGCCTCTAGATTCCCCAGAATCCACATTAACAAAAACAAACAAAAAAAGCTGGGCATGGTCATACACATTTGTAACCCAGTACAGGGAGGGAGCAGAGACCAGGGCACCTTTGGGCCTCACTGGGGCTCTGAAGGACAGCAGCTTCAGGTGGAGGAGAGGAAATTAGGTGGATGAGTAACCAGAGAAGGACACATGATGTTCTCTCTAACCTCCACACACAAACCCATGGAGGGCATACATCTGCGCGCGTGCGCGCACACACACACACACACACACACACACACACACACACACACACACTGAAACAGTCCAAATACTCATATTCCCAAGGAGAATAAAGAAGTAATGGGGCTGGAGAGATTGCTTAGTGGTCAAGGCACTTGCCTGTGAAGCCTAATGACCCAGGTTCTACATAAGCCAGATGCACATGGTGGCGCAAGCATCTGGAGTTCGTCTGCAATGGCTAGAGGCCCTGGTGTGCCCATTCTCTCTCTCTCCCTCCTTCCCTCTTTTTTTCTCTCCCTCCCTCTGTCTTTAAGAAATAAAAGATTTTAAAAAGTTTCAAAAGAAGTAATGCACAATCATACTCATTCAGTGGAGATGATCCATCACGGGGATTGGATTAAGGATACAGGTGTGAGCCTATGAAGCTTGGGGATGATGATCTAAGAACGCCCCCAGTTGAAAAGCTGCCTTCATGACTCTGGAGACCAGACATAGTGGCCGTTGCTGCAAATTTCCTCTACTGTCCTCGGTGTGAGTATGTCTCACTGGAAAGCATGGCCCTAATTGCAAGGAAGCCAATGAAAATGAGTCTCTGTGCTTTCCAGTTCTCTTAGGGTAGACATGGTTTCGATTATGGGCTAGAACTCTTGCAAAATATAGGTGGGGATGTGAGATGCTGGGAGGCTGAAAAGTGTAGCAAATGTTAACACAGCTCCAAGGGAAAACCTGAGACCCAAGAAGCAGGAAAGAGCAAGGAAACATGACCTGCCCTTAAGTGTGCCCACGCAGTTCCCTCCCAGTGATTTGACTTGTGAGGGTTCAGCTGGCGAATTTTTGCCATTACAACAGTGCAAGCGCAATCCTGCTTCCCTAGCAACTTCCGGTTGAGAATTTTGAACTTTTCCAAGCTTGTTGACAGCAAGTGTCCTATTGTCTCACGACACTGGACAGCAGCTGGGCTCCCATACAGGTGCCCAGTGGAGACTCCACAGTATGTGGTGTTGCTAAGCTACTATGTTCTGCAGGTCAGTTGCATTAAACACATGTTTTCCCTTGCAGTATTTTCAGCTCGCAATGGTTTGTTGGGCCCTAACACCATCATAAATCGAGGAGGTGTTTATAAAATGCAGTAGCAATCTGAAATTTAACTCCTGGAAAGTTATCTTATGAGAGGAAAATGCATAGGGAATGGAAAACAGTCTAGGTCATTGGTCCAAATCGGGCAGAAAATAGAAATAATGATGAACTCAATGTTCCACTAAAATGCACGGAGGGGCGTGGGGAGAGGGCCCAGTGAGTGAAGAGCTTGCTGCACAAGCTCAAGGACCTGAGTTTGGATCCCCAGCACCCACATGAAAATGCCAGGCATGGTACCCAGCATCAGGGAGGTGGAAACGGGCAATTCCTGGCACTCAATGGTTAGCTGGTCTGGCGGCTGCAACAGTGAGCTCTGGATTCAGTGAGAAACACTCTCAAAAAATAAGATGGAGACCAGGTGTGGTGGTGCACACCTTTAATCCCAGCACTTGGGAGGCAGAGGTAGGAGGATTGCCATGAGTTTGAGGCCACCCTGAGACTACAGAGTGAATTCCACGTCAGCCTGAGCTAAAGTGAGGCCCTACCTTAAAATAAAATAAAATATAATAATATAATATAATAAAAATAAAAAATAAAAAAATAAATTTTAAAATAAAAATATATAAAATAAAATAAATAAAATAAAATAAGATGGAGAGTGATTGAAGAGGATGTCTGATGTTGACCTTGGCCTTCATATATATGCATGCGCATGACACACACACACACACACACACACCACCACCACCACTACCACCCCCCCCAATAAATAAAGTAAATAATCAATAAATAAGTACAAGAATGATCCTTTGGACAGCACTGCTTAGAATGGAATCCAAGAAAGGCTACTAACATGCTGGCGCAATTTTTTTTTTCTTGAGGCAAGCCCAACAGATTAGCCTTGTTTTTATGAGAGAGAGAGAGACAGAGAGAGAGAGAGAGAGAGAGAGAGAGAGAGAACTGGCACTTCAGGGCCTCCAGCCACTATAATAGAACTCCAGGTGTGTGTGCCACCTTTATGCATGTGTGACCTTGTGCACTTGCATCACCTTGTGTGTCTGGCTTGCATGGGACCAAAAGAGTCAAACATGGGTCCTTAGGCTTTGTAGGCAAGTGCCTCAACCATTAAGCCATCTCTCCAGCCCTGGTGCAAATTTTTTTTGAGAGAGACACAGAGAGAGGCAGAGAGAGAGGGAGAGGAAGACAGAGAATGGGCACGCCAGCAGTCTCTCAGCTGCTGTGAACAAACTCTAGATGCGTTCACCCCCTTGTGGTCAAGTGTGGCATTGTGCCCTTGCGTCACTTTGCATCTGGCTAAACGTGGGACCTGGAGATTGGAACCAGCATTCTTAGGCTTAGCAGACAGGCGCCTTAACTGCTAAGCCATCTCTCCAGCCCCCTGGTGCAATTTTTGATGCTAGAAACATGACATTGCTCAGTGTGGAAACTTGTCAAGCTGAGCAGTTGTCATATGAATTATACTGTATTATATGTCTGTATTATATTCCTTGAACACTAAACTATGAAAGAGTGGTATGTATATAGTAAATTTAAAAAATATATTTGTATTAGTCCACCCCCCCCATAAGGAAAAACTAACTAGGATCTTTTCAGTTCCCTATCTCTTCTCTTTCCATAGTTTTTTGAATTTTACAAAAGGAAATAAAGGAAATATAAAACATAATCTACTTAGGTAGAAGAATGGGACTAGTGGAAGGTATGGTAAGACAGGAAATGGTAATCAGGGCTAGAGAGATGGCTCCATGGTTAAGATGCTTGCCTGTGAAGCCAAAGGACCTGGGTTCAATTCTCCAGTACACACATAAAGCCAGATGTACATGGTGACACATGCATTTGCAGTGGCTGGAGCCCCTGGTGTGCCCATTCTCTCTCTCCCCCATCCGCTCTCTGTCTTCTGTCTGTGTGCAAATAAATAAAAAGTATGTTTTAAAAATGCTAACATGGAGTATGGATAAATACGACATGCATTCATAAAGACGCCATCGTGAAGTCCGTTACATGCATTAATCAAAGATGGCTTAGCATTAAGTGCTTGCCTGAAGTCCGTTATTTTCCCAGGACCCCCCATAAAACAGATGCACATGGTGGCACATGTGTCTGGAGTTCATTTGCAACCCTAAAAAAAAGTAATCAACTTCAATGAAAGCTTTTTTGATAAAATATAGAGAAACATTAAATCAGGGTCTGAGAGATGGCTTGTAGCCCAGTGCAGAGGTAGGAGGATCACTGAGTTCCAGCCAGCCTGAGACTTAAATTCCAGCAGCCTGAACTAGGAGACCCTACCTTGAAAACCCATGTATGTGTATTTGTACTTATTAGTGTAGTTCATACTGTTGTGGTACCTTGCTTTGATTTTTCCAACTCATTAGATAGCTTTCTAACAACTGCACAGAAATTATACATCCTACCACATCTTTAAACCATAATTTTTTTTTTATCTAGCTCATGGCTACTCAAATGATTCCGAAAAGAATATCTGTATAAATAAATCTTTGCAGATATTAAGAATGTATTATATAAAATTATATATGCATAAATAGATATGTGTATCACTAGATCAAATGCTATAGTCTTCACTAATTTTTTTCAGTCACTGAACCTCAGTGATTCTCTGGCACATGTTTATCTCAGACTCAAACACTCTGAGCCATCTCTTCCCAAGCCCCCATTTGTCCATGTTTTCTCAGATTTTTTCAATGTGGCTTATAGAAGATTTGAAAAGTAGTACTTGTTAACTTAATATTTCTTTAACTACTTTATTAATTTAATTATTAGACAGACATCATTTTATATGTTTAATATTCTTTTTGTGTTTTTCCTATGTGTTCTTACTTTTTTCTTTTTTTAAATTAACAACTTCTATACTTACAGACAATAAACCATGATATTTCCCTCCCCTACCCTCATTCCCCTTCAGAACTCCAACCTCCATCATATCCCCTTCCCTCTCTCCATTAGTCTCTCTTTTAATTTGACGTCGAGTTTTTCATTAATCTTGTGAATATGAACATTAAGTCATGGAGTACTTTCTGTCTGGCAGTTTTGTGGGAATAATATATTGGCTTTTACATTTACCTCACCCTGACAAGAGTTTCAGTGCTTTACTATATTGCCTTTTGGGTCATCTGCCATCTGAAAAGAGAAACCCTCTAACCAGTGCCATTAATATATGAATATGCATTAAGTTTTTCATTTGGTTTTTACATTTAGACAAGAGCAGGCTTTATACCCTCCCCTGCCAGGCATTTGATTATTTTTCCCAGGCATCCCCCCGTAGAGCAGGGCTTCACTACAATTAGAGAGCACTTGGTTTCCCCCAGAGCAGACATGCCTGTTCTTATTTTTTTATAATGAGTTACCATTTGCTTATGATTTAAGTCATGGTAAATACACATACCATGAAATTTGCTGTTTCAGCCGCTTTTGAGTAGACCCGTCACTGGCCTTAGATGTGTCCAACCATTGACATTATCTATCTCCAAAACCTGTTCATCCTCAAGCTGAAACTACCCATTACACAATAACTCCGGATTTCCTTATTAACTTTATGAGCTTTTTATATGTTAAGATAATTTATGGTTTGCTATATAAATCCTCCTCACAGCAATTCTGTGAAGTAGGCAATCGCTTTTATGATTCACCCTTGTCAGGATTTTACCCCCAGAACTCTGCTCAAGGGTGCTTTCCAAGGTCATTCGTGACCTCTACACTGGCATCCAATAAGCAGGTGGAGTCTCATCTTTCTTGCCCGATCAGCAGAATTTGACATAATTGATCACTTCTTTCCAGCTAGGTCTTTGCACTTGGAATCCAGGCTGCCCCAGTCTCGTGATCTTTCTTTTACAGTTCTTGTCAACTCTTCTCTAGGTCTTCGAATCTTTAGAGACTCCCTCAGCTCAGTGCCTGCGTGACCCCTCTCGTCTATGCTAAGCTGTTGATGATCTCTTACACTCTGTTGTTTTCAGTAGCTGGTGTGTATGTGCTGTTGACATCAGCTTTACAGATCCACCCCAAATCTCTTCCCTAAACCCCACACTTGCACGTCTAACTGCCTACCCAGTGGTTGCACATGAATACACATATCAAGATTAACATGTTCAAGACTGAAATCCCAGTTTTTTTAAGATTTTATTTTTATTTATTTATTTGAAACAGAAAGAGGGAAAGAGAGAGACGGAGGGTAAGAATGGGTGCGCCAGGGCCTCTAGCCACTGCAAACGAACTCCAGACGCGTGCACCCCCTTGTGTATCTGGCTTACTTGGGACCTGGAGAATTGAACCAGGGTCCTTAGGCTCCAGGTAGGTGCCTTAACCGCTAAGCCATCTCTCCAGCCCCATGAAATCCCAGTTTTGATCATAGTAGAACAACTTGGTTAGTCTACCTGTCTGCCAGAGAGCAATGTCACCACTGGGATGCAGCATTTTAAAAACACATTTGAGGGACTCGGGAGATGGTTCGGTAGTTAAAGGCTCTTGCTTGCAAAGCCTGCTGGCCCAGGTTCAATTTCCTGTAAAACAAGACTGCGGGATGGCTCAGCAGTTAAAGGTGCTTGCTTGCAAAGCTTAATGACTTGGGTTCCATTTCCCAGTATCCACATAAAGCCAGATCCATACAGTGGAGCCTGCATCTGGAGTTTGTTTGCAAAGCCATTCTCTCTCTATCTCTCTTGCTCTCTCTCCTCTCTCTCTAAAATAAATAAATATTTTTAAAAGGAAGTTCTTTAAATGAAGAGGAATGACAGCAGATGGAATGTTGGATATACAGAGAGAAGGGAGGGAGGGAAGGTCTCAGCTATGATAAATATAAGGCAAATCTAAATGTGTATATATTTTTCTCCTAATTTAGTTTAGAGACACATGGACATTTAAATATATGGCTATGTACTGGTGAAATCATAACACAAAAATTAGGGAGTTTCCCAGGTATGGTGGCACACACCTTTAATCCCAGCGCTTGGGAGGCAGAGATAGGAGGATTGCGGTGAGTTTCAGGCAAGCCTGAGACTATACAGTGAATTCCAGATCAGCCCAAGCTAGAGTGAGACCCTACCTCAAAAAAAAAACTTTAAAAAATTATGGAGTTTATTTTAAATGTAAATGTTTGACATACTATAGCAATGAAAAGGGAAGGGATAAATGGACTGACATTGTTGTAAGATTTCATATGAAATAACATGGTATCATAATAGTACAGTAGGGTTCTAGTTTGTCTCCACAGTGTTTGGTGCCTTGTGACATGCTGTATACTTGGTGGTTTTGTGTCTTTTCCTCTCCTTGTACTGGAAAGGGAATCTTGGAAGACATATCTTGAGCTAGTGTCGCTTCTCTGACACTGCATACTGTCAGCTCTGCTAAGCACTCAGTAGCTGTTAGTTCTGTCACTGGGCCTTGAATGTCTCCTAACTCTCTGGGGGCTCCTGCATCAGTGCTGGAGTCTGTGCATGATCTGGCAGAGGGGCAGCCTTGACTCCCACTTTCATAGAGAGGGTCATGACCTCTGACATTTCAGTGTCTGGCTCTTTAGCCTGTGAAGGGATCTGTGGTTCTTTGGGATCCAAGGGACTTGAGGTGAGCGATGTCTGAACTGTCACATCCTCTGTTCCTTTCTAATACCCAGTTGCTTTAAGCCAAATGTCCAGACTCTACACATGGCTTTCTTCCTCTTTATTTATTTTTTTTTTGTTTTATTTGCCTTCTGCTACCTAAGGAAAAACCTTGTCTTTTTTTTTTTTTTTTTTTTTTTTTTTTTTTTTTTTGCACAATTGTCCTTTTGGTTTCTGCTGTCAAAGAAATTTTTTTTCTTCTTATAAACTGTCATCAGTTGCTAAACACATATTTGTTGGTTTCTTAGGAGTCATTTGAAAGCTCTTACTGATGTACCAGCATCTCCAGTGTCCTCCTCTCTGTAAGTGGCCATTATTACTTTTTCAATAGCTATTGAGTGCTTAGTATATCAGACACTATTCTGCGTTTGAAAAGCAACACTAACCTAAGATACACAACAACAACAAAAACGCATTGCTCCTGGTGGGGCTTATTTGGTGGTTGCTACTGTCCCCCACAGGATAAAGAGCCAGACATTGACTGGGGCCAACCGTCATTGTGGCTGAAGAGGGTACATGATCACAAAAAATAAAATAAAATTAAAAACTCAGGAGGCAGAAAGGAGGATTGCCTGAGTTCAAGGCCACCCTGAGACTCATGATGAATTCCAAAGCCTGGACCAGAGTGAGACCCTACCTCGAAAAACCAAAAAAAAAATAAATAAATAAATAAAAAAAATAAAATAAAATAAAATAAAAATAAATGCAGAAAGTCCTGAAGATCATGATGGAAAAGCAAAAGCAGCTAAAGGAGGGAGAATGGGCAGGGGAACTTATGGAACTTTTTTTTTTTTTTTTTTTTTTTTTTTTTCTTTTTTTTTTTTTTTTTTTTTTTGAGGTAGTCTTAGGCTGGCCTCAAACTCACAGTGATCCTCCTACCTCTGCCTCCTGAGTACTGGGATTAAAGGTGTGCGCCACCACGCCCTGCTGAGTGGTCAACTACGGATTCATGTGGTGGTTTGAATGTGAAATGGCTGACTTAGTGGGTTCTTCAACCCGGTCTGTGTAGTTTCTAATGAAAATGTGGAGCTCAGGAGATGGTTCAAAGGTTAAAGCTGCTTGCTTACAAAGCCTGCTAGCCTGAGTTTGATTCCCCAGTACCCATGTAAATCCAGATGCACAAAGCAGTGTATGCATCTGGAATTTGTTTGCAGTGGCCAGAGATCCTAGTGTGTCCATGCGCCCCCCCCCCATTCTCTCTTTGCTTGAAAATAAATAAAAATATTTAAAAAAATCTATTGAAGAGTGTGAAAATGAATTGGCTCTTTATAGAGTGATGACTTTATAGACCTTGTACATTTCCTTCTTTGAAAGAAGCTACATTTAGGAATGAGAAAATGGCTTGGTGGATAAAATCTTACCCCCAAACATGGGTACATGAATACTGATCTCCAGCCTCCTGTATAAGCTGCCAGTTAATGTGGGCTACTGTAATCCCACCGTGCCTACAGTGAGATAGGAGCCAGAGAAAGGAGAATTTCCCCAAAGCTTACTGCCACAGTCAGCTTCTCATTGCTAGAATGAACTTCCAAACAAGGCACAGTTATGGGAGGAATGGGATTTATTTGAAGCTTACAGATCGAGGAGGAGTTTCATAATGGCAGAAGAAGTTGGCCCCCTTTCACGGGCTCATGCAGAGAGAAATACCACCACCACCAACATAAGCAAGCACTCTCCAGGAACCCCAGGCAGAGCTCAAGCACTCTGCATACCTTAGGCTGGAATTCAGATCCACCCCAGTAACACCTTAGGGCTGAACCCTTGGATCCACCCTCAGTGACATCTTCTCCAGCTTGGCGGCTGGAGATCTAAAGTTTAATAAAGTCCTGAATCTACTGGGGGACATTTATTCAAACTACCACACTTAGTGACCAGCCACCCTGGCAAAGTGAGCAGTAAACAGTGAGAGACCCTGCCTTAAGGGAGAAGGGGGTCGAGGACCTACACCTGAATCTTGTCCTCTTCTCTCCACACATTCACTGTGGCATACATCACCTGCATTCACATACATATGAACACATGTGCATGTGCATGCATGCGTACACACACACACACACACACACACACAAAGCTACTTTTGCTATACTAATCCCAGTTAAGGCAATGAGGAGGTATATATGATGGTCTCCTTCAGTGCAGGACTCTCAATTATTCTTGAACAAGCCCCTTCACCCAACCCTTTGTTACTGTGGCCGCCAAAACCTCCAAGGACAGCCACCCTACCTGGACATTACTTGAGAATTCCAGCTCCCCTTCATTTATTTATATATTTGATTACTTAGAGGAGATTTGTTGACAAAATTGTCTATGGTGAAACATTCCTGTTAAAACCAGGAGAGCGGAAATTTTATTTTCTCTTTCTCACTTCTCTCTCACACCAAGACAGTCTCTTCTGGCTAGACCTAGACACATTTTGCAAAGCCATATTTTGATTCTGGAAGCTGTGTCTTTGCTCACTTCTTTTTGGATGCTGACTTTTCTTTTGGAATCATTTCTCCTTTTCCTAAAAGCATATCCTTTAGATATCCCATCAGAGAAGAGTTGTTATTGGTAAACTCCAAATTTACTGGAAAATCTCTTTGCCTCAGCAACATCATAGAAAGATAATTTTCCTTACAGTAGATTTTTTTTTCTCAGAATTAAAAAAAAATTATATTGCACTATATTTTAGTTCCCATGTTGTAAGCATTTTGTTGTTCATTCAAAGGTATTATTTTTAAAATCTCTCTTTAGTGCTTTTTTTGTTTAATATATATATATATATATATATATATATATATATATATATATATATATATTTATTTGCAAGCAGGGGCGGGGGGAATGGGCATGCCAGGGCCTCTTGTCTCTGCAAATGAACACCCAATATATGTGCCATTTTGTGCATCTGGCTTGACATGGGTGCTGGAGAATCAAACTCGGGTAATTAAGTTTTGCAGACAAGCATCTTAACCACAGTGCAATCTTTCTAGCCCTTCTTGGGTGTTTTTATTTATAGATTGACTCCTTTTTTATTTTGGACTGGTTGTCATTTCTGAATCTGAGTCTGTAACCCATCAATTCTGGAAATTCTTATTATTATTCATAGAATCCTTTTCTGCTTCCTCAGTCTTTTCTTCTGGAACTTTGATTAGGCATTTTCTGGGCTTTTTCTGTCATAATTCCGTAGTCATTTAAAGTATTATATTTTACTTTTTCCTAGAATCAGGAAGCAGTTGCTTCAGTAAACACTGTATAATAGGTAACTTCTTTAGATCTATTTTCCAGTTCACCAATCTTCTCTTTACTACTATCTATTCTGCCCTTCAATCTATCAATGATTTTAGGAGATAAGATTTTGTTACTAGAGGTTTTAACTTTTCAAGCTCATCTTGTAAATTCTTCATAATATTCTGTTCATTGGTCACATGTGAAAACATGCTCATTTTGTAGTCTCTTTCTGATGGTTCTTGCTGAGTGAAGTCCGTGGAAGCTTAAATTCTCTGTTTATTGTTTCTGTGATCTCTAATTCATTTTCACTAGTTTCTAGAGTTGGTAGTTTGGTTTCTCAGCTCTTATTCATTTTTCTTACATCTGTGAGTTTGAAAAGTCCTCTTTGAGAGTAATTTTTTACAGGATTTTCTGGCATTTCTGCCATTAACTTGTTCTGTGACCATTATCAAGGAATTAACTTGAAGCTTGCTAGTTTACTTAGATAATACAGAAACATTACTTAAAGCCAAGTCCACAAAATTTTAAGATTTTTTAACCCTTATGAAAATTTATGTTGAGATTAACAAGTTTCCTGTCTAGCCATGGGCCAGTGTTTTCTCCCCACACTTTTTATGAAGTTGGAGTCCTTCTAAGGATATTGACTCTGGAGTCTAATTTTTGCTTCATACCATAAACAGCTTCATATGCAGACATCAAATCCCACTGAGCTACAGAGACCAGCAGAGGCTCTGAAAGCAGCCAGGATTTACATCTGAGTGTATCATTCTTAATTCATTCCCCCTCAGTTTTTATCTTCTAAAGATGTCCCTTTAAAAAATCTCTGATATATTTTATCCTGTGTTTCTGAGTGTTTTGGATCAGTTTTGCAAGATACTTAGTTTTTTAATGATTCCCTGATATAAATCTCTGGGTTAATCTATCTAGGTCCATCTGTTCTTTGTGACAACACAGCCCTCATTTCAAATGAGCTGAAGTACCTCAATATGTTAGAATAAAATAAAGTCACAACATTGTTTCTCCTGCTGTAGCTAGGAGGGCCCAGAGCACTTCAGAGTTTTTCTTATTCTTTGTGGTAGCATCCAAAATACCTGCTGGGACCTGGAGGACTACACAGGGCATGCTTTGAAGAAACGCCTAATCTAGACCAAAAACTTTATCTTAGAAAATCATTCCTAAATTCATAGCACTTGCTTGTTCAGATGTCTGTCCATAGATGAAGTCCATCCCACATAGTGGCATGAGGAAAGCTGGCATTTTAGAGTTAGCTACTGAGGCATTCTGCTCCCCGGTTATAAAAGAAAATGAGGCTCAAGCTGGGGAGATGGTTCAGTGGGCAACGTACTTGCTGTGAAAACATAAGGACCTGCGTTTGGAATCCCCAGTGTCTGTATAAAATCAAGGTACAATGGTGCATACTTGTAACCCAGAGCTGGGGAGACAGAGACAGGAGGATCCCTGGTGCTTGCTGGATGGCTAATCTAGCTGGATTGATAAACTCTCCAAGTTCAGTGAGAGATCCTGTCTCAAAAAAAAAAAAATATGGGAAGCTGGGCATGATGGTGCACGCCTTTAATCCCAGCACTTGGGAGGCAGAGGTAGGAGGATCGCCGAGAGTTCGAGGCCACCCTGAGACTACATAGTGAATTCCAGGTCAGCCTGGACCAGAGTGAGACCCTACCTTGCAAAACCAAAACCAAAAAAAAAAAAAAAAAAAAAAAAATGGGGAGAAACTAAAGAAGACACCTACCGTCAACCTCTGGCTTCACACAAGTACACACACATGTGTACATGGCCATCTGGACATACATGTGGGCCCACATAAATACAAACACATGCACACACATGCAAAAAAATGGGGCTCAAGAATAGCCTTGAGGTTAATGAATTTATGACATTCTGTGAGGCTCCTATGCAAACTTCCCTGATTTCTGAAATTGCTACACCCTTGAGCATTTGAGGTGGACCAGATCTCGCAGTCTCACTTCCATTATAATGTCATGGTTACATTTGCCCTAGGATTCAAATTACTTTATATGATGCAGAAAATCTATTTTAAGTGTATATTGGTTGAAAAAAAATCTCTTATTAAAATAGAATGTTTTATTTTAATAAAACATTAAGCAAAAACTGCAACATTATATAGAGAAGAAAGGAGCCTCATTCTATTAACCAAGCACCCTAGGCTTAAAAATAATTGTATTTACTATTTCTACAAATCCCATCACACTCAAAGAGAGCAGAACTGATGGGGTTGAGAGAAGCTCGGTTGATAGAGTGTTTGCCTAGCACGCGCGAAGCCCCAGATTCTATCCCCAGCACTGCACTGCACAAAACCAGGTGTCATGGCACACACTGTAATCCCAACATTTTAGCATCCCAGAGACAGAGGTCAGAGGTTCAGGAGTTCAAGGTCATTCCTGGCTATATAGCAAGTTTGAGGCTAGCCTAGGTTACATAAGAACCTGTGTTTTAAAAAGGCAGAGAAAGCTGAAAAGAACATATTATTTCTTAACAGTTCACTCTAAAAATGTCTGGTTTGCTCTTTCTTCATTTGGCCAAGATGAAAGCACTGCAGAGTAAAAACCTTCCCAGGGGCCTGAAGAGATGTCTTAGTGGTTAAGAGGTTTGCCTTCAAAGCCAAAGGACTTTGGTTCGATTCCCCAGAACCCATGTAAGCCAGATGTGGGGGGGGCACACATCTGGAGTTTGCAGTGGCTGGAGGCCCTGCTGTGTCCATGCTCTCTCTCTCTCTCCCTGTTTCTTTCTTTCAAATAAATAAATCATATATATATATATATATATGTATATATATTAAAGGCTGGCCATGTACTCCAACCTGTGAGTAGGAAAGGTACCCACTGGGTTTCTGTAACCAAGTACTGAGCTGAGTGAGGAACTCCAACCCTATTTTGTCCTTTGTTGGAGACCAGTATCCTGTAATCTCTCATAAAGCATCAGAGGCCCCTTCCAAAAATACTTTTGAGTAGAAAGCTTGGGAAAGTGGGATTAGGTGAAAGTACCCAATGGCTTTGAGGCCTGTTAACTTCTACTGTAGGACAGGGACTACAAAGACAAGGACATAAAGTTGTTGTTGTTCAGTCAGTGAGGGTGTGAGGAAATCTGGGAGAAAGCTAAGTACATATGGAGATAACCTGCTAGAGGCATCTCAAGTACTCACCTGGTAAATGTATCATGTCCAGCTGACTTTCACATGTAGTTCATTTGATGGCTGATGTAGGGTTCATCTGTATTGCCTTGCTTTTCTAAATGATTCCAGATCTTTATCCTGCGTGGAAGCTATTTAGGACAGCTTTCAGAATACAGCCTCTTTTTTATTAGGTCAGCCTTTATGGTCTCGTCTTCTGACAGGTGTGATGGTTAAACCCCAAATCTAACATTTGTTAGCCATCTACTAGAGGCCAGACCACATGCTTGGAGTTTTATATCCATTGTCCACTTCTTTTCCTCAAAATATGGTCCTGTGGTATGTGATCATAACTAAAAAGATTCCAAGGGATTTTCCAGATTAAATAATTTCCCCAAGATTATTGGTAAGAAGGGAAATAACTATGCAAACTGACTTTAGCCTCATTCAACAATTCCACAAACACCTACCACAACACACCCATTCCAGTGGGTTAAGATGGTAAAGGCTTCCTCCAAGGAGTTATGTTTAGCTAAGGAGGCACCCAGCAAAGGGGTAGAGGTCTGTAATGTTGTGTGATAAGGGCTGTTTAAGGACCAAGCTTGCTATGCTGTTGTTAAAGATTTTTAAGGAATATCAAAATAAAACTTGAGGCTTTCAGAAGGAGAAATCACTAGGGATGTTGGAAAGTGAATTATATTTAAAAAAAAAATCAGGGGGCTGGAGAGATGGCTTAGCGGTTAAGGCGCCTGCCTATGAAGCCTAAGAATGCTTGTTCAAATCTCCAGGTGCCATGTTTAGCCAGATGCAAAAGTGACACAAGCATGCAATGTTGCATGTGCACAAAGGGGCGCATGTATCTGGAATTCATTCACAGCAGCTGAGAGGCCCTGGCATGCCCATTCTCTGCCTCTTCTTCTTCTTCTTCTTCTCTCTCTCTCTGTCTCTCTCAAAAAAAAAAAGAAAGAAAAAAAGAAAAGAGCAAAATGCATTAATGATAGAAGCTAATTAAACATTGTGTGTGTGAGAGAAAAAGAGAGAAAGATATTCAGGAAATTAGACAACATAGCACTCTGGATATGATAAACACTCAAGTGTCATTTTATAAATGGATGGGTGGTCTACCCAGGCAGCTGGTAGGAAGGCCAAAACCTAAGGTGCATTGTACAGTGAGTCTAGAGAGGTAAGAAGGTTACTGAACTTAAGAGCTTGAATGTTGACTTAAAGGTCACAGAAAGCCACTGGAGGGTTCTGAACAGGGTGGAGCAGGTGACTTGTGTTAGAAAACATCATTCTAGCCCCAAGCAGTACAGACCTTGCAAGTGAGGCAGGGCCAGGCCTGGAAACAATCTTATCAGAGATCGTGTGTGGATGGAAGGATGGAGGCAGAATATCTGGAGCAAGTTCAGTCTTACGTGCTGGGAAAATTTCCTCTCAGCCTGAGGTTTGTTGGCTTTTTTTTTTAGTAATGACTTTTTTTTTAATTTGAGAGAGAGAGAATGGGCATGCCAGCGGCCTCTCAGCCGCTGTTAATGAACTCCAGATGTGTCCGCCCCCTTATGAGCAAGTGTGGCATTGTACCCTTATGTCATTTTTTGCATCTGGCTAAACATGGGACCTGGAGAATCGAATGGACATTCTTGGACTTCGCAGGCAGGTGCCTTAACTGCTAAGCCATCTCTCCAGGCCGGTAGTCATGACTTTTGATGAGCAGAGAGTTTTAATTAAATATGGAGGCCACCTTATTATTTCTTTCTTTGGTGGGGGGGGGGCGTAGACTGGTTGACAAGGGAACCCTAGTGATCCTCCTGTCTCTATTCACTTTAATACTGTGCGTTCACACCTGACTTCTCAAAAAATATTATTTATTTCCAAGGAGAGAGAGAGACAGAGAGAGAGAGAAGGGAGAGAGAGAATGTGCACACCAGGCTTCTAGCTGCTACAAATGAACTCCAGATGCATAAATCACTTTACACACTGGCTTTACATGGATACTGGGGAACTGAACCCAGGTTATTAGGCTTTGCAGGCAAATGCCTTAACCACTGAGCTCTCTGTCCAGCCCTATGCCTGGCTTTTTATGTAAGTGTTAAGGTTAGAACTCTGCTCCTCATGCTTGTGTAGCAAGCACTGTAACCCACTGAACCATCTCCCCAGCTCCTCCCACAACTAATTTTTGCTTATGTTTTGTGCTTTCCTTGACTTCTCAATGAGATCTTTGCCTACCTATGAGGTCATGAAGATGTTCTCCTGTGCTTACCTACACAGCATGTAGCTTTAGATCTCTGTTTAAATCTGTGCTCCATCTTGATTTAACTTATGTCTATGGTAGAAGTAGGAATCGAGGTTGCTGTTTCCCATGGATACCCAGTCATTCTGCCACCATGTTTACCGTTTCTTTTCTTCTTTAGTCCCTTGTTAAAAGGTATTTGATTGCACAAATGTGTGCTTGGCTCTAGCTTCCATATTCTGTTCCATTAACTTACTTGCATATCTCTTTACAAATACTCTTTTGTCTTTTTAAAAAAAATTTTATTTATTTATTTATTTGAGAGAGGTACAGAAATAGGCAGGTAGAGAGAGAGAGAGAATGGGCACGCCAGGGCCTCCAGCCACTGCAAACGAACTCCAGATGTGTGTGCCCCCCTTGTGCATCTGGCTTACGTGGGTCCTGGAGAATTGAGCCTTGAACCGGGGTCCTTAGGCTTCAAAGGCAAGCGTTTAACCGCTAAGCCATCTCTCCAGCCCTACTCTTTTGTCTTAATTTCTACAGTGTGATAGCTGGTGTTGGAATCAGGCTCTCACCTTTCTTTTTATGAGAGAGAGGGAGAGAGAGAGAGAAGGAGAGAGAGAGAAAATTGGCACATCTGGGCCTCCAGCCAATGTAATCGAACTCCAGATACATGTGCCACCTTGTGCACATGGGCAACCTTGCATGATTGCATCATCTTGTGTGTCTGGCTTACACGGGACCTGGAGAGTTGAACATGGGTCCTTAGGCTTCACAGGCAAGTGCCTTAACCACCAAGCCATCTCTCCAGCCTAGTATTCAGTTTTTAAGTAACTAATGAGTTCTGTTGACTCACCATAATTCTGGAAACATTGACCATTGTCTCAGTGCCTTATTCATACATTTGTTTCATAACCATTTATTAAATGCCAGACTCACAGCAAGCACTAAGGATGGAACAGAAAGCAGCAATCCACCAAGTTCCTGTTCTAAGCCACAACCATAGTAAGGGAGACAGGGAATTACTACCACATGGCACAGTAAAAGTAAAAGCTCAGTCAATAAATATTTATTGAGCATCTACTATCAGCTTGGCAGCGTGGAGTACTGAACTCATGTCAAATCTCAGCTTTGCCAATGCAAGTGTGAGCATCTCCTCCCAGCCCGACGTCGCCCACATAATATCTCTTCCAAGCGACACATTCCCTGCTAATTACTTGGAAACTTCTCCCTTGAACGTTTTCCACCACGAAAGCACAATAATATGAATAGTAATATCTTATATTAGCATAGTGCTTTCAACTTTGCAGAGTGGTTTTTACATCCATTATTTTATTTTTTTTCTTTGCATTTCTCCTGTGAGTTGTGAGAAGATATTATATTTATTTGACAGAGGAAATTAAATCACTTAAGCATGGAGGAATTAGTTCACCATGACTCAACAAGGACAAAAAGCCTTTCTCTTCCCCACCTTTCTGAACTCCCTTCCCTTCTTGCCTCTTCTTTCTCTTTCTCTGTTTCCTTTCTCTTTCCCTCTTTTCTATCTCTCTTCTCTTCCTCTCCTTCCATCTCCCTCTCTCTGTTTCTCTTCTCACCTTTCCATCTCTCCCTCTCTTTCTGTCTCTCTCCCTGGCTCTGTTCTTCTCCTTTGGTCTCGTTCTTTCTGTCTTTCTTTGTCTCTTTTCTCTCCCTTCTTCCCTCTCTCTCTCTCCATCTCTCTGTCTGTCTCAGTCTCGGTATCTCTTCCTCCCAAATCTTTCTGCCTCCCTCTCTCTTTCTTTTTGTCTCTGTTTCTCTCCTCTGCTTCTTTGTCACCCTCTTTCTCTGTGTCTCTCTTCCTCTTATCATTTTTTGTCTTTCCCTCCTTTCTCCTTTTTCTTCCCTCTTTCTCTCACTCCCCCCCCCCTTCCTCTCCAGCATGTTATCAGTACAAACCTTACAGGAAAGCTACCAATTTCAGGTACCAGTTCTGAGATCCCAGTTAAGTGGCCACAATGGTACCTTCTGTGCAAAGATGGCACTGTTATCTTCAGGTGCTGATGGAGATTTCTGCATGGGGATGGAGAAGAGAATTGTGATCATTCTCACTACCATAACTGCGTGCAGAAAAGCCATCTCATTTCTGACCCTTCCCTCATCATTTTCCCCAGGCATCAGCTGTAGGGGGAAGGTCGGCCCTTCCTACCCAGCTCTGCAGTGAAGTGATAGATGAATCAGAAAGCTCACGCAGAGTGTCATCTTTGGCCCTGTAAACCATTCTCATTGATACATATATTTAAACATCACTTTCTTTCTGAAGCCTCCATAACAGTGCTTGCAAAACAGCCCTGGCCCTGAAAAATGTCCCCCTCCCATCCTGAGACTTTTAAGGAAGGACATAGGCACATTTACAAAATGAAGATGTGTGAGTGGCTAGATGTCGTGAATCTTCTTGGGCACATGGCTGTCCAATGTGTCATAGCCATCACTTTCACTTGACTAAATCTAAACCTGGATTCTGAATTGAGTCCAGCCCCCTCTTATAGCCCTTGCTATTCCATCCCCCAAACCCATGAAAACACTTCTGAAGCCTGTGAAGACATGGATATATGGAATGCATGTTAAACATTGTAGGTCAGTTTATTTTTCTCCGTGTTAAATGGAGAAAGGGGCCTGTTTTGCATCCTGTCAGCAATGTAGATGGAATGAGGAATATGTAACTGGCAAGAAAGAAATTTGCAAGATTAGACCATTGAGGGTGGGTTGAGTCTTTTGGGGGAGTAGTATGCAGGGTACAAATACACTTTTTTTTTAGTACTAGGGCTTGAACACAGGGCTTTGGGTGTGCTAAGCAAGTCTTCTGCCATTGAACCACATCCCTAGCCAAAGTATAGATACTTTTAATGGAAGTGGAAAAGCACAGGTGTCTCATCAAATCAGAAAACAGCGAATGAAAACAGAACAGCTGGTGGCCAGGCTCCAGGCCTTCAATCTTGATTGCTATATTAATGTTATTAAGTCATATGTTACATGTATTGCCCATTTTCCCTTATCCATCTAGGTTTCATGGTACGTGGTACACATTAGGGGGTTAATTAAATATGAAACCCATCATTTGGTTATATTTTAAATATAAAAATATCTTATATTGACATATTCTTTAAATTTTTTTTCTGGCATGTGTATTATGTGTGGTATGTGTGCATGTTTGTATGTGTGCTCATGTTTGTGGGCACATATGTGTATGGGGATGTACATGCAATGTGTACACATGTATGCGGAGGCCAGAGCTTGACACCATATATCATTTTTTCAGTCATTCTCCACCTTGTTTTTTGAGACATGGTCTCTCACTGACCCTGAAACTCACGAAGTCAGCTAGACTAGCTGGCTCACAAGATTCCAGGATTCTCCCATCTCCACCTCGCCACTTTTGGGGTTCCCACACCTACCTCTTACACAAGTACTGGGGATCCAAACGCAGGCCCCATTCTTTCTTAGCAAGCACATGAGCCACTGAGTCATCTTTCCCCCAGCCCTCCACATGATAATGTTTCTCTAGATCCCCAGTCAAGCTGGGGTATGAGCAGTGCTTATATAATGCAGAAGACGGCTACAACCATGCCATGTTGAGGCATTTATTTTATGGTGTGCAAAAGCATTGTTCTGGAAGCATCTAGACTCCCTTTATATTCACTTTCTTTTGTGCCTCGTATGGCGGTCGGTGGTGAGTGGGCATGAATCTTCTGGAAACACATGTTTCAGTGCCTTGGGGAAGCCACTTCTGTCTTTTATTTGCCCCCCTCCCCCCGAGGTAGGGTCTTACTCTAGCCCAGGCTGTTCTGAATCTCACTCTTTTTAGTTTTAGGCTGGCCTCAAACTCACAATGATTCTTCTCTCTCTGCCTCCAGAGTGTTGGGATTAAAGTGTGCCCCACCATGCCCTTCTCTGCTTGCTTGCTTTCTCTCTCTCTCTCTTTTTCCCTCTCTTTCTTTCTTTCTTTCTTTTCCTTCCTTCCTTCCTTCCTTCCTTCCTTCCTTCTTTTTCTTTCTTTCTTTCTTTCTTTCTTTCTTTCTTTCTTTCTTTCTTTCTTGTTTTACAAGGTAGGATTTCACTCTAATTCAGGTGGACCTGGAATTCACTATGTAGTTTCAGGGTGGCCTCAAACTCACTACGATCCTCCTACCTCTGCCTCCCGAGTGCTGGGATTAAAGGCGTGCGCCACCACGCCCTGCTGCTCTGTTTATTTTTAACTTAGTTTAATTAATTTTTTTTGTGGAGATTCATTTATAATCCAGAGAGGTTAAATTTGTCCACTACAATGAGAGTACAAACTGAAAACTTCAGTTTTTGTAGCTATTACAGTAATCCCTCTCCTGCCCCAGGCCTTTGCCCTGGGGGCAGGATGGTATTCACATACTCATTTACGTGACTGGTCTGGGCAGGGTTGTGCGTGATATTCTGCCCATCATTTTTTCGACATTGCTATTGTAGATGGTGGACCTGGACTGGTACAGTGCCAGCTTCCTGTGGTCTTGTGTTAAGCGTGGTCCCAGTGAGCTCCTGTGTACCTGGATGAGGAGACGTTCACCTTAAAGAATGCTTCCACCACTGTAATGCTTCCTTACTACTCGTTTTACAATTCCTTACTGCTATAGGGTTATTTATTTATTTATTTATTTATTTGAGAGAGAGAGAGAAAGACGCAGATAGAAAATGAGAGAATCGGCATGTTAGGTCCTCTAGCCACTGCAAATGAACTCCAGACGCATGTACCCTTTTGTGCATCTAGCTTACGTGGGTCCTGGGAAATCGAACCATAGTCCTTAGGCTTCACAGGCAAACGCCTTACTGCTAAGCCATTTCCCCTGCCCCTTAAAAAAAATTATTTATTTATTTGAGAGAGTGTGAGAGGGAAAGAGGCAGAGAGGGAGAGAGAGAGAGAGAGAGAGAGAGAGGTTCACCAGGGCTGCTGCAAATGAATTCCAGATGCATGCACCCCCTTGTACAACTGGCTTACATGGGTCCTGGGGAATTGAACCAAGGTTCTTTGGCTTTGCAAGCAAACACCTTAACCGCTAAGCCATCTCTCCAGTCCTGATACAGGTTTTTGAGTTTTCTTTGTTCTGTTTAAAATAGGGTCTCGTTCATGTGGCTCAGGTTAGCTTCAAACTCCATATACAGCAGAGATGATCTTGAAAGCCTGATCCTTCTGCCTCACCTCTCAAGTGCTGGAATTATAGATATGCACCTGGCTCTCAGATTACTTCTTAGACTCCAACCTGAAAACTATTAGTACAGATCCAGGCTGGGCTACGGTGAGTTCAGTACAGACTGCCTGACACAGAATGATCCTACTCCAGAGCCCACTAGAAGAAAGAACTTTCTGGACTTCACCTTACCATGCTTCTGAGAAAAGCACAGGTCCTCCCAAGTGCATTCCAGAATTAGGAAGCCCTGGGGTGCCAGGGGAAGTAATCAAACAGAAAATGTTTACTGATAGACTGGATTAACTTTCCATTTTTTCCTTGTCTTTTCTTATGAGCTCTAACACATTGATGTGACCTTCTCTTTCTCTGCTTTACACTGTAGTGAGGGGAAGAGGGAGTGAGGCCTGTGTCTGATTCCCGTCTGGGTCTCTAATGATTATGACTTGGCCTACCACACTGTCAACAGTTAGTAAATAAAGTAAAGGGAAAATGAATATCCTTCTACCTTGCACATTATGTCATCTAGACAAACTATTGATTAATTTGTTTTAAATAGTCTTTTCAAAAATTATTTTTAACATAGTATCTTAGCATTTGGAGGATACCATTAAAGTATAATTTACTTTTTTATTTTGTTTTCTTTTGCATGCGTATGTGTATGTGGTAAGCGTGTGTGTGTGTGTGTGTGTGTGTGTGTGTGTAGGTTCATATGTGTAGATGCATGAATGTGTGTTGGGGGATAGGTGGGTATGTGTGTGTAGATGCATGAGTGTGTGTTGGTGGGGGGCTAGGTGGGTACATGTGTGTAGATGCATGAGTATGTGTTGGTGGGGGGATAGGTGGGTACATGTGTATGTATGTGAAGGCCAAAAGTTGCTATGGCGCCTCCGGCGCTCTATACACCTTATTTTGTGAGACAGGATCTCTCACTGAATCTAAAGCTCAGTGACTTGCCTAGACTAGCTAGCCAGTGTATCCTGGGGATCCCCCTGTCTCTGCCTCCCCAGGGTGTGGATTATAGGAATATTCTACCATGTTCCATATTATGTGGTGCTAGGGATCTGAACTCAAGTTTTCACGCATGTATAGCAATCACTTCACCCACTGAGCCATCCACCAGCCCAAAGTATAATTTATTAAATATCGAAGCATGCCTTTTTTTTTCTTCCCTGTCCCTTCCTCCAATGTATCACAGCCACTGAGTTCAGCTTGCCAGAGCACCACGGACATAGTTCCTGCCTTCCCAGACCTTACAGTCTAGAAGACCAATAGATACAAAACAGAAAACTGATGGTGGCATGGGAAGGAACATGTATGCAGTAGAAGAAGAAATGCTTCCTAAACTGGAAAATTCTGAATGTCCACCTAAGATCTTTCAGTGGCCATCCAAGAGTTAAAACATACTACCTTAACAACTAAAGTGTTCCTCCTGAGACCATCTCTACTTAAATTCATTTCTGCCAATCTTCATGTCCTACTTAGCAAAGCTTGTGAGGCATTATCTCTGTCTCAGCAGCATAGTCTCCTCCCCTGTCTTACCTGGGCCTCCTTCTTACTGCTGTCCTAGCGAGTCACACCCCACACCTTGCCCCCCTTTCATCTTAACTCCTTCACTCATCATCTGCTCACCTTCCTCTTCCTGTTGATGCCTCTGCCTTGCCTCTCTTCCGTCAGCTCCACCAGCCAGTGGGAGTCAACAGATTAGAGAGAAAAGCCCCTGAGCTTTGGGGAAAGAGATTTGAGGCTCAAAGTCCAGCTCCATTAATGAGTTGGTATGTGACCTTGAGCAACTGGGCAATAATTCCAAATGCCCAGAGAAGCCAAATAAAAGGAGGCAACTGAATTTCAGAACAATGTTTGCCCATTATTTTCATCCAGTCTTGATGGGTTGAATGTGTTACTCAGCCTTTCTCATTGCTGTGACTAAATACCCAAGAGAGATATCTTCCGGGGGAAGTTGTTTCCGGTTTCATAGATTTCAGCCTGTGTTCATGCTGGGGAGAGTGACTGGGGGTGAACAGCTCAGGTCATGAAAGCCAGGGAAAAGCAAGAGAGAATGAATATGGATTTCTTCTTTTCTCCTTTTATTCCATTCTGGTATGGCATTACCCATATTCAGGACCACATTTCTGACCTTAGGTAATCCTTTCTGGAAAATCCCTCACAGATATACTCAGTCCAACCAAGTTGACCATTCAAGATTAACCAGCACAGTTGAATGCCTTTTACAGAATAGCAATTATTATGAATTTGATGCCTTTATAAATATCTCACACATATTTACCCATAAATAGCCCATGATATTCCTGTGAGATGAAACTATCTATTGATAACAATCCTCATTTTAAAATTCACCCCCATTTTACATAGGAGACCCAGAAGGGAGATGAAGTAAATAAGTACCTGGGGTTTGAACAGGTTGTGAACAGTGATAGCTCATTGACATTTGTTAGCAGACATATGCACCCTGACAACTCTTTTTAGATTCCTCAATAGTAAAATAAGTCTAATAATAACCCTTCATGGAAGTGTCAAAATTAAACAAGCCAGTGTGCAGAAAACCCATGATATTCTGGTGGCCACAGAGTAGTTGGAAAGCAGGCACTGTTTGTGTCTCACCTGATGTTGTAGTTACCTTCCCATTGTCGGCCCGACCAAAAGTACATGATGGGAAGAAAGCTTTTATTTTGGCTTACATTCTTAAGGTGAAGCTTCATGATGGCGGGGAATGACATTACATGAGCAGAGGCTAAACATTACCTCAACCACAGCAGGTAGAAAACAATATCAAGAGAGTGAGTCAAATTCTGGCAAGGGAGGAGCTGGACTGTAACACCCCTGAGCCTGTTCACACAACGCACTTCCTGGAGCAAGGCTCCACTTCTCAAACTGCTACCACTTGGGTATCAAGTATTCAAAACACATGAGTTAACTTGACTGAAACTTCTACATTCTGCCCCTGACCCCATGGCTTATGACCATCCATGGTATAAATGTCCAATTTTAAAAGTCCCTATGTGTTTTATCAATGCTAGAACCCTGTACAACCTTCCTCATAGTCCAAATCCTCTTAACTGTGAGCCTGTAAAACAAAAATACAAGTTACATACAAATAATGGCACAGAGTAAGCATTGCCACTAAAAAATACGGTATGACAAGAAACCATTAAACCAATGCAAGATCTTAAATAAGCAGGACAAATAATTTAGCCCTGCTGCTCCTTGTCTAGCAACTGTGACCAGTGACAAAGTCTCTGGGGCACCAATTCCACCCCTTCCAGCTGGGCTGCCCACAGCCTGAGGAAAACTCCAACTCAAGCCATCAGCTCCCTTTGGTAGCCACTCAGTAGTCCTGGTAACTTCAAAATCCTGGATCTCCACTGCAACCCATAGTTCATACTCACAGGTCCAGTGGACCTCCATACAGGGACTCCAACAACCCTGCCTCATCTCTCCCAGTGTCCAATTCCAAATATAAACAAACAACCCTGCATTGTAAATCCAGTGACCCTTTCTTTCCTGTATTTGTGTCACTTTTCTATAATACCAGCTGGGCTATCAAATCTGTTAATCCATTGGGAAATAAGCCACCTTTGAAGACCATGACACTCCTTCAGCTTTCAGGCCTCCTACTGTCAAAAGAGTCAGCATACTTTCTGCTATCACACTGCAGAAGAGCTAGCACAATCTTAGTAGTGGTCATCTCTCAAACTGTTGCTGCTGTCTCCTGCCCAAAACTTTCATTTCATTCTGTGCCATATCCTTCATCTCACATTAGTACATTTCTTCTAAACTCAGCCCTCAGGACATGGGCAGAATATAGCTACCCTCTCACACCAACTACCTCTAGTTCAGTCCTGAAAAAGTTCTCTTTCCCTGATAAGCCAAGCCTCAGAGTCCCCAGTTCTTTCTGCATTTAGGTTTTTCAGTTCTGATCAAAATGGTCCATCAAACTCTGCCTACAGCACTGTAGAGCATCTCTCGGGCCAAGGTTTCAAATCCTTCCACATTTCTCTTGTAAATCAGTTCCCAAAGGTCAAAAGCCATACAGTCGGGTTTCTAGCAGCAACAGCCCCATTCCTCTGGTACCAAGTTTCTGTTGTAAAAACCTTAACATTGCACCTGACCAAAAGCAGCTGATGTGAGGAAAGTTTTTATTTTTGGCTTACAGTCTCCAGGGGAAGCTTCATGATGGCAGGGGACAGCATGGCATGAGCAGAGGCTGGCCATTACCTCACCACAGCAGGTAAAAAACAGCAGCAAGGGCTGGAGTCCTGGCTTAGCAGTTAAGGCACCTGCCTCCTAAGCCTAAGAATGCCAGTTCCAATATCCAGATCCCACGTTTAGCAGGATGCAAAGTAATGCAAGGGAGCAATGCTGCACTTGCCCTCAAGGGGGCGCATGCATCTGGAGTTCGTTCACAGCTGCTGGTGCACCCATTCTCTGTCTTCCTCTCCCTCTCTCTGTGTGTCTCTTTCAAAAGAAAAAAAAACAGCAGCAATGGGGAGCTGCCTCCAACAACATACATCCTTCAGCAAGTCTCTATCTCCAAAACTGCCACCAACTGGGGACCAAGCATTCAAATCACATGAGTTTATTGGGGACATCTGATTCAAACCGCCATACTTGAGAATACCAGGTAGCCACAAGCTATTTTTTTTTCTTTTTCTTATCCCATCTAGAGCCCTCCAGCATCCTGCCTCTACCTTGACTGACTGTCCTGTGGGTACCATCAGTCACTCAGATGGCCTTTACCAGCACTGTGTACATTACCTTCTTAACTATCTTGGATTTTCTATCTCCTGTTTAGTTTTTTTCCTATCAAAGTAAGGTGGAGTGTATACTCAGCTGCTTTTCTGAGAAAGGTTTATGGAAAGTATACTTTTGAGGGTTCCCATGTCTGAAAAGTTATTCCATTCTGGAGTTAGTTACTTAAGTGGACATAAATTCTATACTAACCTTCCTTTCCATCATCATCATTATTATCATTATTATTATTATTATTACTGGTTTTTCAAGGTTGGGTCTTGCTCTAGCCCAGGTTGGCCTGTAATTTACTATGTAGTCTCAGGCTGGACTCGAACTCAAATCCTCCTACCTCAGCTTCCCAAGTGCTGAGATTAAAGGTGTGCACCACTATGCCAGGCTTCCTTCATATTTTTAAAAATATTTTATTTTTATTTATTTATTTGACAGAGAAAGAGAGAGAGAGAATGGGTGCACCAGGGCCTCCAGCCACTGCAAACAAACTCCAGACATGTGTGCCCCTTGTGCATCTGGCTAACATGGATCCTGGGGAATTGAACTTGGGTCCTTTGGCATTGCAGGCAAATGTCTTAACTGCTAAGCCATCCCTCCATCCCTTCCTTCATATTTTTGAGGACACTATTCCATTACCTTCTAATGTCTAAGATTTACGGTATGCAGCCATGTGCCATTTCAATTCTTATCATTTTGCACACATATACACACCACCCCCAAACCTTTCAGAATTTTCTTCTTTCTTTCATTCTGAAATCCAGGTCAAAGAGTGCCTTTGTGGGTTTTTAAAAAATTCATTGCACTAGGTACTAAGGGGGTCTTCCAACTTGGCCACTTAGGTCCTTCTGCTTGGAGCTGAACACAGCTGAACCAAAGCCCAGCCAGAGACAAGCCACAGCCAACTTGAAGACCAGTGGGCAAGAAATTAGTATTGTCATATGCCACCAAAATTTGGATTTGTTTATTCTCATCACAAAATCTGACAGATTCTCATTGGCTGTCAATCTGTATTTCAGAGTGACTCCTGTGAACACTAATTAGGAGTTGTGTGTGTGTGTGTGTGTGTGTGTGTGTGTGTGTGTATCTATATGATCTGTGTGTCTGTATATGTGCATACGTGCATGTGTGCGTGCATGCGTGTGTCAGGACCTGTTCACTTTGGGTCCCCTACAGGGAGATGGGGAGCACGTGGCTGTGTCCTCATGGAGAGGGGCTCAAGTGTTGTCTTCTCTTGGGAAGTTTGTCCAGGGAAATCTCGCTGACCCTTTTATGTGGACATCTGGCAGGGCTCTAGCAGCTAAGTAGAGAGATGGGGGAGGACTAATGTCTGAACTTACTAGCGTCCAGGCCAGTGCCTTAAGTCTGCCTCCTTGTGATTTCTTGTGGTGGGTCTGGAGCCCCTGTGTCCCATGTACCCACAGAACAAATCTATGCCTCCTTGTTGGGGAGGAGGGACAAGGGACTAGGCTACAGAGGCTCAGGGAAGGTATGAGGGCTCTTTGCTTGAGTGGTTCTCATCTGGAGGAAATTTCCCCCCTGAAAAGTATTGATAGCACTTAGCAAGTAGAAACCAGGAATACTCCACCTCTAACAGCGTGGATTACTCCATAAACAGAGAAGTGACCAGCCCCAGACTTTAGCAGTGCCAAGGTTGGTCAACCTGTTCCCAGCCCTCAGAGGAGCATGAGTGGTGTCTCTAATGACTGAGCTTTATCCTGGGGCAGAAGTATGAATCATCCAGCTTTCCATGGTACCTCTCTGGGCAGGTCCTTATGATCCCTTGATTCTTCCTCCATCATCTTTTACCTCCATCAACTCTCTGGGAGGTTGTTGTCTCCTGGACCATTCTCTTGGTCTTTGCAGGACTATGCCTATTCCATTCCTTTATGCTTTGTTTAGTTGGGGTTTGAGAGACAAATAAAGTATTCAAGTGGTCATGTTTAAAGGGAAAATTTCACCCTTCCTAAAACTCTTAAAGGATGATTTTCGTATTTTCTTTTACAACTGACTTTCATGCACTGTGTTCTGCCTGTGTTTATTATACAGATATGGGAGCTGCAGTCAGGTGAGTTGTCATGTAAGGATGGAGTAGGGTGTGTTTTGCTCTCTTCTGAAACTGTGCTTGTGTGATCAATCAAGAGTAACCACTGGTCATAGACTGTGATGGTGAGAGTCTAGAACTGCAATGAACATGCAGACCACTGAGGCCAATGCTCTCCTCAGTCATACACTTCATACTATGGGGTGGATCCTGAACATTCCGACAGGCCCATATTTGAAAGGTCCAGCAAGTGGTAGAACCATTATGAGATGAGGCCAAGTGGGAGATCTTCAGATCACTGATATGATTAGGGATCCCAGCCCCTACCCTGGCCTCTTTCTCTCTGTCTGCTTCTTTCCCATGAGGTGATTGGACTTGCTCCCATGTGAGTGCCTGCGATAATGTATTTGTTAGCCATAGGCCCAACATCAACAGGCCAACAGATCATAGACTGGAACTTCCCAAACTGTGAGCCATAATAAACCTTTTCTCTTTATGAGTCGATTGTCTCAGATATTTAAATAACCCAAAGCTGATGATTGCACTCAATCATCCCAGGCATATCCGTTTGCTTTATGTAAACATTAGTCTTCACTATACATATTTTTAAAACTTAGATTCCAGCCAGGTATGATGGCACACAACTTTAATCACGGCACTCAAGAGGCAGTGGTAGGAGGATCGCCATGAGTTTGAGGCCATCCTGAGACTACATAGTGAGTTCCAAGTGAGCCTGGGCTAAAGTGAGACTCTACCTTGAAAAAACAAACAACAACAATAACAACAAAAACACCCTTAAATTCCATTTTACTTTAAAAGAATGCATTGTGTTATTTGTATAAATGAGATCAATCACTATAACCTAGTGGTGACCTGAACAGTTAAATTCCATAGGAAATGTGTGTGTATGGTGGGGGGTAAGTTTTAAAGTCTACTACACACTGTTGCTTGCCAAAGACTCTCTGCCCTGTTAAAAAAGGAGTCAGATAGCTGGATAAATGGCTCAATGGTTCAAGGCACTTGCTCACAAAACCCATCTGCCAGGTTTTGATTCCCTAGTATCCATATAAAGCCAGATGCACAAAGTGGCACATGCATCTGGAGTTCATTTGCAATGGCTAGAGGCCTTTGTGTACCCATTCCTTCTTTTCATTCTCATTCTCTCTCTCTTTTCTTGCAATTAAATTAAAAAAAAATTAAGCCAGAGGTTAAAGAGGTGGCCGGGCGTGGTTGTGCATGCCTTTAATCCCAGCACTCGGGAGGCAGAGGTAGGAGGATCGCCGTGAGTTCAAGGCCACCCTGAGATCAGCCTGGGCCAGAGGGGCCAGAGTGAGACCCTACCTCGAAAAACCAAAAAAAAAAAAAAAAAAAAAAAAAGAGGTGTTAAAGGTTCACTACCACAAAACAGGTTTTCTTACAATATCATACAAGAAAAGTACCATAAATAAGCTGACCAAAGTACTAACTGTTTGTTACAAGGATATATGTTACCAAATGGTTAAAGATCCCAGGATCAGCATGTTAGGGTGTCCTTTAGAGAGGATCTAGCCTAGTTCAAACCTATGTATTCCTCAGAAAAGATCAAAGGATCAAGAGAAATAACCTTCACAGTGTCCCTAGCTGGTCAGCTGTAGTGATGGTTCCCACTTTGTGTCCCACCCTCTTTTTTCTCTCCCATGATGCTCTAATTTCCTATAGAAACACTCATGTTAATGAGGCACTTTAGGAAGAACAGGTGATAAAATGCTAATTCAGAACACACAAGGCTGTTCCCGTCCTCCTCTTTCTGTTAAATTCATGGGAGTGTGTCATGCTAGCTTTCCGTTTTCCTCTTTCTTTAGATCATTATTCAGTTCAGGCTTTTTTTTTTTCCTTTTGGAAATATGTTTCAGCCTCTCTTTTACAATATTACCCAAAGATTACAGAAAAGAAGCTTATTAAAGCCAAAGACAAGGGCAGAAGATAACACCTACATTGCAGCTGAACCAAAAAATACATATGGTGGAAAAAATCGAGAATTCTGCTTTTATTAATTAAATGATGATGTAACAGCTTCCTTTTCTTCTGTATGCATTTTCAACCATACATATTTAGAAATGGATACTGAGCAGTATGGTTCCTGAATATATAACTCATATCTACTATTAAGGTTCTAAGATAAATGAAGAATGGAAGGTGTGTCTCAAGCACAATTCGTTCAGTCCAGAAAACCTACACCAGAGATTCCCACAAAGAAAATCACAGAACCAAAGAAGTAATGCATTTCCTCTTAGATTCCTGGGCTCTTTTATTTCTCTAGTCTTTATTTCTGGATGCATTTCAAAGCCTATTTTCATGTCCACAATTAAACTAATTTTTGCTAATTGGGATGTCCTGTAATAGGGCAAGCTGGGGAGCCCAAGAATTATTGAACAATTGTTTTTTTTTTAGTAGAAGTGGGGGTTTTGCTTGTTTGTTTCTTAATGAGTGAGGTTTCTCTAGTGTATTACCCTCTCCTTAGTTGACATACTTTGTTTTACTTATTGTCCACATCAATTCTAAGAATATTGAACATGTCAGACATAGTACTTATGTCTCCCAAGTCTCTTTTTACCTTAGCACATGGAGTGCCCTCTAGCCAAGAAGGTGGGTGAGCTGTTCATTGCACAAAATTGGCTACCAACTAAGTCAAGATGGTTCCTCACTCTGAGAACAGCTTCTCTATCAATTGTCAACACCCAGTGACCTGCTGGGAGGGCTCATGACAATGAGTTGATTCAACCAGATCATCTCCTTTTACAAACTGGCACTTTGAAACAGCTTTTTCTAAAAATAGATACACTAGGAGAGAGAAATCATGGGCATAAGAGAGAAGTGTGGAGAGGTAGGTGGGTTTGATTTGCAACAGTCTCCCACTTCTGGATTACTCTTGTTTATGTCCTGGTGAAAATTCCTGTCTTTGGGGTGGCCTAAGAGTGTTGTGTTGCCAGAAGTCCATTTTACGTTCACTTTATGGATGAGAGCCTAAGGCTATAACCAAGCTATAAAACTCATTCACAATTCAAATTCCTAGTCTAGGGATCTATTCCCCTTCCACAGTATTTCCTTTCCTCCCTTTATTCTTGACTGCCTTCCACTTAAATCCCACCAGGCTTGGGAAGTATAGAATGAACATATTTTCCAAGTCAGCAATGGGAAGGTTTGTCCATCATGGAGACTTCGATATATTTATAAAGACCAAAGACAAAGTAGAAATAAGACAATATTATCTTGTATTTATAAAGACAGATAAGCAAAGACAAAGTAGAAATAAGACAATATTATCTTGTAAATTATCATTTTAAAGCTGGTGTGTGTGTGTGTGTGTGTGTGTGTGTGTGTGTGTGTTTTGTGTGTGTAGGTATGCAGATCAATGGAAAATCCCAAACATTGCAAAAGAGTTCATTTTCCACCACTACATTATTAAATATTAACACAAGTCAGTAATCATGAAGATGGTTACAACTTACACTGTTAAAATTATAATATAATAAGAGATATAATGATCACTTACATAGTTATGATTAGTATCCCCTGGGGAATTTCATACTTTGTAAACAGGAGTTTTGATGAGGTCCATTGTAGCATTTTATTTTTGGTTTTGGGATGGGAGCAAAGTCTTGCTATAGCAGGTAACCTGTGCTCCTTAAACTCATTATATAGCTCAGGCCTGCCTCAACCTATCTGTCCTCCTGCTGTGCTTCCCAAGGGTTGAGATTATAGGTGTGCACCACCACACAGCTCAAGGCAACTTTAATGCACATCATTACAAAGAATGAATGGAGAATCAGAAATACCATTGAATACTGTATATTACCTGAAAGATAATACAATACAATTAGCTGTGTATCAAAATGATCAAACTCAAAATTTGTAAATGTATGACTTTATTTACATGAAGTATATATAATTCAGATAATTTATATATGAAATATTATGATGTATACTATTTATATAAATTTAGAAAAATGTGCAAACAATTATATGGTTTTTGAGACAAGGATGTGTAGTAATCCCATATGCAAATACAAAAATGTCAGAGAGGGAGAAATGCCAAATTCAAAGTTACCTCTGGGAGAGAAAAGGGGAGGAATGGGATTAAAGGGAATTACAAAGGAAACTCCAATAATGCCAATAGTTTAAAAGGAGTATCATGGAAAAATCACAAATATGTCTGACAGTGAACGCGTAGTTCAATGGCTCGTGAACCTAACACAACGCTGCGGTCGTTACCCCTTTGCTTTACTGACTCCATCCACTTTCCTTTGCTTACTGACTCCATCCACTTTACCATCTTGCGTCAGTTAGCATCTGTACCCTAATATCTTTCTTGAATTTTCAGAGAAAATGTCAAAACGGAGAAAGATCATTGCCTTTCACTGCAAAAGGTCCCTGCCCTCATCTTAGCATCTGTAACAAGTGGTAGCACTTTGTAGGTGTGGCTATGGTAAAGCTGTGGTAGAGGAGGCTAGCCTTAGTGGCCAGGTGGGTCTAAGGTGACCACAAGGGCGCTTTAAAGAGGCAGATGAGGAAGCAGTATGAGCTGGAAGTCAATCTGAGCTTTGAACAGCCAATCCTTTTGGCTTTGAAGACTGTCTAAGGGCCACAAGCCAAGTGCATGTGACCTCTGCAGGCAGAAAAAATTAACAACGAAACAAATTCTCTTTTAGAACTTCTAGAAGGAACACAACCCTGCTGACATTTTGAAAGCCATTTGGGACTTCTGGCCTCCACAACTATGAGATCAATGAGTTTGTGTTATTTTAAAGCTAAGTTTCTAATACTGTCTCATAGGCCAAAATAGGAAACTACTTAATTGCTTAATATTAGGTAATATGGTTTTCAATATTGTTTCCCAACCATCTTAGAAACATCTCCCTACAGAATTTATGCCTGCCACTTCAGTAGAAAAAAATCTTAGGGATCCGAGGAGATGGCTCAGTACTTAAAGGCACTTGTTCTGCAAGCCTGCCAACCGGAGTGCAGAGCTCAAGCACCCATTTAAAAGCAGACACAAAGCAACACATGTGTCTGGAGCCCTGAACACACCTAGAGCAATGGGAGACAGAATCAGGAAAATCCCAAAGCTCGAGGATCGATTAGTTGGGTCTTCTCAGTGGCAAACAACAAGAGGAACCCTGACTTCGCAAAGGGGAAGGAGATGAGAAACAGCCCGAGGTTGTTCTCTGGCCTCCACGTGTGTACCTTGGTATGTGCACACCCATATACATGTGCACACACCATGTACACAAACACAAAACAGATTTCTTTTAAATCCTAGGTATTAGAAGCACAGTGTTTGATTATATAACTTTAGGAAATAGATTTACTCTCAGTGATGTTTCTGTGTATGTTTTCTTTTTAATCCACATATTAGGGGCTTCCAGTCAACATGCCTACCAAATAGGGAATAACTTATCAAATGTATTAATGAATCTGTGATGGTCAAGTTCTGTTGTCAACTTGATCAGATTAGGAATCTTCAGACATTCCTCTTGGTTTGGGTCTCTGAGGTGGCTTCCCGGAAGGATTAACTGAAAGAGGAAGGTCCTTTCTCCAGGGTGGACCCTTCACCCAGAGTGGGTGACCTTCCTGAGGGAGGGGCATTATGTAAGGAACTGCTGGGTGCTTACATCCGCCTGGATGCTGGTGAGTCCATCTTTCCTGTTCAGCTATCCATCACTGGTATTGAAACCAAGTTTCCTCAGCCTATTGTTGGCCTGCTGTAAGTAATCTAATAAACCCCCTTTTCCATATAATCCAGTCCTGTTCCTGTAGAGAACCCGAATACAGTGTTATACAACTGTAATTGTCTTCGTGTTCCGACCCACCAAGTAACATTTCTTGAGTAATTATTATGTGTAGATCATTGCCAAGCACAGGTGGGCACCAATAAGCAAGGACTCGATTCCTGACAGCAAGGTTCACCATCCAGTGGTGAAAAGCATACCGAGACCAGAAGAGGCAGTGTGAGACAGTGGGGACACCCAGACGGAAAGTCACAATCCAAGCTTTGCCAATTCCAAGCCAGGTGCTCTTGGGAAAGCTACTGGGCCTTCACAAGTCAGAGAGAGAAAGGTCTACTGAACTAAGTAAGTCTGCGAAGTACAGAGCGAAGCTGGTTGCCCTTCCTGAAGGGGTGTGTGTGTGTCTTCATATGTGTGTGCATAAACATGCGTATGGAGACCAGAGACCTATGCTTTCTACCTTATTTATTGAGGCAGGGTCTTTCACTGAACCAGGAGCTCATCTGTTTCCCTAGTGTACTTAGCTTGCCCCAGAGTTCTTCCTCTCTCTGGCTCTGGAGTGCCTGGGATTACAGGTCCCTGTGCCACCACACCTGACATTCGCATGGGTGCTGGCGACCCAAACTCAGGTCCTCACTCTTGCACACAGCAAGCACTTTACCACTGGGCCATTGCCCCAGCCCCCCTTTGAGGATTAAAATGTGGCTTGTTCGAACCCAGTTCTCAACAGGAGGTCACTGCCTCAGGGATGGGCTAGCCTAAAGCGTCACCCGCTCAGAGAGTGAAGCCATGGTCAGCAGGCAGAGGTGGTCAGGAATGGCAGCAACTGGAAGAAGACAGTGGGATTGGGTCTGCAGCTTGCCAAGTGGACTGTGTGCCTTGGGAGAAGCAGCCCTTCAAGACTGGGAGCACAGAGCGGAGGTGCAGAGCAAGGAGGATCGTATGAATCTCAGGAATCAGGTAGGGGTGGTTGACAAAGACGAGATGGAGGTTCCCTGTCATGTCATGAGGCATTTTCCCCTGCTCCATCTGTGCCTCGATTACAGGGCCACCTGCTACTCACGTGCTGCCCATCGAGGTAGACCTCTGCATTTGTTAGGCAAGCTTTGATACCGACGTGTGCCATCGGGAATCTTTCTTTTTCTGCCGTTATCCCTTTGACAAAGATCTTCAGGTCTTTCTTCTCTTCTTCCTATTTTTTTTTTTTTTTGCTCTTCTCTTTTGAAATTCTGTAAAGAAAAACAATAAATCCAGTACAAGCAAAATTTATAAGTCCCAGACACAATGGCATCGTGACAGAGACTAGAACATGTCGGGGCTGCTGCCAGGAGTCATTTCACAATTCCTACTCTGAGCCTTTCATTAATCCCCACCATCTCCATTTAATTTGGTGCCCTGCACAGACTGTCCCATATAGACTTGTTTGCTGTCATTTTCACCTTCATCTTTAAGTCCCCGTTTGTTCTTATCTGACCCTTACATCAGCATACATTACCCTGGCTCAAACTCTCCATGGTCTTCCAGTTGAGGAAGTCAGCTTGTGGTGAAGACACTTCTAAGGCCTGCAAAGAAGTCGAATGGACTTCGCTATGCTAAATGCTCCTTTGCCTTTTGCCTTCCTGGGTGAGGGTTAGGAAGCTGAGTTATCAGTTAGCTTTGGAAATGAGGAAGCTCCTTATGTCTTTCAAACAGTAGGATTTAATTCAGGGTCACTGGTTGTCAGGAGGATGTCAGAAGTGACTCTAGGCTCCGTCCCTCTCATTATTCTCAGAGTTTTGCAGATCTGACCCACCAGAGAAACGCACCTCTGGTGCCACTATCAGAAGGTTGCTTCTGAAGCTGAGGAACATTCTGCAAACACCAGGATCCTGACATAGGAGGGATTCTGTCATCCTAAGCCCCAAGCTGTATGGGTGATGCTGCAAATTGAAATCCCCTGGGTCCTGTTTGCCAGCAGAGAGCAGCTGCCTTTCCACATCCAAATCCCTCTAAGGGGGAGAACAGCGGGCAGAGCCCATCCTCAGGTTGAGGACCCAGCTTTGCTGGCATGTCCCCCAACTATGTCCTTGCCTCTACCATAGTCACACCCAATGCTCACTTCCTACCCATGAAGGCATGGCCCATCACGACTGTCCTGGCATCTCCTTATGCTCTGCCTGCTGTCTCCTCAATCGCATTGATGCCAGATCTTTTCAATGTTCCCTGCATTGTACCGAGAGAACTTTGACCTGACGAGGACTGGGCCACCCCTGAAGGAAATGCAAGGGAGAACAACGACTGCTCACAATAAATAGGGAGGCAGATCTGTTAACCTTGTAATTCAAGGGGATGAGGACATCACAAGAAAGCGAGTCTGGGGAGGAATGAGAGGAGGAAAGGTTTCTTGCCTGGCAGTGACAGCAGGAAGTAACTCTCAGAACAGTCTCTCTGTTAGCTGCACCCAAAGATTAAATCCTCCTCTTTGAGCCCCCCTCCACTGGGCTCAGGGTAGAGTTTTCCTGTATCCCTTCACTTACGACTTTTCTTTGCTTCGAGGTAGGGTCTCACTCAAGCCCAGAATGACTTAGAATTCACTATGTAGTCTCAGGCTGGCCTTGAACTCACAGTGATCCTCCTACCTCTGCCTCCCGAGTGCTGGGATTCAAGGTGTGTGCCACCATGCCCGGATACTCCATCTTTCTTTACTCAAACTAAACATATAGGCTCCTAGGACCCTCAGCTTGATCTTTCTCTTCCCTTACAGTTGGCCCCATGGCAGCGCCTTCATCGTCATGGGTTTAAGTGCTGGACGTGAGCCGAGGGCACCCACACCTCTTCTCTGCACTCATCTGCATGTAGTCAATGGCTTGCTTATCTCTTAACATATCCCTTTGGGAAAATGCAAGAACATCTGAAACTTAATAGATCCAAACAGAACTACTGATCCCACGCTTACTCAAAGCCTGCCCCAAAGCAGTTCATCCACTTTAGGAGTGGTGTGGTCATCCACCGTGCCCTCTGTTGTCCTAAGTTTTACCTGATCCCTCGTTCCCAACAACAAAGCCATCATCAAATTCTGCGGGGCCACACTCCAGCACAGACCAGGGGGAGCATGGACTAGCTTATCATTTCCTGTTTGGTCATTGTGCCTCCCCTGCTGTCCCCCAGATCCATTCTCAAAGTGCAGTAAGTGTCACATTTCATATGAGTCCTGCCCATCCTCACCCAGCGAAGACTTTCAAAGGTTGCCCTCTCATCTAGAGGAGCATCTAGATCTTTGCTGTATACCCCACATGATTCAGTGTGGGTCCACCTTCCAGGGTACATCTCTTTTTAAAAAATATTTATTTATTTATTTATGTATTTATTTATTTAAGAGAGAGAAAGAGAGAGAGAGAGAGAGAGAGAGAGAACTGGTGTTGCATCCACTGCAATGAACTCCAGATGCATGTGCCCCTTTGTGCATCTGGCTTATGTGGGTCCTGGAGAACTGAACAGGGATTCTTTGGCTTTGCAGGAAAATGCTTAACCACTAAGCCCCATCTCTTTTATTTTATTTTATTTTATTTTATTTTATTTTATTTTATTTTATTTTATTTTATTTTATTTTATTTTAGAGAGAGAGACAGATAGAGAGGGAGAGTGGGCACTCCAGGGCCTTCAGCCACTGCAAACGAACTCCAGATGCATGTGCCACCTTGTGCATCTGGATTATGTGGGTTCTGGGGAATCAAACCTGGGTCCCTTGGCTTTGCAGGCAAGTGCCTTAGCTGCTAAGCCATCTCTCCTGCCCCAGAGTGCATACAGCTAGCCTGTGACTGACCTGCTGAGTGACACCCAGGTGGTGGGGATCTGAAGAGGCTTGAGGTACAGTGTGGAACAGGGAGTGGTCATCTGACCTGACTGGTCCCATCCACCTACCCAGAACATGTAGACTTGAGCACAGCTAGCTGAGCATGGGGCAGGATCCCATCGGCCATGGACGACATGTAACCCCTCACGGCAGGATAGAGCTCGCCCTGCCTCCTTCAGAAAACAGCACCTCCACTCCTGTACCCTGCACTCAGCTAGTCCTACACAGCTGAAAGAGCCACCTTACTGGGAAAGAAAGTGAGAGCTTGAACTCTGAATTGATTGACTCTTTATTATAAAGAGAAACTATTTTAAGACATACTATTACTTCGGTGGAAATGCTAATTATTTTTTTTCTTTCTTTACTTCCATCTCTTGGAATAGGGGATCCAAAGGAAGGTGAAGACAGTGATAGGATGTTTTAAGCTATGTGTCTTGAGGCCATGTTATTTAGGAGTATCTGTGTGCACCCACCACAGATGTAAATATGGGTAGGAGTTGGAGAGAAGTTAACCTGACTGTCAGCAGCAGTCATACTTGCTGTTAGGGGTAAATCTTTTTATATATTCTTTTCTGATAGCTCCACAGAGAGCATATAAGAAGTGGAGTCAGAATTAGCATGGGAGGGGCTGGAGGGATGGCTTAGTGGTTAAGACGTTTGCCTGCAAAGCCAAAGGATCCTGTTTCGACTCTCCAGGACCCAAGTAAGCCAGATGCACAAGGGGGCACATGTGTCTGGAGTTCATTTGCAGTGGCTGGAGGCCCTGGCATGCCCATTCTCTCTCTGCCTCTTTCTCCTTTCTCTCTCTCAAATCAATAAACAAATAAATAAAATATTTTAAGAAGAAAAGAATTAGCACGGGAGTTAGCATGGTCAAGAGTTCAGGCCTCTCTTTACTTGTAGCCCTCCATGATTCCTAAGGAAAGGCCCGAGAGTTCCTCTTCTCCCCCATCCCCATACCCATCCCTGCCGTGGAGTGCCCTTCCCCCTGTGCTGTAACTGTCTGGCTTCCTCAGTGGTTGTGAGCTCTTCAGAAACAGTGACGTATCATCTCAGTACACTGCATATCACACAACCATGGGACACTGAACATATATTTATTGAATGAAAAACGTTGATGTTCCACCACGAGAAAGATTCCTTCTCTTGGTTTCAGATACTGTGTTTTTAGGTCAGTTTTTTTTTTCCACTTCAGTTTCATGAAGGGGCATAAAACCTTGTCAATAATTAATATTCAGTACAGATTAACAGAACAAGACCTGGGAAAAGGAGGCAATAGGTGCTGAATACTGTCTATGAATGAAAAAGCAGTTATAGGATCATGGGCCGGTAGGGACTGATCATGAATCATGTCCCATGGTGAAGAGGGAAGAGGCAGCGTGCCTGCTTACTGGGCCTGGCCCATGTGTACAGAGAGCTTTGTGACTCCACTGGCTGGAAGGGTCTTCCTGCCAAGGCTCCATGGTACAGCTTTTGGCTTCCTGGAATCATGGAACAAGCAGGCTTGCAGGCAAGCTGCTCACATCCTGCTCCAGTCTTTCCTGGAGGCCCTGCCAGGGCCTCTGATGTTCACAGCCATCCTGTGGGCAATAGCAGGTCCCAGGTTCACAAAATGCAGATGGTCTCCGGGGTAGACTGGGGGAGAGCCAAGCTCAAGTCCTTCGTTTTAGCTGTGCCGATCAGCTGGCTGTGGGATAAGAGGTTCTCAGATCTTCCAGAAACCATGTTTTCCCCTCTTAGAGAAGGAAACATGAGGATCCAGAAACCCATCAGGGACCAGGAAAATGCCACCATGTAGGTTAACAGTCCACACAACTTGAAAGTCGATGATGGCAATAGGAGTGAAATACTGGGAAGAGACAGTTGATCCCAGCTGAGGACGCAGCATCAAGGAGAAGCAAAATGAAATTCCTGAAGGAAGAACTCCAGGGGGACCTTGTGCAAGGCACAGCTCTTTGAAACCCAAGGAATCAGTCAAAGGCTTTGTACATCTTTAGAAAGGAGAATGGATGTCGGGTAGATAGGTCTGTGATTCAAAATAAAGAATGCATAAGTGCTAAAAGGGTCAGTGGCCATAAAATGAAATATGAACAATGAAAGGGGGGAAAGTCTGACAGTGCCATGAGAACCCAAGGAAGAGGAGGAGATGTGTTGCTAGGGTAGCTGAGGTGTGTTGTAGGCCAGCTTCACACTTGTCACAGTTCAGCCTTCTCTTTTGCTGCTGTTTTCCACCTGCTGTGGCAAGGTGTGTTGTCCGGCTTGTGCTGGAGCTGCTCCTGCCATCACGAAGCTTCCTCTGGAGACCATCAGCCACAGCAAACCCTTTCCCTCCACCAGCTGCTTTGGGTCACATGTTCTGTCCCAGCAATTAGAAAGGAACTGCAGCACCTTTCTGGGAAAGTGCCTCCCTTTGACCAATTCAACTGGCCTGTGTTTTAGCTGAAGGCACCTAGTATTTGCTGTTTCATTCTTCAACCTTCCCTGGCCTTTTCCTCATTTTCTTTCCTCTGTTCCTCTTCTTCCCTTTTCTTTCCTTATTCTCTCTCTCTCTCTCATTCTTTCTTTCTCTTTCTCATCTTTTCCATTTCATCGTAATTTTCCTTTTGTTTGTTCATCCTCTTTCCCTATATTTCCCCTGCCTCCTCTTCAAGCCCTCTCTTTTCTTCTTTATTCCTTCTTTTTAAAAAAAATATATTTTATTTATTTATTTAGTTAGTTGAGAGAGAGAAAGGCAGACACACAGAGCAAGAGAGAGAGAGAGAGAGAGAGAGAGAGAGAGAGAGAGAGAGAGAGAGAATGGGCATGCCAGGGCCTCCAGCCACTACAAATGAACTCCAGATGCATGCTCCCCCTTGTGCATTTGGCTTACTTGGGTCCTGGAGAATTGAACCAGGATCCTTTGGCTTTGCAGCCAAACGCCTTAACCAGTAAGCCATCTCTCCAACCCTATTCCTTCTTTTTAACAACTTCTTTCTTTTGCCTCTTAAAGAAGGGTTTTGTGCTTCAAAATGCTCATGGCTGTGTGTCCTGAGGCTAACCAGAAGATTCAGAAGTCTTCCTTGGAATGGAAAAGACGATCTAAGGGGCTTCCTAGCAAGAGAGAGCAAGCATGGGAGGCCGAATACTTCCTGTATGACTTCTAAACCAGACTGTGATGCCTCCATTAAAAAAAAATGATGCTGCCGAAAACTACAAAATGGCATGAAAATAGCTTATTTGCTCCATTTAAATGAAAAAAAAATCAGGATGCAAAATTTTATGTGCACCATAATTACAATTGGGTATAAAAACCTGCCAAAACCTATGCAGAGGGACAGCTGGAAGGAAACGTGCCAAAATGTTAACAGCCCTTTCTCTTCAAGTGGAGAGACTTTGGGGGATTGGTTCCCATCTTTTATTCCTTTCCAAGTTTTATTTAGTAAGCACATATTGCCTTCACAATGATAAAATCAGCAGTCAAATGGCCTTGCCAAAAACTTGCTCTCAGGGCTCAGCCCACTGCCATCCGCGGCCACACCATGGTGGGTTGTGCTTAGAAATGGCCGGGCCACAGGCGGCATTCACAAAACTTGCTGTCAACCTTGTCACAAGATAGGACGTTTACGTTTGGATGTATTGGGACTCCCCACAAAACAGAATGGCCCTGGAATCTGCAAATGTCTTAGTGGTCCTGTGATAGTCACTGTTGTCATCCCTTTCTTCAGGGGAGAGGGTTGAGACTCAGAACTACCTAAGTGGCATCACCCAGCAGGTCAGAGCGGGTTTTCATCTAGTGTGATCTGAATTATTCATGACCCCATGTAACCTCCAAGGAATCCAAGGTTTTGAGAGTGCTAGTTGAGCATGAAAGTGCCACAGTAAAAATGTTAGACACCAGCGAAGGGTGGGCTGGAGAAAGCACTAGCTCAGTCTAGGGACCTCACGCCCCTGAGTATTGAGTGCTGTGGTTTATCACTGTCTATCATTGCATTCTGAGGTTATTTTTTTTTCTGGTTTGGTCCACACGTTAGCCTGTGTAATGGAATGGTTATTATTAAGGGGTCTGGAGTCCCACCTTCAGTGCATAGTTCCATATGCTTCCACAATAGATATTTTACAGGTACTTAAGTCTAACATTAGTCTTGCTAAATAGCAGAACAACTTTATCACATATCATGGAGGGGAATGGTAGCAGAATCTAACCATTCATTCACAACACTGTTGACATTTACAACTTTTCATTCATGTTTGTTTTTACATAGTCACAATCATATGCTTAGATAATTTTCTTTGTTTCATCCTTAACAATGTATATACTCTTTTCTATTTTCTATGCTTTTTTTATAAGATGAATATACCGCAGTTATCTTAATTTCCCTATCAGTGGGCATTTGGATTTTTAACCACTATAAATAATATGGCTATAAGGATAGTTTGCATATGGCTTTTTTTCCATCTCAATTACCTTAGGACAAATTCCCAAGAGCCAGATTACTGGTACAAAAATATATGGACATATTAACAACTCTAAATATATGTTGTTAAAGTGCAATCCAAAAGGCTAGTCTAACATACAGCATCTGGACATACATAGGTGCTTAATATGTGCTTAATGAATTTAAGAATAAATGCCATCTGCAGCATATGCAAACCTTTTCTGAATATGTAAATATTCTTTGAATGTGTAAGCTGTTTCAGAAAGACGGACTTTCCTTGCCTTTGGTTTATAAAGTATATGAATTCTATGCACATCAACTGAAAATGGGATTTCTGAGACTTAAATGTGATTTTCCCCTTTATTTGAGCTTTCCTAACTGCAGATTTTTAATAAGGAAACATTGTCTAGGGAGTCAGCTTTGGAGACCTTTGCCAGGAACAACTTGGAATGAGCATCCTTGTGGTGACTTTGGGGAGTCAGGGTCTTGGCTGGACACACAAGAAGTTTTCAGGGCTTTTCAGCTCTTTTGTGTCTCTGCTGGATTCCCAAGGTGCTGGGTACTGTCCTTGTTCTCAGCTTCTCTGGCATTCCAGGCCTGTCTCAGAACACTGCACTTGGATAATGTCTTAGAGAGTACATCGACCCCAAACAACCCAAGCCAAGAAATGCCCCAACCCGAAGTCAGAATCTAAGTCCCCAAACCAAGGTGTAAATTGAGGGAGGAGAGAAAGGAATTGTATTCATTACTTTCTTGTGGCTGTGACCAAACACCTGACCAGAAGCAACTTAAGGAAAGAAGGGAGTTTACAAGGGGACACAGTCTACGATGATGGGGAAGGCATGGCAGGAGGAGCAAGAAGCAAAGCTCTTCATGTTGTGTCTACAACCAGGAAGCAGAGAATGAACAGGAAGTTGGACTAGTCTATAAAACCTCAAGGCCCTCCCCTCAGTGCCGCACTTCCTCCATCCAAGATCCACTTCCTTAAGGTACCATAACCCTCCCAAACAGCACCGCCAACTGGGGACCACGTGTTTGAACACAGGAGTCTAGACCACATGCACCCTCTGTCTTTGACACAAACCCATGTCATAACTACAGAGAAATAGCCAATGGGGGCGAAATAGTACACCAAGGATAATTGATCTCTCGAAAGACAGACTGAGGAGCGCTCTGGCACGTGGGAGAAAGAAAGTCTGGACCAGAGAGGCTAGGGAGGCAGCTCAGTGGTTACTGGTGCTTGTTGAATGAGCATGAGGACCTGAGTTCAATCCCCCAGGCCCACATAAAGAACTGCGCATAGCCGCTCCTGTCTGCATCACCAGCACTGAGGGCATTAGAGACAGGAGGACCACTGGAGCTTGCTGGTCTATCTGAAAAACAGTGTGAGCCCCAGGTTTAATGAGAGCCTCTGTATCTGGGAGGCAAGGAGGACATTCAGTACACACAGCATGTGCATGTGCACATATGCATGCCTATGACACACATAGTACACACACACACACACACACACACACACACACACACACACACACACACACGAAGATGAAGAAATCTAGACCAGCAGAGCCAATAATGAAAAATGCAGAAATGGATTCCTCTGAAGACAAAAGGAGCCTCCTGTATTTACAATCAGAGCGTCTCTCAACAGTAGTCCTTACAGAGGACTAGCAGAGAATGACCTGTCACAAGCAAAACCAAAAGGACAAAGCGCTCTTCTAAGTGATCAGATGCAAAATAAGAATGATGTCAACCTTCACCCATCCAGAGTTGGCCCAGCGCAGAGGCCCGTGGAGGGACATCCACCGAGTTCTCAGAGAAACAGGCGGGTGCAAGCAGGGCTTCTCGCCAGCATTATTATTCTCCTCGGAAGCACGGGGGGAATGTTCCAAGATCTGCCCAGAGGACATGAAATGATTTGTCAACAGAATCCCACAGACGCAAAGATCAGAAAGGAATGAAGATAGAGAGCTCAGTAAAAAGGAAATAAATAGTTTAACACTTTTTTTTCTCGGGGTTATCTACTAGTAATTTACATTTGAGCAAACTGCACAGCGCTGCCCAAGTTTACGGCTCTGGTTAACATGGGGAGAAGGGTTGGCCCTATCTGTTCAATTAGGCTTGTCGGGGCAAAGCTTTGAGTTCTCAAAGAGGAGTCTGCTTTAAATGGTGCGTTCTTGAGACATTTGAAACTGGCTTTAACGCACTCTTCTGCAAACGTTGTGCGCTCTAGAGGTTTTGATAAAAACAAGAAATAAGGAGGTCTCTTAAAACTGGGGGACATTTTCTTTCAAAGGGGCTCTTATCATCTTGCATACTGAGGCTGGATTTCTTTTAAATGAATATTTATTTTGTCTAAGTAAGGCATGCACGTAGTCTAAAAGTCAAATAGCTTTAAAAGGCTTATGAATTTTTTAAATCACTCCCTGCCCCATTGCTCCATCCTCCTTTTCCATCTCTCTCTCTCTCTCTCTGTGTGTCTCTCTCTCTCTGCAATAATTTTGTTCTTTAAATGTTTTATTTTGGCATTTAAGCAAACATATTTCTCAATAATGAGCATATAGTACTCTGTTTGGATTAATGAATTTTAAGTCTTATCTTCTGTCTATTAAGTTACATGAGGTTTCAGCTCCTTCCTTTCTTCCCTGCCTGGCCCCGTCATAAGTGGGTAAGTGAGGCCAACGTTGTAGCAATCCCTATGGAAATACTATTGCCAGCTTTTTACCACTGTCTTTGCTTCTTTCCTCACTTTCGTCTTTTCAGAAATGGATCATCTTGTGGGTTTTAAATGATTGATTGCTACTTTGTATTTCCATGTGATCAGATCAAGAAATTTGCCTTTTTTTACAAAACTGTTTTTTTGTTTTGTTTTGCTTATCTCCATCTCCAATACCCTACCTCCCTATGCTGAGCGTCATAGAAAATGACATCATACTATGATTGTCACAGTTTCTCCCCCCTGGCTTGGGTTCTCAGCTTTCTCGGTTTTGTGATGTGATCTTTAAGTCATGATCTTACTCGTATGTGGAATCCAAAGACGTTAACAAAGCCTTAAAAGCAAGAAGTAGAATCGTGGTACTACAGGCTGGGGGAGGGGAAGTGAGGACGGGAGAGAGTGTACAGCAGGTATTTTTAATGAGGACGGGGAGAAATTGTAGAATGTGTATTCATAAATGTCCTTTACTTCAGGATTTCTATTGCACAGTAGCTTGATTCTGGTTAACGACATTTTCTCAAATGTTTCAAAGTAGCTGTAGGGGAGGATTTAAATGTTCTCTCTTCAGATAAATGATAAATTCACGAGGGGTAGATATGCTGAACACCCTGGTTTGGTAACACAATGTGTGTCTGCACAACACCACACTTGTACCAACAAATAGGTCCAGTTATTGTGTCGAGTATAAATGAAGTGATCGGGTCTCTTCTGCTTACGGTCCTGTTCATTTTCTGTTCATAGATGTCTGGGAGCCAAGCACTCTGAAATTTCATGATAGTGGGCACGGTTAGGAGCCCATTTCCCACTGTACCCCAGCGGGCCCTCGCAATCTGGAGCTCTATTTCCTCCCATTGTAGGAAATTTTCTTGAATCATTTTGTTGATTATTTCCTCTCTCAGATCTATTCTTTTTCTCTGTGACTATTTCTTTGATTTTGAAATACATCATTTGACTCTGACATTATAAAAATAAAACTTTAAAAAATGTTTTGAGATTTGTTTTTTTTTTACTCATGCCAGGACAGTTTTCTCCATAAGTGGTGTGTGTGTGTGTGTGTGTGTGTGTGTGTGTGTGAACTTGTCCTAATTGTTCATTTTTCATAGAAGTCTGCTCTAGTTTCACGAAGGGTTTTACATTTATTATTATTATTAACGTGTATTCATTATACAAAGTGATGGGCTTTATAAAACATTTTTGTTTCAATGTATTTGCTGATCATAGTCACTCTATATTATTTTCTCTTATCTTCCTGTCCCTCCTCTCTCTAGACCACTTCCTTTGTTAAAGAAAATATTTATGAGACAGAGAGTGAGATGGAGGAAGGGAGAGAATGGACACACCAAGGCTGCCAGTCACTGCAAATGAACTTCAGATGCATGACCCACTTTGTGCATCTAGCTTTACATGGGTCCTGGGGAATCAAACCTGGCCCATTAGGCTTTGCAGGCAAGCACCTTAACCACTGAGCAATCTCTCCAGCCCTCTAGTCCACTTTCTTTGGATGCTGGTGATTGTTGCTTATATGGTTGTTGTTCTGTTTTCCATGTTTAATTTGCATTTTGCCTCTATCTTCTGTTACAAGTTGTCATCAGATGTTAGAAAATCCTTTTGTTGTTACTGCTTTTGCTTATGATTGTGGGGAAGGGAATTGCTGCATTTAGGTTCATTGTAGCGTTTTCTTGGTGACCCAATTAGGGGAACTTCTCATGAATACTTTGTTATTTTTCTCCAGCAGCTTGAAGTGGTCTCCCTAGAAGTTTCTCTTCACACCTGGCCAGAAGGGCAGAACTACAGAAGGGAGCTGATCAGTCTCCATACTGGGTATGTAATCCGCCGGTCACTCCCTACGGAGACACTTGCTTTCCTCTCCAGAGCATAACCTTCCACACACTTTCCATGATCTGGGGCAGGATGGTCAGTCAGGAGTGAGACATGGAGAAGAACTCCTTCCCTCTCAACGTTTTAGTCTTTAACTTCCCATCTCTTACACTTACTTCCAGAAATTCTGTCTTGTACTGCTAGCCTCGGAGAACCTTCTAAAGGTGTTACAAGGCAACCTCGGTCAGTGGAGGTCCTGGATTGACCCTGTTTTACCTTAAAGTTAGCTTGATTCTGTCTGTTTTCAAGCCTCAAAGACTTGTTGTTGTGGTTGTCCATTGTATTTTTTCTTCTTGTTGGTTTAGGTCTCTTGACACAATAGATGTATCTTGACCTACTGGGGCTTTACAAGGAAATGTGATGAATGTGGGTGGTCAAAAGCACCAGAACTACATTTGAGTTTCTATGTTTGAGCCATACCCAACTGACACTTGTATAGGTTACAAATTGGTTGGACGTTGTTGATTTCATATGGCTTTATCTTGTGTACGATTCTCTTTCAACGCCGTTTTAATGGTTTGTGAAAAATCATGATGTATTTATCCCTAGTTGATGCCCCACAGGAGAGCACAAAATCACCCTGAAATACTACCTTGAATGTCTTTGGCTATGTTGTACCTATCCATGCACTTTCTACCCATGTCAATGGCTCCCTGTTTGGGTCCCTCGTAGGGCCAGCCCAGGAGGGACGGCAGGGTCTCTGCCGAGTAGGAGGTGAGAGGCATGGAGTCACGACACAGACTCTGGGAGTTGGGTGGAAGCAGGCAGAGGGTCAGCTGCTGTAAACTTGTTTATTCAAGGAAGTGTAGGGGGTTTAAAGGGTTTGGCTGACCAATCATTGTATGGGGTGGTCCCCTTCTTGTGATCAATGACAGCCTGTCTCTGGGCAGATCATCTCACAGCAGGTTGCTTGCGAGCATGGGACTGTAGCTGTTGTCATGCCCGGCCTGTACAGGATGCCACATACACAGAAGCCACTTCCTGGTTTCTTCTAGCATGTAGCCTGGCTAGGGCCCGACCTGCATTGTGCCATATAGCTCCCTTTTCCTGGCAAGTGTATTTCAGTGTCCCTTTTCAGAGGCGAATAAGCCAAATGTTCCTGTAGTTAAATGAACAGTGTGTTGACATTTAAAAGTTCAGTTCTCACCCCTATGACTTACCCTCTGTATAATATTAGGGGGTCCCTTGAATAAAAACACTTCCTTTCATAAAACCCCTGTCTTTATAAGCACAAATGTATTGGCTGGGTAACCTTGGAGATTTTTCATCTCTGAAAGAAAAATAGCAAACTACACCACAGGAGACATGTGTAAGATAAGGAAAGCAAAGGTCTTAGCATGGCACCTGGCGTGTGGTATCAAAGTATTACCAGTATTAATTGTTACCAGTGTTAATAGTAATAATATACATTGACAGGTGTGATTATGTTATGAGAATCAAACATTTGTTCATTGCCTTGTCATCACAGTTGCTCTGTGGATGTAAGCTTCAAGTGAGGCAGAGTGTATAAATTCTCTGTGAATATATCTATAGTCTGCCAGATATTACAGACCACGAATCAATACCTTCCTGGATTGGTTAACCCAAAGGAAGCCCCACAGTGTTAAAGACAACTGCTTAATGGACCTGCCAATCAGACTGACACATTTTCCATTGCTCTGGTGCCTTTTAGCCATAGCTTCCCATATTGCTGAGATCTACACTGAGGGAAGTGACAAAAGTCAGGAAAACCAAATCCATTCTAGATCTAAAGCTATTTTATTTTGCCAGAATTTTTTTTAAAGGGACTAATCCTTTTCCCTAAAACTTTCAGAAAATTCATAATCAGGGGACAAGCAAAGATTAAGCTTTCTTTTTCTAATTTGCTCGTTCCTATTTCTTTTGAAGATGAAATGTAACTAGCAGAGAAGACAGACTAAAGCATCAGGCTCACTGCGGAGTTCGCTTTCACCACAGTGCCGTCTGCTGTGGTCTCGTGTAACTTGTGCATGAAAACGTAAGAGAATTAAGACCCTGCAGAAGGCTGAAAGGACTAAAAATTATTCCAGCATTTATCTTCCCTTTGGATTGAGACACTTTCCATGAGTATCCCACAAGAATGTCAATCATTTGTCAATTCGGTAGGGTAGACTATGACAGGAGAAATCTTTGTAAGGTTTTATCATAGTGTTGCATGGTTAGTGACTTGTGAGGAGAACATGCCTTATGGAATCAAAGAAGTGCTGAAAACATTGATATTCTAGTTTTCGAAATTACGGGTGACAAGAAAGCATCAAAGCAGAGGACAAATTTACAGTTCATAAATATTGACTGTGCTCAGCCTGCTGGAGATGGGAGGTGGGGAGCAAATATTATCTCTTGAAAGAGATGAGGAATCACAGGCTCAGAGAGCTTGAGTTATGGGCCCAGATACTCCCAAGATCTTGGTGTTGATGTGGGCTGGAACCCAGGACTGTCCAGGGATGAAGGGTTAACCTTTAATTCCCAAACTTGATAGACGAGAAACATCAGGTTTCTGGAGAAAGACAGCAATACACTTGAAGTTCTCTTGGTTTAATTCACTGTCCCGTCGTCATAGTGCTGTCCTCATAAACCACCCACAGACTGTCAAGGTCTGAATGATTCTTCCCCATTCAGTCACGAGACTGAATCTGTTCTCATCTTAGGAATCAACACAAGGTTCGTGGAGAGGAACAGATGAAGCGTGATTCACTGGTGGGTGGTCCTTAGGCCCACCTGGAGACAATGCGCAGAGTCCCCCGGTCTGCAGAGGAGCCCTTTCTTAACTTGTGTGCTTTCTTAACTTGCTAAGGTGGAGGATTCACGGTCCGCTTGCTTCTCAGACAGTTGCCAAGTCAATGAGGACTAGGCAGGCACCTTTGCAATGTTGACAACGGGAAAACTCGTAATACCGAGCATGGTTTGGCTTTTCATAGAAGGCTGATCCGTCTATAGAAATACTCTCCAAGGGCCCAGCATGATGCTCATGCATCACCTCACTGTGCCCACCGCGGTCATTTCACAGCACTCATTATGGTAGAAGGGCTTTAACCCTCTGAAACTATTTCAAAGGAATTTCTAATAGCTAATTGCTGTACTCAGAACTAGGGCATTGGAAACTTTTGTTTTAAGCAATAGAATGTTTGCATGCTAGGAACGAATTGTGTTCTAATGAGGGCCATGTTATAGCATAATGAGTGACAATTCAGGGTTGTGCACGTAAGTTGACAGGAAATTATCAGTGCTAGATATTCAACTTTCTAGAATAATCTACAGGAGAGGCTAGAGATGTAATTTGTTGGTAGAACCCTTTCTTAGCATGAATAAGGCACTAAGCTTGATCTCCAGCACTGAACACAAAGAAAAGATCATTATAAGGCTAAAAAGGATAAAGGACAAGAAGTTGTCTTAACAGACCCATGAACATTGCTGGGAAAACAGAAGAACATACAATGAAATTAGAATTATTTTTTAATTTGAATTTTATTTACTGAATTGCTAAAGTATCTATCCACTGTAGCATATGTGTTTGCCTGTATCCTCTGTAGAAAAATGAATTGAGACCAAGAGTTTGTTGAATCCTGTTTCTATAGCAGTGGAATTTCAAATTTAGAACCAGACAGACCCAGGTTGAAATGTGTTCACCCTTTCCTCCTGTGTTACTCTAATAACTGATAGAAACATTTTGAGCTCCGCATAGAATGAGGATGACAATGTCTACCCATTGTACATCTAATGGTTAAGCATCTAAAAGTGTCAGGGTCCTACTTGGGGTGCCGAGTACATTGTCCAGGGTGAATTATGACATGCAGTTCTTTCTCCTTCCTATACCCAGACTCTTCACTGTGTGTCTTTTTTGTTGCTGTTGGCTGTTGTTTGTTTGGTTTTTTGTTTTTTTTCAAGGTAGAGTCTTACTCTAATTCAGGCTGACCTGGAATTCACTATGTAGTCTCAGGCTGGCCTCGAACCCATGGTGATCCTCCAACCTCTGCCTCCGAGTGCTAGGATTAAAGGTGTGTGCCACCACACCTGACTGTGTGTCTTCTTTTATTAACGTGGAGAAAACGGTTTTATTTTAGTGACAACTGAATCAAATTACTGGCATGTCTCAATCATTAGTCACAACAGCAATGATAATTATTACTATTATGGTTTCTTCTATACTTGGTGGCATTTTATGGTTTCTGTGTTTTAGCTCCTGAAACTTATGAAAGGTATTTTGTAACACATATTTGCCTTGGTTATGACAGGTAACTTGCATTTTGAACACATTTTAGCTTGTGTTTGTTAAATAGTTCATGGATAGTATATTTGCTGTGCATCTTTGCAGGATTGTCTCCTTATATTTTGACTTATTTGGCCAAAATAAATTTGGTTATGACATGAGTTTTATCCAGTAGAATGGAACAAATGTGGCATGGTGCCAGTTCGTAAACTAGTACTCAAAACTATGTATGTTTCTCCTTTGCTTTCAATCTTCTGAGATGTGATGTGTTTGGGGTAGCTGAACAGTATCAGGATAGGGTAATAAAAGATACATATGGAGTGTAACTGACTTAATTAAGCCAATCTAGCCTAAAGCAAAGGACCCACCTGTCTCCTGCCATGCTCTATCCACAGACACACACCAAAACCTAACCAGGCAAAACAGAGTCATTCAGTCAAGCCCATCCCACATTAGGCAATCTCCAGAAAAACTCCATAAACATAAGAGATCAATAATGTTACTATAAATTTGTGCAATCATTTTAAACCAATGAAAATTAGGTTTGTTTGTTACCTAGCAGTAGCTAACTGATACACTTTAACGGGTACATTTATAACAAGAACATAATATAAACTCTCCTAATAAAATCAGAAAAACCACAGCATGGGAATCTTTCAACTACATTCTTGCTCATACCAGTGTGGCTTGTTTGCTCAACTCTCTCTATATAGCCATGATCATATAAAAAGTGATTGGAGGTCCCTTCCAGTAGCTAAATTTTGGTCTCCAGTCTCTTCCTTTAAAAAAAAATTGTTAATTTATTTTATTTATTTGAGAAAGAGAGAAAGAGGCAGACAGAAAGAGAGAGAATAGGCATGCCAGGGCCTTCAGCCATTGCAAATGAACTCCGGAAGCATGAGCCACCTTGTGCATCTGGCTTATGTGGGTCCTGGGGAATCAAACCTGGGTCCTTAGGCTTCACAGGCAAGTCTCATTTGTTAGAAGAAGAAAGACTGGCTAAAAATAAAAATAAAAAAAAATAAATACCCAATGTGGCAATGGCTTAAGCAATACTCTCCCGGTAACTTTTTACAGAAGGACTTGGCCAATGGGATGCAATGGAAAGTAAGGCATTTAGTGGTCATGTCATCATTTTCTCTGATCAGTCCAGAACATTGGAATCCCAGAAATCTGCAGTGAGCAGAGGGGATCATGACACTGATCTACGGGTCTATAGAGAACAGAAATCCAAAAGGTGATATACATGACTAAAATCAAAAGCACAAGCCACGTAGACAACTCAGGCAATATGCTGATGTGCAATGCTTAGACAAGGAGTGATGTAGGCGGAGGCGACAGGTCAGAGACCAGGAATCCCAGCCTGTGGTCGTTTGACTGTATGTCCCCCATAGACTCAGGTGTTTTATTAAAGCTTGCAATTTGGGTCTGGCTGGAGGAAGTGTCACTGGGGGAGCTGAACCTGGAGTCTAGACCTAAGGTGTCACTGGGAGTGAATCTGAATTCCTGACCAAAAATTTGTAGAGAGGTGTGAGCTCTGGAGGGGTGGGGTTCCCTGCTGTCTCCTTCCCATTTGTGCTTGTTGCTTTTTGGTGTTTGCTGGCTGTTTGGTTGTTTCTCTCTGCTGATATGTACGGAAGCAGTTTCTTCCACCCCTGATGGAACTTTTCCCCCTTGATCTGTAAGTTTGAAACAAACCCCTTCCTCCCATCAACTGTGTCTGGTTTGGATGTTCATCTCAGCAATGTGGAACTAACTACAACACAGTCCATGTGGGAATGAAGAGGTTTTTCACTGGCAAAGGAAATAGGTCCTGGGAACTTCTCTAAACTACTTACTCCTGGCACTCTTGAGAGCTGAGCTGCATATGGGGCAAACGCATCTCTTCCCCCCAGGCACATTCCAAACCCAGCTGCACCTTCAGTGAAATACAACTCAACCAGCTGTGCTGTCTGAAGACCTCCGATGGTTCTCGGATGTGCGCATGACACACATTCAAAAAGTGAGTCCTACCCAACCATCTTTTCTCAATTATCCCAATCATTCCCCAATAGAAAAGAGAACTAAGCAACTGGCCTAATTTCTCCACACCCTGGGGACAGCTCAGCTTTCTCATTTCCTAGGGATCCCACAGGGGCAAGGAAATGTAGTTGAAAGTAAAGAGAACTACTGTGTATATATGTGAAGAAAATTGTTCCCGTCTGCCCACCGGCCATGTGTACTCAGAGAATTTTAACACAGAGTTGAGGGGGGTGAGGATTAGAGGACCTACAAGAAAATCATTCTTCCAAGAGGGTGAATTAGTGGAGACCTAGGCGTGGATGTAATTTCAAATGTCTAGTCAATCCTTTTGCCCTTCAAAAATATCTTGTATATCTGCCTGAAGTAATACATTAAAGATCCATTTACTCCGTTAATACCTCAGGGGAAGTTGGGGACATGGCTTGATGGTAGAGCACTTATCTAGCACGTATGAAGCCCATGGTTTGGTCCCAGCCCTGAAAAAAACAAAAAACAAAAACAAAAACAAAAAACCTTAAGCATGTCTCCTAGAATAATCGATTTTAATAGAGAAGTTCTTTGGAAAGGTTAGAACTCATTACACCTTAGTAGCAGTTAGCTTCAGAGTGAGGTTAGGGACGGACAGGCAGACCTAGTGGAATTACATGGAGGGTGTCTATATTAATTCTGTTTCTCCTTCTCCCTCCTCCTCCTCCTCCTCCTCCTCCTCCTCCTCCTCCTTTCTCTTGGGAGGGGATTCAAGAGGTAGGGTCTCCTTCCAGCCCAGGATGACCTGGAATTCACTATATAGTTTCACGCTGTCCTCAAACTCACAGTGATCCTCCGACCTCTGCCTCCGGAGTGCTAGGATTAAAGGCTTGCGCCACCCTGCCTGGCTAATTCCTTTTCTTCCTGCTATGACCAAATGAAAACAACTTCTGAAGAGGAAGGGTTTATTGTGACTTATACTTTAAAATGGAATATAGTCCACCATGGAGGGAAAGCCATGGCAACAGGAGTGTAAGGCAACTGGTCATATTGCTTCTGCAACCAGGAAGCAGAGAGAGATGGACACCAGTGCCTGCTCATTGTCTCCTTTTTATTCGTGTCTAGACCCCACCACCTTGCTGGTACTGCCCACATTCAGGGAGAGACTTCCCTCTCCAGTGAAACTTTTCTAGAAAACATCCTCTAAGATACACCCAGAGGTATGTGTCCTTGGTGATTCTAAATCCAGTCAAATTGACGATGAAGATTACTATCACAGTGTCATAGGGGCTTGAACGCTTGGCTGTGAAGAAGATGCGAAGAAGCGGGAGGGGAAGAAAGAAAAGTGTTAAAAAAAAAAACAAGTGAGGAGAAACGTCACATAATAATTAGAATGTTGGAAACAAATAGAAGGAAGGAAAGACAATGTCTTTGTCAGAGGATGAACTGAAACATTGTCTTAACACTTACAGAGCCGTACTGACACACTCTAACTAAGTTCTTGCATCAGTTACTTCCTCATCACTGTGAAAAGAAAAAACTACTTGACCAGAAGCAATTTAACATTCCAAATATGATGATGGCAACTTAAACTTAGGTGGTAGCAATGGGGGAGAAAGAGCCAGACAAAGCAAGGCCATACTTACATGGTCAATGAATAAGGCTTGGTACTGGAATACTTACGTGGTGAGAAGATGAAAGAGTTTCTCATGGATCCGCCATTCACTAATTAAGCTAGACTTTCTGATCACTGAGCCCCAGAGATCCACTTGTATCCATCTCCTCAGTGATGGGGTAACAAGCTCACACCCTCATGCCCAGCTTTGTTTTAAAATGTCAGGTCTGGGGATCGAATGCAGGTCCTCTTGCTTGCAAGGCCAGCGCTTTGCTCGCTAATTATCTTCCCATCTCAGTATCAGGTCTGCCTGTCATCAAGTCCTGCAGTGGTGCACAAAGTAGCTCAGATGGGCACTGTGCATACAGCGGTTTTCCGTGACCTCAGAGGGTCGCCAGGCTCAGGAATCACCATTCCTCGAAAATGTACTACAGGTAACCTTTGCTTTGGAAAATGCACTTTTTTTTTTTTAATTTGCGGGAAACAGAAAAAGCAGCCAAGACAGAGAGATAGAGGGAGAGAGAGAGAAAGTGACACACAGATAGTACCAGGGTCTTCTGCCACTACAAACAAACTCCAAATCCATGTGCCACATTATGCATCTGGCCTTATGTGCATTCTTGGAATCAAAACCAACAGGCTTTGCACACAAACACCTTTAACGGCTGAGCCATCTCCCCAGCCCAAGGAAGATACAATCTTTACTGCACACTGAGCAGAAAACAAAGCTTACCTTCGCTGCAAAGGCTGACGTTCACTCTAGAAACTCTTCATTCGGGCTGTTAATGTATCTGCCAGCAAGATATGCAGAATTGTAAGAGTGGTATGGGAAATGGTTTCGCAATAATGGAAAACCCCAGAGAAGCCAGTAAAATAGTATGGCTACTATGGAAGATTTAGTGAAGGTCAAATAGCACAATGAATGCTAAATTAATGACAACATATAATGAGATAACCATGTGCGTCCACACCCCAAGCTTCCCAAGGACATCATACGCTGTGCTTTGTATCAACAGGAAAGGGATTGACATTGGACATTGGGGCACCGTTGGGCACTTCACCCATGCCAGGTCTGGTGCTACCATGTAATATTTATTTTGTCTTTTCGCATTATGAGGTTAACCTTTTATTTCTTTTATGCACGAGAAAACTGGGATTTGTAGAGGTTACTAAACCGTCTTAAGGTCACTTCTCCATAAGTGGGAAAGCAGACATTCAGTCCCAGGCCTGCCTGTTCCCAAAGTCAGTGTTCTTATTCCTGTTCTACTATCTACCATTTTGCTCCTTTTATAAACACTGCTGCATTTTGCATATATTATCTCATCCGGTATTTGCTGTAACTCTGTGATGTTGGGTCATTGTTTTTACTTTATTTAAAAAAAGACAAATAGGTCTGGAGAGATGGCTTAGCGATTAAGATGCTTGCCTGCAAATCCAAAGGACCCAGCTTCAATTCCCCAGGACCCACATAAGCCAGATGCACAAGGTGGCACATGAGTTGAGTTTGTTTGCATCAGCTGGAGACCCTGATGTGCCCATTCTCTTTCTAGCTGCCTCTCTCTCTCAAATAAATAAATAAAAATAAAATATTTTTAAAAAGACAAATGAATGTGTTGGAGTGATGGCTTAGAAGTTAAGGTACTTGCCTATGAAGCAAAAGGACTTAGGTTCAATTCCCCCATAACTACATAAAGCCAGATGCACAGTGGTACATGCATCTGGAGTTTGCAGTACCTTGAGGCGCTGTATGCCCATTCTCTCTCTCTCTCTCTCTCTCCTCCCGGTTTCTTTCTGCTTGCAAATAAATAAAATAGTTTTACAAAAAAGAAAACTGGAGGCTGTAAGAGGTTGAGTAATTTGCTTGCTTTAGACAACTAATTTCTAGATTATAAATGGAGAAAATATTCATATGTATGGTATGTTACAGATAAAGTTGTATATAACACATGGTGTTCTAAATATTGTACACTTGTTATTATATGAAAGCAAGTAAGTGAAAACTCAGCTTCATGGGGAAGCCTGGGAAGTCTAGGGTCAGGCTTGTTTTCTGTCCTCCTTTTCTGATTTTCCTATCCTTATTTCTTTAAAAATCCTTTATTATTTGTTGATTATGCAAGCAATATATCATATTACTTATATAACTATTCTATAAAGTATTGCTATGGTGGTTTGAATGTGACATGTCCTCCATCACTTCATGTGTTTGTGATTAAGCCCCATGCTCAGTCCCCACCTTGTGGCAGTTTGAGAGGCTGAGCCTTGCTGAAGAAGTGGGCGTGTCACTTGGATGGGCCTTGGAGCATTCTATCCCAAACCACCTTGCCAGAGCTAACTGCTTTTGTTGGCTGCTTCCCAGCTGATGTGACAAGATGTAGAATAATGCATATCTTATATTGTACACATATATGAATATTTTCATTTATAATCCATAAGCTAGTTGTGTAAAATGAGCAAATTACTCAACCTCATATCCTTAGTTTTTCTTTAGCATAGTTTATCAGAGGAGTGAAAATGGTAGATGGGGGCTGGGAAAATGGCTTAATGGTTAAAGCATTTGCCCACGAAGCCTAAGAATCCTGGTTCAATTCCCCAGGACCCACATAAGACAGATGCACAAGGGGGCCGTGTGCTTCTGGAGTTCATTTGCAGTGGCTGGAGGCCCTGGCGTGCCCATTCGCTCTTTCTCTCTCTCTCTTCTCTCTCTCTCTCTCTCTCTCTCTCAAATAAATAAATAAAACATCTTAAAATTTTAAAAAGAAAATGGTAGATGGTATATGCTAACATGACAATAGCTGCAATGTATGTTATTAATATGTGAAGAAAAGAAAGCAACGAGAAATATTTGTATTATTGGTTACATTTATGTAAAAGACTCAGACAAAACTGACATTCCTGTGAGAGTCTGTGGAGGAAAGTTTGTAGAATGAGAAGCAGAAGGCTGCTAGGAGCACATGAACTCAGTGGGGAATATGCACCAGGTGAGGGATTCCTGGGATTGTGACACACAAGGAGTTATTGACATTTTTAAAAAATATATTCTTTTGTATTGTTTGACTCTTTTATAATAAAATGTTTTTCTGTGTCACTTGTGTAACCATATGTAAAGATACAAAGGGAAAACAAAACAGCATACCACTTAGGATTGTCACCTCGGAGCACACAGTTTTGTCACAAGGACACATTGGTGTTCATGACCATCTGCTGAACATGTGAAGCAAGTGCTTGGATCTCACATGGTCCCAAGCACCTTTGACCTTTGCCCACGGAAGGACTGTCATTCAAGATATGTCCTGCACTGCTTTGGAAACACAGTTAATCTTTCTCCATTAATCTGCTTTCCTTAAACCTTTCCCTAATTCTTCTCAAGGATTTCCCACCTGCTGTGCAGGATATACAACAAAGTAACTCTAATCATGTTAGGAATTATTTTTATCAATTTAATCCATAAGTTGGCAGCTATTTCTATTCCAAAGTCAGACATTTTAGGCTCTATGTTGGCCGATCTCTCAGTGTTATGCCTCACTGGCAACAGATAACGAGTGGATAATTATCTGAATAAAAGGACATGGCGCTCCGCATAGGCTAAAGTGAAAACTTAGATCTATCTGTTGAGGATATTTTAAAGCATCCTGTTATGGAAGCTCTCTCCCACCAAAAATAACACCCTTGACTGGGTTATAGTGACATTCCTTTCATGCAAGCATGCTTATGGGCTCATTATGTTTGCTAGCTTACAGGCCACGTTTTGATACTAAATCCAATGGAAGACTTTCCAGCAGGTCAGGTGGCTCAGAGTCTGAGACTCTACCCCTCTCGATTTGCTTAGAGCACCCTCTTGTCCTTGAACTCTGGGCTTCACGTTACCCTGGAGCAGTTAATTCTTTTGGCTTCCGATGCTGGGTTCTACTTTCCCACTTTCCTTTGTATCTGTGGCGTGCCCCTCAGTCTCTCTTCTTGATCACAGAACATCAGCCATTGCCAGCATGGGAGGGAAGAAGGGAGGCTGGCGTCAGATAGCTCGTGGACATGGTGTGGGATGTGGCTTGTTGGCTTGCTCTTCTTTTGGCTGGGGTGGAAGGCCTGGAATTCTCCTGAAAACCCCATGTTTTGGGCCATAGATTCATTTCAATTTGACCATGCTTTGTGATTTCCATACTGTGGTCGTATGAATGTAATGTCTCCATAGCTTTAGGTATTTAAAAAAATTTTTTTAATCTATTTATTTGCAAAAGGAGGGGAGAGAGAGAATGACCACGCCAGGGCTTCTAGATGTTGCAAATGAACTCCAGACACATGCACCACTTTGTAAATCTGGCTTGATGTGGGTACTGGGGAATCAAACTGGGGACCTTAGGCTTTTCAGGCAAATGTCTTAACTGCTGAGCCATCTCTCCAGCCCAGCCTTAGGTATTTTTTTTTTATTAAGATTAAGCTTCCTCCTTAATTGTGAGCAGGTGGATCCCTACTGGGGTAGGTGTGTCACTGGGGGCGGATCTTAAGCCCAACTGTGCATAGTGAGCCAGCTTCTTTCCCCACGATGGAGCATCCCCTGAAATCTGTCAGCCTGAAATAAACTCTTTCCTCCCAGGAGCTGCTGCTTATTGAGTGTTTGTCCCAGCAACCAAAAGGTAACTTCAACAGGTACCCTCTGCCTGGTGTCTCTCTGACCTTTATTCTCACTCTCATAAAAAGAGATGATAACTAATAATGACCTTATTTTTTTTTTTAATTTGAGAGAGACGCAGAGAGAGAGACAGACAGAGAATGGGTGTGCCAGCAGCTGAGAGGCTGCTGTGAACAAACTCCAGACAGTGCACCCCCTTGTGGGCAAGTGCGGCATTACACCTTTGCATCACTTTTGCTTCTAGCTAAACGTGGAACTGAAGAATCAAACGGGCGTTCTTAGGTTTTGCAGGCAGGCGCCTTAACTGTTGATCCATCTCTCCAGCCCATAATGACCTTATTTGAATGCTGTCAGAGAACACTGAAAGTCCTATTTACAAGATGAACTGTACCACCAAGGTAGTCTTTTGTTACCTTCAGGATGCATGGATTGAGAGCTTGATCTCTGTACTGTGCTCTGTGGCTTTATTTATTTATTTATTTGCACTTCCCACAGCCTCAATTTCATAGTGATCAAATTAATTTCTCTCATGAAATGGTCATGAGGATTAAAATAGATCAAAGTAATCATATGTGTATTACCGTCTCCACCTCTTAGGCCTCCACTCCTGACCCCGTGAGCCATTTGGAGCTTCCTGGCCTCTGCTAATTCTCACAGGCCATTTCTAGCTTCCTGGCCTCTATGGACTCCCTTTCTCTTCAGTTTACATACATACCTGCACAATATTGGACCCATCAACATTCCGTTGCCGATGATGGAAGGGCAAAAAGCCCCCATCCCTTCTTGAGGAGGTATTGGTAGTCAGGGATTGCTGGGGGAGCTGTAGACATTTTCTGCAGAGATATAGCAACTGGCCAGTTGCATATGCACTGGCAGACTTGGTTATGCTCGTGTCGGCAATCCTAATTAAACTCAGCACATCATACCCACGCATAAGGAAAACAACAACATCAAAGTAGAAGAGAAACTAGTTAGGGGGGAAAAAGAGGATATTGAGGTGGGATGGTAGTGTGAGGAGATGATGACGTGTGTGTGTGTGTGTGTGTGTGTGTGTTACATTTCTCAATAAAAATTGAAAAGAAATACATAACCAAACCATGAACCTACCCCAGCTCTCAACTTAACCAGAATGTAAGATAACAACTCTCCTTATTGTTTTTAAATGCATTTCCCATGGATTCTGTTCTTTTGCACTTGAAAGCATCCTTGCCAACAGGCTATCTTGCAGTTGTTGCCCCACGCCTGAAGGTTGGCATGTCTACCCCCACACCCGGGCTCCCCAGGGCTGCTGTTTCCCACAGCGGTGGTCCTTCATAGATCTCTGTCATGCCTTCTCTCATCCTGACAACATGCATCTGGTAGACCCCACAATGATTTTTTTTTTCTAATTCCATACCAGATTGCTGAAATCTTACCTGCTATTCACTTTACCAGCTTCAAAGAGACCACCTTTGACTCCTGTCTCTACTTTTCCACCTGCACTCCAAATCCTGGAGTGTTCTGAACATCTACCATATGTTTGTATCTCAGATGTGTCACTTGGCTTCGAGCGCCTGTCCCCTGGTCTCCTTCAAGGCTGGGGATGTGACTTTTCCTGGTAGGCATCCTTTGGCTGCTCAGCGACATTTTCTACAAACAAGACAGTGTTCTTATGAAACCTCTTTCTGCCAAACTATACAATTTCTCCATCAGTCTTCATGAGGAAAAGTTCCTGATTAGGGGGAAATTAATCAAACAGAGAGATTTCCATTCTGGTTTCTTCCTCCTAGAATCCTATTGTTTTACTATTTAGAGATTAGTGCAGTAACACTGATACACGGGAGATACCTAGAACTCAATTTTCTCAGATTTCTAGGACATTTTGTTGATTTTTTTTTCCTGAGAAATTCTCTTTCTTATTGTAAAGGTGAACCTTGACTGTCAACTGGACTGTCATGCTTCTGAGACGTATCTGTGAAGGTGTGTCCTGAGAAGATTAAAAGGGGAAGACCCACCCTGAATGTAGAAGGGCACCACTCTATAAGCTGAGGCCTGTTTGGAATAAAAAGAAAATGGAGAGTGCCTGGTAGCCCTGCTAACATGAGTTCTCTCTCTCTCTCTCTCTCTCTCTGCTTCCTGGCCATCATGATATGAGCCGCTCTTCTCTGGCCACATACTTTCCTACCAGGATGGACTGAAATGAAGCCACAAGCCAAGATAAATCCTTCCCACGTAGAATTGTTCTTTTCAAGAATTTGTCACAATGATGAATTTATAACACACTTGCGGATGCCTCAATTGACTGGAGATTGTGAAACTGTCCACTGGACCCTAAAGTCCATGCTGTCAGTCGCTGCATTTGCTAGAATAAGATCACCTTTCCTTGTTACTGAGTGGACGAATGGCTTTCTGTTGGCTGATATGACAGCTGCTAGCCACGTGTGATTTTTAAATGAAATGTGCTATACATACATAAAGTTGAGTCATGTCTTCGGTCACACTAGTTATTTTCAATAGTTTTATGTGGCTAGTGCCCACCGTGTCAGAGGATGCAGATGGCAGAAGGTTCTCTTGAATCGTGGTGACACCTTGTGAAGTGTGGTGGTTGGTGGTTAACCCTCATACCCAGTTCCCAGCTAGCAGAGCCTCTGGGAGGTAGAGCCTAGCTGGCAGAGGTGCATGAACTTGAAGTGTATTGGTCCAGCCCTACTGGATGTTCACCAGCTAGCTCACTCTTGCTGTCCTGCCCTGCTTCTGACATACGGAGATGCGAGGAGAGCCAGTTGCCAGCCCCGCCATGCTTTTTCCACTTTGAGGCAACTCCCCCTTGAATCTGTAAGCGTGAAATAAACCTTTTCCTCCCGTATAAGCCGCTTCTGGTTGGGGCGATTTGTCTCGACAAGGAGACAGTAACTACTACGTGAGGTTTCCAATTGCAAAGTCTTCAGTGCCAAGATCCCACTGATGAAAGGGATCCTGGCTGAAATATGGTGATAATTTATGGAATCTCAGAATCACACTTCTACTCCATCACCTAGTTAACCATGCAGACTTCATTGCATGTTAGTTATTCCCGATCTAGAAAATGGGGACAGTGTGTGTTACCCTACTTCTCTGAGCTGTTGGATATGAACTACATATAGCTTTAAAAAAAAACTGGGCTGGAGAGATGGCTTAGCGGTTAAGGCACCTGCCTCCTAAGCCTAAGAACGCTGGTTCCAATCTCCAGCGGTTCCAATCTCCAGGTCCCACGTTTAGCCAGATGCAAAGTGACGCAAGGGCACAATGCCGCACTTGACCACAAGGGGGCGCACGCATCTGGATTTTGTTCGCAGCAGCTGAGAGGCTGCTGGTGTGCCCATCTCTGTCTCCCTCCCCCTCTCTGTCTCTCTCTGTGTCTCTCTCCAAAAATAAATAAAATAATTTAAAAAATTAAAAAAAACTTACTTTGAGTTTTTCCAGTGATTATGGCATGCGTCTCCCGTCAGTTCTTACAATGGAGGGCATCGTTTGGGGCTGCCAGTCCCCATAGACTATGAGAGAGGCATGGTAGAGACCACAGCTCCAACAAACACTGTGCTTAGCAGAAGCGTGGGGTCCTCAGTCTCTCCTTTTGGATCAGTTACTATCCCATTGCTGTGAACAAATATCTGATCACAAGTAGCTTAAGGAAGAAAAGTTTATCTTGCCTTGTAAGTTCCAGAGGGTAGAGGCCGTCACAACAGGGAAAGCATGGCAGGAGCAGGAAGCCAGAGTCACATTGTCACATCATCATCAGGGAGGAAGTGGAGAGAGCAGCAAGCAGGGCAGACCTCAAGGCCTCGATACCTCAAGGCCTGCTACTTCCTCCAGCAGGTCTTCGCCTCCTGAATGTTCCACAGCCTTCCAAACAGCTTGGGATCAAGGGATCAAACACATTAGCCTATGGGAGACATCTTATATTCCAACCACCACACTCTTCAACCAGCTCAGCTACACCCCAGGAAGACCCATGGACTGTTTGACTAGACTTTAGATTTAGAACAAGGTCATTGCCTTGTCACTCAGGTCCTACTTACAGATTTCCAGGGAGGGCGGAAGCAGCACAGAGGGGCCTTCAGGTCCTCTCGCTGTCTGACAATGACCTTCTCAAGACCAAAGGCAGAGAGACTCCACCTTGTGATGCGAGTGTGGAGGTCCACTACTCACCCCGGGATCATACCTCCATATGAGCCAACTCTTACTACGTGCTCCCCTCACAAACACCGTGTAAGCTACTTGCAAAGAGTCCCACGGTCTGTGCCATCTTCCTCCCATGGAGGAAGACATTAGTAACTCAGCCCCATTTCATCATCCATTTGAATAACTTTTTCAGTTTCGAGCTGGCTGCCTAACCACGAGGGCTGAATGATGACTAGAATCTCCCTCTCTCTCTCTCTCTCACACACACACACACACACACACACACACACACACACTCATTCCTTCTCTCCCTGCCTAGTGGGAGCACTAAACAGATAAATTAAAAAATCACTGAAAGAATAATTGCAGGTTCTATCGGCTAGAAGCCAAACGGGGCCAACCCACAGCTTCTGAGCCCTGTCTGTCTGGGTCTTTTTAAATTATATTTTATTTTATATTTTATTTTATTTTATTTATTTTTCTTGACCCATCATTATAGGGGATTCGGTTATCTCTCTAAGCACAGTGGAAGTTCGCATGCACCAGCCCTGGGGTATCATTCTTCGCGATGTATTTTTGAAAAAGTGAAAAAAAAAAAAAAAAGGAGCGAGGGACATGTTCTTCATTTTCCCTAAAGCTGTTATTTTTATTTGGAGACTTGGTCAAATTTTAGCATTTTGTCCCCTCCCCTAATTCCTCATATTCTGCATGAGCTATTCTCAGGGTGTTCTCATGCAAATGGCAGAGAATTCTCAGTATGAAAGCGAGGCTGGGAGGCTGGCAGGCTGGTATGCGCTGGGCAGGGTCCTTCTCCCGAGACCCAGCAAGCGGAAGGACAGGTAACAGTGGGCAAAGTATCTCTTTCCACACGGAATTGGGGGACCTTGGAGATGACCTTGGGGAAGGTTTCTACAGAAGGAGAGACAACTCGATCTGTAGGGGTCTCCTTTCTCTAGTGCCCCCCGACTCTCTCTAATAATGGTGGCCACTACTGAATGCTTCCTCCACACCAGACACTATTCTGGGCACCCCGAAGCATTAATCCATTTCGAATCACAGACCTCCTTTGGGGAAAGTAGTATAATTTTCCTCATTTTGCAGAGACAAACCCAGAGACGTTTATGAAGCACTCAATCCAGTTTACAGAGCCTGGAAGTGGCAGGGCTCAGACTGGGGGGAAAAAAAAAAGCTCCCATTTCCTGGGTGCTTTTTCTGTAGCTGCCAGTTCTTCCAGCTGGCACACATTGCTTACAGTCCTTTGCCACTTGTTTCTGGTGACTGGGCCAAGCCCCAGCTTGCAGCTCTTAAGTTCTTAGCCGAACGGGTCCCAGGGAGTCAGAGCCCCTGTGCCCCATGTTGTCATATGTGTGGGTCTAAGCAAGAGATCAAGTGAAGGCTACCTACCATATATCTAATTATGTGCCAATTATTTAAGAGTTAGGAATCCCGTTTGCAGGGTGTCAAACAAGTTTTTATGTCCTTTAACATTGAAAAGGCTTTATCTTCACGTGACCTTGAAAAGCAGGGATGAATTTGAAATCCTCACTCCCCAAGGAGTTTTGTTTGAGACCATGGTAGCACAGGGAAAACCTCTCTCTGGGACCAGGCCAGCATCTCCTACCCCCTCTCCTATCCGGGTCTCCACACATCACGAGAAGCCATAGGCACGTGTCTGCCCACGCTCTATCACACCTGCCATGTGCACTTCCCATTGGTGGCCATCTTTGAAGACTTTGATGGTAGCTCATTCTGGCAGTATGAAATGCCCTCAGATCAAAAACCTAAAAGGCTATTTGGGCACAGAATCCCAGTGTCCCTAATACCCCAAAAGCACAGTGTTCCAGAGGATCCTCAGCCTCCGTCTCCGTAACAGGTTGCCTTGACTCCCACAGCTTTGAGAGATGGCCCAGAGAAGTCAGAACAGGGTAAAATACGAGGCCCAGAATAAATAAATAAATAAGAGAAGAAATGACAAGTGAGCCCCAGTAGAATTGTACAACATAGCTAGCCATCCAGGCAGTGCTCAACAAGCTATCACTCTACACCCACTTGGATGGCTATAATCAAAAGGGCCAATGATAATAAGTGTTGACAAGGACAGGAAAAACTTGGAATATTTGTGACATTGCTACTGGGAAGTTAAAATGGTGTAGTTGCTTTGGGAATCAAATTGGCCATTCTCCAAAGTGTTAAACACAGATGAATGACCCAACGGTTCCATTCCTTACACATGTCCAAGAGAGCATCTACAAACATCATAACAGCGTGATGGAAGGAAGATGTAGTATATTCATAACTCTTTGTTTGTTAATATACATGACATAGACATGGTTAACTTGTGTCAGGTGTAATTTTTTTTTCAGTTAAAAAGATGTGAAGTTGTGGTTGCTTGAATGTAAAATGTTGCCCATGGGCTCAGTCTTGAATATTTGGTCCTTACTGGTAACAATTTAGGAGAGTTGGGGCACTCTGGGGGGAAGGGGGGAGCCTTGCTGGAGGAGGGATGTCTGTGGGGGAAAGACCTTGACATTATCAGTCCAGCCCACTGGGTGTTCAGAGATAGTTCACTCAGACCACTTTCATTTTTTGATGTTTATTAAAATATCTTATTTATTTATATATTTATTTGAGAGAGAGAGAGAGAGAGGCAGATAGAGAAAATGGGCATGCCAGGAATTCCAGCCACTGCAAACAAACTCCAGATGCATGAGCCTCCTTGTGCATCTGGCTTATGTGGGTCCTGGGGAACTGAACCTGAGTCCTCAGGATTCACAGGAAGCACCTTAACCACTAAGCCATCACTCCAACCCCCATTTTAAAAAATATATTTTATTTATTTATTCAGACTACTTTATTGCAACTGTGACATGTGACCCAGGCTTCTTTCTCAGGTTTGCTTTCCCTTCCACGAGAAAACTCCCCCTTGATGGGCTGGAAAGATTGCTTAGTGGTTAAGGCACTTGCCTGCAAAGCCTAAGGATCCAGGTTTGATTCCCCAGTACCCACATAAGCCAGCTGTACAAGGTGGCGCTTGTGTCTAGAGTTTCTTTGCAGTGACTAGAGGCCCTGTTATACTCATTCTCTCTTTCTCTCTCACTATCTGCCTCTTTCTCTCTCAATAAATGAATAAATGAATGAATGCATAAGTGTATAAATAAATAAAATAGTTAAGGAAAAGGAACTTCCCCTCGAAACTATGAGCTAAAATAAATCCTTTCTTTCCATAAGCTGCTGCTGGTGAGGCATTTTGTTCCAGTAAGAAGGTTATGACCTCAGAAGAACAAGTCCATGCTATGATGTACATGAAGTTTAAAAGCATTAAGTGAGGCTGGAGAGATGGCTTAGCAGTTAAGACACTTGCCTGCAAAGCCCAGGGACCCAGGTTCCATTCCCCAGTCCCCATGTAAAGCCACATGCACAAAGTGGCACATTCATCTGGAGTTCATTTGAAGCAGCTGGAAGCCTTTCTCTCTCTCTCTCTCTTGCTCTCTGTCCCCTTGCAAACAAACAAACAAGCATACATTAAATGAAAGAAACCAGCCAGGCATGGTGTTTTAGGGCTATAATCTCAGTACTTGGTGGCTGAGATAGGTTTTCAGCAAGTTCAAGGTCAGCCTTGACTATACAAATGTGTTTTAGGCCTGTGTGGGCTATCTGTAGAGGTTTGTGAGATTGTCAATGTCTATGAGATTTCAAAAAGAAGAAGAAAAAAACAGAACATGTACAGATACAAAGGCCATGCATTCTATGGTGACATTTATTTGAAATGCCTGCAATATGAACTGTATAGAGATAAGAAGTATATTAGTAGTTGTCTAGAGTTTGAGGTCTGGGGAGTGACTGCTAATGGGTACAGAATTCCAGTTCTGAGATTGATTGTAGCAATGGTTATAACACTGGAAATATGCTGAAAGCCACTGACTGTACATTTTAAATTGCGAATGGATAGTATGTGGCTGTATCTCACTGAAAATATTCAATGGAATAAATGATCCAAGACAGAGGTTTTCTGGCCAGAAGGTGAGTTGGGCAGATCGCTGAGTTTCCACGTTGCTGGCCAGGGAGGAACTGAGCTGGCGTTTACTATCAAGAAAGGGTCAAGATTCTAGACAACTCTAAGAAATGAAGCCAGTGTACATTTGATGTGACCCAGTGTTGAGATCTCAACCAAAAGATGGGATAGAACAAAGACGGTGGTCTTGGCTGCTGTCCAGTTCGTACAAGTGTCATGGGTCAGAGGGGACCATACCTGCTGGAAGTAGGAGAGCCTTACGATGGAGGCATCAGAGCCCAGCTGACCAGGAACCCTGAACGGGGCTTGTGATCATTTGAGTGGATGTCCCCTAATGGATTCAGGAGTTTTATTCAAGCTTGTAACTTAGATTTCCAGCTGCCTGGCTGGAGGAGGTGTCGCTGTGGGCAGATCTTATAGGGCCCAGCTCTAAGATGTGTTTGGGGAATTCCAGTCTGAAGGTATGCAAAGTGCCTGTGGCTCCCGGAGTGTGCTTACTTATGATCTCTCTCTCTCTCTCTCTCTCTTTCTGGACCTGTGAAAGGGGGCCAGCTTCTTCTGCCATTATGGAACTTCCCCTGGATCTATAAGCTTCAAATAAATTCCCTTCCCCCCATATCCCAGCAACGTGAAGTTGACTGCTCAGAACTCTAGTTCAGATGAGTATCTTGAGGGGGAAAAAAACTAATCACCAGTGGTTATAAACTCCTGCTGGTTCCAGACTCTTGTAGTAAGCAGTTTCTAAGGCAGCCCCTCACAATCCCTGCTTCTGCATATTTATAGCCTTCTCTCCTGGCGATTTGCCTCCAGGAAGTAAAATAAATAAAGCAAAGGAGGATGGGATGTCACGTTACATAGGTGTCTTTGTCCTGCTAGCAGCTTCCTGCCATGTCGTGTGTGTGTGTGTGTGTGTGTGTGTGTGTGTGTGTGTGTGTATGCATTCACATGTGCCATGGTATGTGTCTCTGTGTCATTGGAGACGTTGTTCGTAGTTTCCATTCACCAGGCTGGGTGGCAATGAGTCCAGGACATTCTCCTGTCCCTGCCTCCCTTCTCCCATGCAGGTGCTCCAGGATTACAGACGCCTGCTACAGCATCTCGCGCTTCACATATGCTCTGGGGATCCAACTCCAATGCTCATGCTTGCAGAAGAACTTTGTCTTCTGAGCTGTCTCCCCAGGCCTTTCTTTTCTTTGTGTTGTTTTGCATGTATGTGTATATGTGCGTGCACATGTTTGTATGTTTGTATGTGTGCTGTGGATGCACGTATGTACGTGTGTGTGCACACATGTAAAGACCACCAGTCAGTGTTAAGTGTCTTCCTCAACTGCTGTCCACTTTATTCTTGGAAATAGGGTCTTTCACTGAATCCAGACTGCTCCAATCTGGCTAGATTAGCTAGCCAGAAAATTCCAAGGATCCTCCTGTCTACATCTCCCCAGTACTGGTATTCCAGGCAGATGCTACCACTCCCAGTATTTGCTTGGATGCTGGGGATCTGAACTCAGATCCTAACGCTTGCATCCCAGCCACACTATTGTCTTCTTGACTCGCCTTCTTTGATGAAGCAAGCTGCCTCTATGTAGTAGGTGCAGGTAGTAAGTTAACATCTGACAAGGAACTCATATGCATGTTCAGTCTAATAGCGTGGAAAGACCTGGATTCTGTGAACGGTCACATAAGCCTGAAAGCAGTTCTTCCCAGCATTCCCTCCCAGTGAGATGACATCTTGTGAAAGACAGACAAAGAAAGGAATGGAGTGGGCATGGCCTACCCTTCTATTCCCCAGTAGCAGTGAGGTAACATATGTCAGATTTCAGGGTTCACAATGGAGGACCAAGATAGACATGGATCTCAGACTTTATGGTAATGGAGGAGTGGGAGATGAGAGAGAAGGGACAGAGAAAGGGAGAGAAAAAAAGGGAGAGAGGGGGGAGGCAGGGAGATGCATGCACCTGTAGCAGGAGAGCCAAAAAAAAAAACAAGAAGAGTGTGGGGGCTGGAGAGATGGCTTAGTGGTTAAGGTGCCTGCCTGCCAAGCCTTAGAAGGCCCATTTGATCTCCAGGTCCCATGTTTAGCGAGACGTAAAGTGATGCAAGCATGCAATGCCACACTTGCCCACAAGGGGGGCGCATGCGTCTGGAATTTGTTCACAGCAGCTGAGAGGCTGCTGGTGTGCCCATTCTCTCTCTCTCTCTCTCTGCCTCTTCCTCTCTGTTTCTCTCTCTCATAAGATAAAAGAGAGTGAGGAGGGGAAGGAAGATGGTTTTCTTAGGAAGAAAAAGGGACCTTGGGTGTTGTGTAGAGGTAGCAGCTGAGGGAAGGTGACTTTCCTTCTCTTAATCCAGAGGTATACACAATGACCATACCTTGAGGCAGTCCCAGAATCCCAGAGTTAACATGACCCGGTTGGTAGGGGAGAAGGAGATGGAGGATAGGTGGAGAGCTTGGAGCTTTTAACAATAAGTGTTTGTGGTTTTAGACACTAAGTTTGTGATAATTAGTTACGCAGCAGTAGCTAACTAATAGGACACGTAAGTCTTGTTCCCACTGGACGTTCAGAACTATTCCATAATCCTCTCTCTGTGTAAGGAACAAGGAAAAACAAGACGTGAGGCTTGGTTCTCTTTAGTTCTGAACTCAGCAGTCGCCAACCTGGACAGCTGGGCAGAGACAGGGTCCAGAGCGTCGGGTTGCCTGTGCAGTGGTTGTGAATAGACTCTCCTCCTGAAGGCAGGGAGCCAAGCCCACAGGTCTTGTTCATGTCCGTATCCAGCACTGCAAAGTGGTTTGCACAAAGCTGACGCTCCAATAATGTAAGCAGACATTCAGCTTCATAGATGGAAGGTCTTTAAAGAGAGGAATCCCCTCTTATCCATGTCGCTGACTGAATGGATGGGAGAATGGGCAGATGAATGACTGAGTCAGTAGGTCAGTGGCACCCACAGAGCTTCCAAAGCCAGCGATGAATATGTAAACAGGAGAAGCTGGCTCACTCCCAGTCTGTCTTCTTCCCTGCATCTCTTTAAAGCCAGCATTTACATATCCATTATCAGAACTTAAAAGAATTGCAAAGAGGCAGAGGCTCAGTGGAAAGGGCTTGCTGTATAGACACGAGTACCAGTGTTCAGATCCACAACCCCCATGTAAAAGCTGGGCCTGGTGGTGCCCATCTGTCACCCCAACTTTGAGGCGACAGAGACAGGGGGATCCCCAGGAATTGTTGGCTAGTTAGTCTAACAAAATAGGGGAATTCCACCTGTCAGTGAGAGACCCTGTTTCAAAATTTAAGGTGGAATTCAATTTGAAGAAGACATCCAATGTGGACGTGCGGGCTCCATGCTCACAACTCACATGTTCCCTTACATGTGTGCCCATACATGAATGCATACATACATGATCTCACACCTCTCCCTCTCTCTGCCTCTCTTTCTTGTGTGTGTGTGTGTGTGTCCTGCACACATATACATGCATGCACACACACACGCATGCATGCACACACACATGCACACACATTGCATGGACTGGATGCCTCTACTCATTTGCCTTCTGTTTACTGCAAGACTCCTTTTCACCAGGAGCCCAGTGACCTCTCTGTCCTTGAGTCCAGTAGTGTCCATTCTCTCCGGCTCCAGAAGCAGTTACCCTAGCAGCCACATCCTTCATAGAACACAGCCCCATTGCCTCCAGGCCCTTGTGCTCCCCAGTCTCTTCATACCTGTCTAGTCTCTCACTCAGAGCCTCCTTTTTTGTTTTAAACAACTTTTATTTATTTATTTATTTTTATTTATTTATTTATTTTTATTTTTAGAGAGAGAGAGAGAGAGAGACATAGAGAGAGGGAAAGGAAGACAGATAGAGAATGGGCATGCCAGCAGTCTCTCAGCTGCTATGAACGAAATCCAGATGCGTGCGCCCCTTTGTGGGCAAATGCAGCATTGCACCCTTGTGTCACTTTGCATCTGGCTAAATGTGGGACCTGGAGATTGGAACCAGCATTCTTAGGCTTAGGAGGCAGGCACCTTAACTGCTAAGCCATCTCTCCAGCCTGAAAACTTTTATTTTTAAATGTTAGATAGCATGCAGAATTTTAGGGATCCTTTTGGCATTTTAAAGCACAGTTTGTTTCCTTGATTCTCCACCATCTCCCCTACCTCCTTTCTATTGTCCCCCACTCTTTCAATTGACATGTCACATGTATCCTTTTACCCTTCTGACCCCATATCTTGTCATCGCTTTTATTTTAAATATTTTATTTATTTATTTGGGAGAAAGAGAGGAGAGAGAGAGAGAGAGAGAGAGAGAATAGGTGCGCCAGGGCCTCTAGCCACTGCAAACGAACTTCAGATGCATGTGCCACTTTGAACATCTGGCTTCCACTGAACCTGGGTCCTTAACTTTGCAGGCAAGTGCCTTAACTGCTAAGCCATCTCTCCAGCCCTTGTCATCTCTTTTTACTTGCTCTTGTCACTGCTCTGTTTTAAGTTTACCCATGTTTTCCTCCCCTTTATATACATATATATATATATAAGCATTGTTGATTAATTAGGACCTGCATATGAAGGAGAACATGCAGTTTTGGACTTTCTGACTTATTTTCACTGCTTTGTCTCTGATGTTTCTTCAATTGCATGTTTCATTTTAGTTGCCGAGTAGACTCAGCACCTCCTACATTATATTCCCAGCTTTAGTCCCTTCTTTGTATCTAACTGCCCCCAACCCCACATGGATATCTCCAGAGCACCTCAACACCAACCTCCTTCAAGCCGCCCTGTGCCAATAAACCTTGACCTCCAACAGTGTTCATCCTATCTTGGATAAATCTCAGATAACCTAATCAGGCCCCAGTTCAAATTGAACTTCTAGAAAAGCTGCCCTGTCCCCTCTCTGTGCTTGGGGCTTTTCCTTCATGGACCTCATCTCCTCCTGTAATTGTCTCTCATCTTTTTTTAAAAAATATTTTATTTATTTATTTATTTGGGAGAGAGAGAATGGGAATGCCAGGACCTCTGCAAACAAACTCCAGACACATACACTGCCATGTGCATCTGGCTTACATGGGTACTAGGGACTTCAACTTGGGTCCTTAGGCTTCACAGGCAAGTCCCACAACCACTAAGCCATCTTTCCAGGCCATCTCTCATCTTGATCATTGAATCCATACTGTTCCTCTCGAGTAGAATGCAGTCTCCACAGAAGTGGGGGAGGCGGTGTCATGGCTGAGTTGCTCACTGCTGGCTTCTTTAACTAGCACACTTGCTGAAAGGACACATATTGACGGAACGCATAAGTACAAGCTGGTTTCCTTTCTCTTTCTCCATCGTGACTTTATTTAGTTGATTGATCTGTGTCTGACGATCGCCAGATCTATCTTTCCTTCTATAGACCAAGGCTGCTGGGCTTGTCTCTTTATAGTGTGTTCTTTGTGAATTTCAATAAAGCTATATCAGAAATGGGGTTGCCTCGGATCATTTCTACTCAGTAAGGAGACAGTTGAAGATGTTCTCATCCCTTCTCAAACATGTCTTCCCCATGATGTAGACAGGAACAGACTGCTAGCACTAGAATGTGTTTTAAGGTATGAAGTCTAATTACTTCCCTTTATGGTCGGGGAAACTGAGGCCTAGGGCAATAAGATGGCTCTCCTAGGATAAAAGAATGTGCTAGTTGTAAATGTAAAACTATGGTTCATATTTTCTTGAACAATAGACTATGTTATACTATGTGATTATATATTTATAAACATATATACATATATATAACTGATATAAATGTGATATATATGGTATGTATGATATATAGTTATATGAGATAAATACACACTTTCCCAGGCAATTTTTTGGTGTATGACCAAGAAGGCAAGAGTAATAGGCATTCATACCATAGCCCTTGACCCAGAGTGTCCTGTTTTGTAGCTTCAGTCTATGAGCAAGTCTAGCAACCCAAGCAGGGTAGCTCTCACACAGACTGTCAGGAAGCACTGGTCATCTGAGGTCAGCATCTATAAACACCTCAGGTACTATCTGCTGGCCAGTTTGTTTGTATGTAAAACAGACTTCTTTCAATCTGGCTTCTGTTTGATGTCACAAATAAATCCAATCTTGAGTAATTATCTAGGGTCACAGTGGTGACCTATTTGTTTACCTGCTTTGAGGATTTTAGTCCTATTTGCATGAAGGGACTTTTGGGACACAAGTAACAAAATATGGGTTACTTTGGTCAGAGAAGAAGAGGTAAAAAATTGCTCCTTTCTTTCATTCTCATCTGGGGTCGTGTAGAGAAAGAAGCCATAGTTCTTAAAGGGAGCTAAGGGCTCAAGGCTGTGGGGAGCTTGTTTCAGCTGGGGACTGGCTGCAAGGTCAGCACAGAGGCAGGAGCAGTAAAGGAGTCAAGGGTAAGTTCAAGACCATTGACATTAGAGTGAAGACTGCCCTGGCTCTCTGCCCACCATGACTCCCATCCTTCCCTGGGGCTAAGAGACTGTGTGATGCTCAGCTGGAGTGTGTAGAAGGAGGATGAAGAATCTACCACCAAGAAGAAAACAGTAGGCTGAGGTGCATGTAGCCCCAGAGCAATACCAGGTGGGATGGGGGCCAAGTTCCTGCGATGGATCATAAGCACATTTTCCCCCATGCCTGACAGGATCTGAGGGGACATCAAGACATGACTGTTGGTTCTCCCGCCATGCGCTTCCTTTATTTAGGAATTGTTGACACAACATGGGAGTAGTAAGCTCAAAGACAGATGAATCAATTACCAAGTAAAAGCCTCTCTGCCAAATAAAAGGAAAATAGGAGGAAAACTATGAATGTAGCCATTCAGAAACAACCTTAGGAGACTTACAGTCTATATGGCAGTAGGCACTAACATCGTTCAAAAGCACAGAGCCAGTCCCGGTTCCAAAACATCAAGATGCTAAAAATAAATAAAACCTTCACCACCAATAGTCACAGGAACGTCAAGGCTTAGCTACATCAGTCAAAGTGCAGACTGAGTAAGAGGGCCTTCAGGGCGGTAGATATAATAAGAGATTTACTATGATTGTTTGACCTTATATAACTAAGTGGTCCACTCAAGACATTTATGGTGAGCCTGAGGATGGAAGGATGCTTGTCAGGAAAGGAAATGAGGGAGAATGAGTATGAACTTGAGCCCATGTAGAGATGCAGTAACCGGTGAGGCCAGACTGGACTCACAGTGGCCTCTCTCTGCAGCCAGCTCCCTAACTTGATGATGTAAGTGCCGCATAGGAAAATTTGGTATCCTGTATCACAGATCTAAACACCCACCCACCTGCCTCGGGACATGGAGGAACTGAAGGAGGGTCCGGTAGGAGCAGGGGGAGCTATGGGCCAGCTGCTGCCCCTGGCCAACACAGTGACAACAGTTGTAACAGTTACCTTCATAGAGCTGAGACTAAACACCTGACCAGAAGCAGTTTATGGAAGGAAAGGGTTTATTTTAGCTTGCATTTTCCAGGGGAAGTTTTATCATCTTGCGGAAGGCATGGGAGAGACTCCACATGGATTTTCTCATATGCCAGACATGTTCTTCCTTTCTCTTACTGTGTAATAGCAACCTAATCCCCTGGTGGTCAGACTCCACCACCCCAGTCAGTATAAACTCCATTGGTTCATTGGCTTGAGGATCCCCAATGACAATTCAGTTTCCACTCCAAGAATCACTGCTTTGTTCCTCAGGAAGCATTGTTCTTTGGGCCCATAAACCTTCTGGGGCAGCAGAGCACGCAGTGGAAGGGTGGGATGCGAACAGGCTTCCAGGGACTACAGGTGCAGTTCAGCAGTACAGCACTTGCCTACTGTACAAGGGATGGATTTGATTCCCAACAATGCAAACAAAAAAAAAAGAAGGAGGAGGAGGAGGAGGAGGAGGAGGAGGAGGGGGGAGGGAGGAGAAGGAGAAGAAGAAGAAGAAGAAGGAGGAGGAGGAGGAGAGGAAAGAAAGAAAAGAAAGAAAGAAAGAAAGAAAGAAAGAAAGAAAGAAAGAAAGAAAAAGAAGCCATGGTGGAATGAAAGATGGAGGAGGAAAGGAGGAAGGAAGAAGGAAGGGAAGAAAGGAAAGACAAAATTAATGACTCACTAGGATAATAGTCACAGAAGAGTCCCTGCCATTTCTTCTCCTCATCACAGTCCCATAAAACTCCCCTGTGTATTTGCTGGTGATTACAAGCGTTATTTTCTAGGCAGTGTTATCTCAAACCTTGCAGGTTTTGCTACCCAGCTAGCAGTGTGGAAGAGTCCCAAAAGCCATTGTGCCCCCACCGTAGCAGGCCAGCCCCTCAGGGGGTGATATGGAGATGTGGTTAGGGCATGAGCACGAACCCAGGGCTGCACTTGCATTTGCTATGGAATAGAGTCCCCAAGCAGCTGCTGAGTTAGGAGGAGTGTTACGATGGCCCGGGGCATTCACAGGTTGATAGATGATGGCTTTGGCAGAAATATTGCAGGTAGGAGGTAAGGATGTAGCTCAGTGGTGGAATGTTGGCTGGCATGCCAAGCCAAACCCAAAGAACCAAAGAAGAGCAAGAGAAGGGAGGAGGAAGGGAAGGAAAACAAAGGAACAAAGGAGGAAGGAAAGAAGGAAGGAAGGAAGGAAAGAAGAGGGAGGGAGGGAGGGAGGGAGGGAGGGAGGAAGGAAGGAAGGAAGGAAGGAAGGAAGGAAGGAAGGAAGGAAGGAAGGAAGGAAGGAAGGAAGGAAGGGGAGGAGGAAAATTTCTGGTTGAGCAGGTAAGTCTGTTTTTCTCCACCAGGAATCCAGCTCTGCTTTTTTTCCAGGGTAGAGGCCCTTCAGTGGCCTTCAGCGTCTCCGGATGCCCCTGGGGAATGTTGCCATATCAGGGCCTTAGCTAGTAGTTGGCAGATTTGACACTCATAACAGCAGGAGCCAGGTTGTACTTTACAAGTCAGAAGCCATGCCACGGAGTGCATGGATAGTCTCTACCTATGTCCCCATGGCAACTAGGCCCGCGATCCCACTGGACGAGAGTAGAAGATGCTCAAGAAAGAAACTCAGCTGTCCATCTGAGTCAGGTTATGATAATCCCTGCCAGTCCCCAGAATCCGTCTGTTTCTCGTGTGGCTGAATGAGGTGTGGTAAGACTCAGTAGACCTTCATCCTGCAAGTCCGTTGAGGCTGTCGCTAACCTCTCGCAGCCCTTCTGAAGTGAGATCATGTTTTCAGTATTCTCCTTTCGTAGGTGGAGACAGTTTGGGTGTCCTCCACTTGGCTCATCTCTCCTTCTTTCACTCCATGGACCGTGCAGCCAAGTGGAGATTCTCTTGGTTTCTTGGAATTCCTACATGTCATTTATTTACCCCAGCTGGTACCCCAGTGGGGCACGTTTTGACTCCCTGGACTTCAGAAGTTCCTGCTGTGACTGGAGATGTGCAGTAGCATTTGGGATCTCCAGGCATTGGTTCAGAGCAGTGTCTAGTACTGCCCCAAAGTCTAATTAGTCTCCCTCCTACCATTCAGTCACCTTGAAAATGCCCATAGGTCCCTTTATGGATGGCAAATGAGATTTGTAGTGTAGGACTTTTATTGTGGTTGGATGGCAGGACTTTTTTTTTCCCTTGGCCACATTCTCCTCCGTGTTGAGTCCATTTATAGTAGACCATAAAGCAAGTTTCATTGTATTTCAAAGGATGTAATTCCTAAAATATGTTTTCTTATCATAAACATGTTAAATTCAAAATCAATAATAAGCTATCTAAAAATGTCCTAATATTTAGGGGGGAAAAAGCATCACTTTTAAAACCCCCATGGGTCAAAGAAGACAGCACAAGAGAAATGAGAAGTTCAGACTGAAGGATGATAAAAATGCAATAAATTAAAGCTTGCAGCATGCTTAGAGGAACATTATGGATCTAAATGGACATATTATAACTGAGTAAAGGTACACAGGCAATAATCTAATTTTCTTTTGTAAGGAGCTAGAAATTAAAGGCAAATTAAACCCACAATAAGCAGAAGGAAGCAAATGACAAAATTAGCAGCAGGAGTAAATGAAATATAAAAACAAATGACAGAGAAAATCAACAAAGTTAAAAGCATTCCTTAGGCTTGTAAATAAATGTTCATGGTATCTTTATTCATAGTGACCTCAAACTAGAAATGACACAAATTATCATTGACAGGTGAATGGGTGAAAAAGTTGTGCTACAGGGCTGGGAGATGGTTCAGCAGTTAAAGGCGCTTGCCTGCAAAGCCTAATGACCCAGGTTGATTCCCCAGTACCCACGTAAAGCCAGATGTAAAAAATGGCACATACATCTGAAGTTCGTTTGCAGTGGCTGGAGGCCCCGACACACCCATTCTTTCTATTTTTCTCTGTTTCTATTTCTCTCAATCTGTCTCACATCTGTCTATCTCTGCTTGTAAATGAATAAAAATATTAGAAACTGCTATAATCTAATAATGAAGCAGGACAAAACTGTTGAAATATGCAATGCTATATACACATATAATGTAAATTCAAATATATATAAATATCACATATATATATCCTTCAAAACATACTGGATAATAAAAGAAACAGAAGAAAAAGACTATGATTCTACTTAGATAAATTTTATCTATTCTAAATTTTATTGGGAATGGCTATATCATTAAAAGAGGGACACATTTTTCAACTTTATATTTAAAGTGGGTATATTTGGGTAATTTTTTTTTTTGAGGGGATAGTATTTTTTGAGGTAGAGTCTCACTCTAGTCCAGGCTGACCTGGAACAGACTCTGTAGTCCTGGGCTGGCCTTGAACTCACTCCCACCTCTGCCCCCAGAGTGCTGAGATTAAAGGTGTGCACCACCACACCTGGCTCTGGATGTTTGTTTTTAACCTCTTTCTTGAGTCAAAATAACTTCCAGCTCCCCTTTGATATTGTAGTAAATTAAACAACTGTGCAGCACACATGTCTGTCTTTAGGAGAATTCTTTCACCTCAACAATTTCCTTCATCCCGACTGGCAGTAAATTCTTTCACGTCCCCAGTCCTAATGATTGTTGATCACACTTTTGCTCATAGAAATCTGCTTTTTCGCCGGGCGCGGTGGCACACACCTTTAATCCCAGCATTCGGGAGGCAAAGGTAGGAGGATTGCCATGAGTTCAAGGCCATCCTGAGATTACATAGTGAATTCTAGGTCAGCCTGGGCCACAGTGAGACCCTACCTTGAAAAACTGAAAAATGAAAAAAAAAAAAAAAAGAAAGAAAGAAAGAAATCTGCTTTTTCTTGAAATTTCATTCAAATAAAATTATATAATAAGAGATTATGCAATAAATTGTCTTTGGTACAATTGTTCATCCAGGGTAATATTTTTGAGGTGCACTCATATTGTTTTATGTATCATTCACTTCTAGTTTGTAATGTCAAGCAGTATGCTAGCATGTGTGTGTAGCACATGTTATTTATGTATCAATCTGACAATGGACCTGGGGACTGTGTCCAGGTTTGGGATATTGTAGGAAAGTGATCATCAACATTGTCTACAAGTCTTTGTGCTGGTGTCAGAAGCCAACATTCCTGAACCATCAGTTCACTCCCACTATATACCAACAGAATGACATGGAAAAGTCATTTGACGTCTCTCTTTCCACATCTGCAAGCAGTGGTAGTTTATCCTACATTTTGCCAGCACTGTGAGAATTAGTTATAATCATGTTCATAAGGGCAACAAGCCTCCTTCAGCTTCAAAAACCTTCCATTTTGTTAAGAAAAAAATTCTAGCTTTCTTCTGTCTACATAAGACTCATTCAGTGTGTGTGGTCCAGACTTTATTCACGGTGGGAATGCTAACGCAGAAGAGATTTAGGTAGGAATGATGGAACCCTTATTGGAAAATGTAGGGTTGAAGGTAAATACCAAATGTTTTCTCTTTTAAGATACATAGCTTTTAGGGCCGGGTGTGGTGGCGCACGTCTTTTATGCCAGCACTCAGGAGGCAGAGGTAGGAGGATTGCCGAGTTCAAGGCCACCCTGAGATTATATAGTGAATTCCAAGTCAGCCTGGGCTAGAGTGAAACCCTACCTTAAAAAACCAATTAAAAAAAAAGATACATAGTTTTTATGAGGACTCGGAGGAAGAGGGGATAGAGAAAGAACAGATGGATGCTCTGAGAAACGATCATTCCTCTTCTATAAGCTTGACAGTTGAAGACATGAACTATTATTAAAATGGGCTTAAGGTCCAGTTTAATGCTTATAGATTAGAGATAATGGTAGCTTTTATACTCAGCAATTTTGAGGTTAGGTGTCCAGGAAATAGTCACCTTGCACAAGATATGCAATAGGTACTTTGATGCAAAATGGAAAAATATTTTGCAAGTGTGTATAATTAACTGCCTGCTGTATACCATGTGTGTTGAACTTACTACATAGTAGATAGAATGTTTACAAGATACGCACATATACAAATACTGATGCATATGTACACACATGCACAAACACACACATATATATGCACATACATACAAACACATTCATAAACTCACACATATTTACATATATACACACATACATACACACATTCACAAATATACACACATGTATACATATACACACATACAAATTCATGTATGCACACGCACATACATACATACAAACACACAAAACAAATTTGGCCATTGTGGCTTGAATTAGATGTCCCTCATAAACTCATATGTTTTACAAAATTTTATTTATTTATTTGCAAGCAGAGAGAGAGAGAGAGAGAGACAGAGAGAGAATGGGCATGCCAGGGCCTATAGCCACTGCAAATTAACTCCAGACGCATGTGCCCCTTGTGCATCTGGCTTACATGGGTTCTGGGGAATCGAACCTGGGTCCTTTGGCTTCACAGGCAAACACCTTAACGGCTAAGCCATCTCTCCAGTCTAAACGCATTTGTTTTGCAAGTAAGTGCCTTTAACAGCTGAGCCACCTCTCCTGCCTTAATATGTTTTGAATGCTTGGTCCTCCAGTGATGACACGTTGGGAGGTGGAGCCTTGCTGCAGGAGGCACGTTGCTGGTAGTGGACTTTGGGGTGTTATAACCAGCCTCTGCCAGAGCTTGGCTCACTCTCCTGCTGCTGTTTTCCACTTGGCTGTGTCAAGGAGGTGATGTCCGACCTCTGCTCTGCCATCTTTCCCCTGCCATCATGAAGCTTCCCCTCAAGACTAAGCCAAAATAAACCCTTTCCTCTCTAACGCTGCTTTGGGTCGGGCAACTACAACAACCGCGTGCTATTTATCATTGAAGTTTTTACACATATTGATGAAATGGTTATATTGAAGTCACACCCAAAGTTTGGCACTGCACTCCAAAGCTCCCTCTTCTTTCATTAAAAAGAAAAAAACAATCATTTCAAACAGTCAGATGTCCTTCAGCCACCTGTTGTCACAGAGCGGTCTTGCTCAGTGATTGACAGCAAGCCCAAAGTAATGCTCTAAATTCTATAATCTCCCTTGAAAGTTAAGGCCTCCCTCTCCTTCTCAACCTGCTCCCATGCAGGGAAGCTCTAGGTTTTATGAGAGACCCTGTCTCGAAAAATAAGGTGGATGGGCTGGAGAGATGGTTTAGCAGTTAAGATGCATGCCTGCAAAGCCTAAGGACCCAGGTTTGATTCTCCAGGCCCCAAATAAGCCAGATGCACATGGTGGCGCATACGTCTGGAGTTTGTTTGCAGTGGCTACAGGCCCTGGCGTGCCCATTCTCTCTCTCTCTCTCTAATAAATAAATAAAAAATAAATCTTCAAAAATGTTTTTAAAAAAATAAGGTGGAAAGCAACCAAAGAGCATACCTGATGTTACCCTCTGGCCTCCACACATATGTGCATACGTGTACATTGTACCACACATGCAATATGTATCCCCCACATACAAATACAAACCCACACATACATAAGCATGCACAACACACCCACACACACATAGACAGGATAAGAGAAAGCTAGAGAGATGGCTGAGTTTAGGCTCTTGCCTGCAAAGCCGGAGGACCCGGGTTTGATTCCCCAGTGTCCACATAGAGCCAGATGCACAAAGTGGCACATGCATCTAGAGTTTATTTTCAGTGGCTGGAGGCCCTGGTGCATCTATTCTCTCTCTTTCCTTCAAATAAATAAATATATTTAAAAAAATAGAGTTGTATACAATATATGTATATGGGAACACACATGCATTTGTCTCCTATAATGCATGAGCTTCCAGGTCCCCTTGTGTTTGAGACCAGAAAGTCACTCATTTACCTACTTTCTCTTCACCCTGGATTCATGACTACACAGTATCCCCCAGCTTTCCTTGTGCCCATGTGACAGGGACTCAGTTCTAGCCAATAGAATGTGAGGAGATGATGTGACATGTGCCACTCTTGGGCCTGTTGCATAAAAACTTCCCCGTGCATGATCCTTCTAGATTTTTTCCTCCTTTTTTATTAGCTTATACAGAGGAATTCAACAATCCTGGGGACTCCATGTTCAAAATGGGTGGTAGAGTCACAATTTCATTCTTGCCGGCTCAGACGAGCAACTCTAACAGAGTCACTTGGTTGGGTAATGAGTCAATAGGAGGAAGTCACTGGCCACAGTTCTGAAGCTTGGGTAGTCCAAGATCAAGGTGTTATCACACTGCGTGTCTGGTTAGTAGTCATTCCTCAGACATGGTACCTCACATGGCAGAAGGATAAACCATGTCCACAGGCCTCTTTTATTTTACATGTATTTTTTCCTCTGTATGTGCATGTAGTATTGGTGTGGTGTTTACATAGAGTACGCATGTGTGCGTGCAGATGTGTGTGCCCCATGCACATACAGGTAGAGACCAGCAGAAAACACCTCTGTTGCTTATTCGAATGATTCCTGGAGACTAAGTCTTGCAATGAACTGGGAGCTCCTATTTTCACAAGCCCCAGCAATTCTTGGGTCTCTGCCTCCCGCAGGAATGGGGTTACAGGCATGGTGCTGGGGAATACATTTCAGGGCAAATCGGGCCCTCTCCGGCTCTCATACTTGCAGGGCAAGTGATCTTACCTGCAGAGCCATCTCCTCAGCCTCCACACGTCACTTGGATAAGGACGTTACTCCCTTTCACAGGGATTGGCCCCCATGACTTTGCCATTTCCTGAAGCCCACACCTCTTCGTACCAACACATTGGTGATTAGATTTCAACATATCAATTTTATGGAGATACAAAAATTCAGACCACAGCATTGCACTCCGTTACTGGGTTTGTGCTTTTCCTGCTATTTCTCTTTATTTGAAGGCATTATTTTTCTCCTATTGGTTTTTAGTTTCTGTACTTATTAAACATACGGCTTTCATGATACATTTTGTAAAAATATACCAATGGGTTATTGCATTTGCAGTGATCTTGGTAATGTTAAATGCCGAAAAATTAGGTGTTACACGAAGGTATCTGACAGTCATTACTTTCTGGTTTGAACCTTTTTTGCCAATATGTTTAGAAAGTGATTTTGGAATGTTGATAATTATAAATTCAGTTGCCAAGCTTTAGGCTGGTATGTTGGGCTTCTCAGAGATTTGTAATTTCTGGTTTGGAGATTGCTCACTTAAAGCTATACTGAGATTTTTAATATATTTTAAAAATATTTTATGTATTTATTTGAGAGAGAGAAAGAGGGAGAGAGAGAGAAACACACACACACACACACACACACACACACACACACAGAATGGACATGCCAAGGCCTCCAGCTACTGCAAAAAAAAAAAAAAAAAAATTGGGCAATACAATCTGTTTCTTGAACTTTCCCCATATAGTCTTTAGCTTCCAGAATCTTCACTTTTGTGGCTGCATAATGTTCTCCTTTAAGTTCACCTAACCTTGATGCATTATTGGAGGTATATGCTATTGCTAATAGTTTATACTTTAAAATACTTAAAATAATTACATTTGTATAATATATACATTTTTCCTATTTTTTAGACAATTTCCTCAGGATAATTTTCTAAATAGTTAGCTTTGGCACAAAAATATATATACCTTTAAGGCATGTTATATGTATTTATAAAATGCTTTCAGAAGGATTCTATCAATTCACATTTCTATCAGCAATGAATAAACATGGTAGTTTAACTATATACTTACCTGGGGAGGGGAGAATGATTATTATTGGTGAGCTTAGGGCAAAATTTCAAGGTCAAGTATGGTGCAGATATAGGAGTGATTCAAATCCTCATTCATGAGTGGGAAATTCTATTCTCTTTTCTTGGTACAGGAAGGTAGAGCAGGCATCAACTTGCTAATTTCCTTCATTGAACTAGAGTAGAAACTAGAATCTTCTTATGACTGATTTTCTCAGGAGTCTAAATAGTGCATGTGTGGTGTGGATGCCATGTAAGAGTTTAGCTAATTTGCTCATTTAAAAAAATATTTATTTATTTGAGAGAAAGAGAGAGAGAGAGAGAATAGACACATCAGGGCCTCTTGCCACTGCAAGTGAACTCCAGATGTATGTGCCACTTTGAGCACCTGACTTTACATAGGTACTGGGGACTCAAACCTGGGCTGTCAGGCTTTGTAAGCAAGTGTCTTTAACCTGAGCAATCTCTCTAGCCTGCTGATTTGTTTCTAAAAGGAGCTCTTACTAACACCTCTACTTGGAAGGTGCTACCAAGGCGTGAGCTCTGAAGTGGTAAATTAAGGTTTCAACATGAAAAGATTAAAGAAAATGGAGGGCTGGAGAGATGGCTTAGCAGTTAAGGCGCCTGCCTCCTAAGCCTAAGAACGCTGGTTCCAATCTCCAGGTCCCACGTTTAGCCAGATGCAAAGTGATGCAAGGGCGCAATGCCGCACATGACCACAAGGGGGCGCACGCATCTGGATTTCATTCGCAGCAGCTGAGAGGCTGCTGGCGCACCCATCTCTATCTGTCTTCCTCTCCCTCTCTCTCTGTCTCTTTCCAAAAAGAAAAAAAAAAAGAAAAAGAAAATGGAGTAAGTTATAGCCAGTTTTTATAATCCCTCAAATTTACATAAAACCTCTTTACTCAGCACCCTTACACGTATTAGTTAGTGTTTGCATCATCAATACTTTTATAGTAGAATGAGCACTGCCATTCTCATCTGAAGAACATAAGTAACAAAACGTGGAGAGGTTAATTTGACTTGCCTACAGTCACAAAGATGCTTACAGTGGAGTCTTCCATCCATCCATTCACCCACCCATCCACCCGTTTCCTAGCTGGATATATATTAAGTAAAAAGGTCATTCACGAGTGTAGTTTCTTGAGGCTATAGCATTAAAGAAACAGAAATGGAGCCAGTCGTGGTGATGTGCACCTTTAATCCCAGCACTCGGGAGGCAGAGGTAGGAAGGTCGCCATGAGTTTGAGGCCACACTGAAACTACATATTGAATTCCAGGTCAGCCTGGACTAGAGTGGGACCCTACCTTGTAAAACAAAAACAAAACAAAACAAAATAACAAAAAGAAACAGAAATTGTCCTGGCCCATATGGAGCTTGCTGTTAGACAAGAGAAAAAAGCCAGGGAACACTGGATGATACAAGACACAATTCCTTCACTTTGATGGTGGTACATATTCCTTCTGCTGGGAACGCAATAGGGAAAGAATAACAGGAGCTAGTTTAGAAGTGTTGTATAGAAGTGATGGAAAGGATACATGGATTCTAGGCATGAGTGTGTGTGTGTGTCTATCTGTGTGTGTGTGTCTGTGTGTGAGAGAGAGAGACAGAGAGAGGAAGGAAGGAAGGAAGGAAGGAAGGAAGGAAGGAAGGAAGGAAGGAAGGAAGGAAAAAAGGAAGGAAGGAAAAAAGGAAGGAAGGAAGGAAGGAAGGAAGGGAGAAAGGAAGGGAGGGAGGGAGAGAGGGAAGGAGGGAGGGAGAAAGGAAGGGAGGGAAGTAAGGAAGAAGAAAGGAAGAAGGGAAATGTAGAGTCCAGATGGATCCTGAAGTCCAAAGCCCCTGAGATGGAAAAGTTCTCAACAGGTTTCAGAAATTGAGCAAATACCAATCTGGCTGGTCCAGTCTACATTAAGATATAAAAGCTGAGCCAGGCATGGTGGCTCAATGTCTTTAATCCCAGCACTCCGTAGGCAGAGGTAGGAGGATCACTATGAGTTTGAGGCCAGCCTGAGACTGCATAGTGAATTCCAGGTCAGCCTGGGCTAGAGCAAGACTCTATCTTGAAAAATGACAACAACAAAAAAAGATATACCAGCTGACTGACAAGTCCCACCAAACTCACAGAACTTGCAATCAGGCTGCATTCTTCTACTAGTAAACAAATAAAATGAGCAGATATTTTCGGAATATCCCCAAAATGAAAGAGAAAGCCAGATCAATCAATCAATCAAAAATGGAGACAAAAAGAAGACAAAATAATCTCTCCTCCAAATTTGCATAGTAATTAATATTCTTTGAGTGGTAAGAGATGACATGATATCCATCAAACATGAATAGGATGCTATGAAAAAGGAACACAATAAGTCAGAATTCTTGTTCTTAGAACCTGGCAATCACATGTTAAAAATTAATACATGAACAGCAACAACAAAGAGTTGATAATAAGTAAGAGAAAAGAAGATAATTAGGATATTGATGCAAGAGACTAAATATTCAGCTAATTTGATTTTTATTTAAAAAATTCACTTGTCTGTAGTTTATAAAGGACCATTGAGGGCTGGGAAATGGTTCAGTCGGTAAAGAACTCACTGCACAAGCATGAAGACCTGAGTTCATATCCCCAACAACCATGTAAAAACCGGGCTTGACAGGGCATGTCTGTGATCTCAATCATGAGGACTCAGTGGTGGGTGATCACTGGGCTCACTGGCTCACTAGTCTAGCTAAATTAGTGAGCTCCAGGTCCAGTGAGAAGCCTTGTGTCAAGAATAAGTGGAGAGTGGCTGGGCTGGTGGTGGCACATGCCTTTAATCCCAGGTAGGAGGATTGCCATGAGTTCAAGGCCACCCTGAGAATACATAGTGAATTCCAGGTCAGCCTGGGCTAGAGTGAGACCCTACCTCAAAAAAAAAAAAAAAAAGAGTAAGTGGAGAGTGGGCTGGAGAGATGGCTTAGCGGTTAAGGCACATGCCTGTGAAGCCTAAGGACCCCAGTTCAATTCTCCAGGTCCCATGTAAGTCACATGCACAAGGGGACACATGCATCTGGAGTTTGCGGTGGCTAAAGGCCTGGCACGCCCATTCTCACTCTCCCTCTCTCTGATTCTAATAAATAAATAGAAATAAAATCTTTAAAAAAAGAATAAATGGAGAGTGATTGAAGAAGACAGTGTCATCTGGCATATATGTGTATTTCCTGCCCCAACACACACACACACACTCACACACACACACACACACACACACACACACTCACACACACACACTCTCACACACACACTCTCTCTCACACACACACACACAATGGACCATTGAGTGCCAATTACAAAGAATAGAAAAGAAACCTACAACTAGGAAAATTCCACTGTGAAATTTCTAGACCTAGAGATAGAGAAATAAAAAGCTTCCAAACAGAAATAAAATACCTACACACAGTGTAAGTCAGCACAGTGTTTGACTTCTCAACAGTCACTATGAAAATCAGAAGAAAATGGAATACTGCTCTACAATTCTGAGTGGCTACCTACCATGTGTACTGTGGAATTATATTGCTAGGGAAATTATGAACCAAAAGAATAAATAAATAACAAATATATTTTTATCTTTGCAAATATTCAAATAAGTATACTCATTCTTAGAAAATTACTACCAGATACAATTCTTCAAATTTATATAACACTTTTTTAATCAGCTTGCCTACATTTCTAATTTATTTTTTGCCTCACCAATCCCTTCACAGGAGAATAAAGAATACCATTCTAAGTCTGAAAAAAAAAAGCTAAATAAAATAGAAATTGGGGAAGTTGATTAACTTGGCAAAAGTCACAGAGACCCTTATAAAAACATATTTAAAAATCTAGAATTTCTATTCATCTATCCACTCATTCAGATAAAAAGGATGCCCTTCAACTGAAAAAGGTTGTAAACCAAGAAGGAGAAAGGATTCTAGGAAAGTCTCCTCCCGACACAAGACAGCGGTGTAGGGAAGCCTGGGATGTTCTCTGTTCAGGAAAGCCAGGCTGGAGTGTTGGAGGTAGAAGCAATAGGAGTGGAAACTCCATGGAAAGAAATGGATCTGCAAAATTATGCAACGTGCTTGATTTTTAGAGAATAAAATTGATAGACTTTTAGCAGTATTTTTTGCCTTTTGAACTTTGCAGTCACTTCTTTAAGTAAAAAAAAAAAAAAAAGAAAAGAAAAGAAAATCAAGTAAAATAAAACAGTAAGCCAATCAACTGGGTGCCACTAACCAGCAAGAGAGGAAAGCCATGAAGATTGAGTCCTGACAACAGTAGAATTTGAAGATCAGACAAACGAGCCTGGTGTCATGGGAGTCTGAGAAGAGTTTAAAGGAAGGGTAGCTGACTGTTTCCCATGAATGAGACGAGGACTGAACCTTGTCCACTTGATTTAGTAGCATCCTGAAGACCTTTAGAGCCTTTGGCTGCACAGTCCTGGTGATGTCATTAGGGGTCGTGGGTGCCAGAGCTAGAATAGTGTGGGGTGAGAGCGGATCATACCACTCTATGCAGTGACTTGGGCCACAGACTCTACTCAAAGGGACCATGGAGAGGTGTGAGGTCAATAGAGACTTTTGTTGTTGTTGTTTTATTTTCCTTTTGAGGAATATGGGAGGTATGGCTGGGGGTGTCACGCAGTGAGAGAGTACAGAAGGCTCTGGGTTCATATCCCAGAATAGGAAGTCAATAGATGGTGGGGATGAGAGAGCATGTGTATTTAGTGGTAGGGCTGATCCATGAGGAACATGGGCTAACATGGGAGAACATGGGAAGAGCAAGAAGCTCGGCATTTGACGGGAGGAGTGGGTCAGACTCCGGCAGGCTGAAAGGCCCCCTTTTTTTTTTACCCCCCCCCATCTGAACCAGAGCAAAGAAGGAGAAGATGGGCCTTGATGAAGATTGCAGGTTTGCTGAAGGGAAAGATGATTTTTCAATTTTATCCAGGAAATGAGAAGTCATCATCTGAGAGTTCAGGAAGGAACATAGGAGGTTTCAAGAGAGAAGTCATAAAGTAAGTCTTCTTAGGGAATCAGTAAAGTAATGCAATGGGAGAAAAACGAAAGACCCGCTGGGCAGTGCTGAAAGCCCATTTGAGGCTGGAGTCAATGAATTTAAAGTGAGCCAGACACTTCTGCTGCATGTTTCTTTTCTTTTCTTTTCTTTTCTTTTCTTTTCTTTTCTTTTCTTTTCTTTTCTTTTCTTTTCTTTTCTTTTCTTTTCTTTTCCTTTCCCCTTTCCTTTCTTTTCCTTTCCCTTCCCTTCCCTTCCCTTCCCTTCTTTTCTTTTCTTTTCTTTTCTTTTTTCTTTTCTTTTCTTTTCTTTTCTTTTCTTTTCTTTTCTTTTCTTTGAGAGAGGCACAGAGAGAGACAGAGAGAGAGGGAGAGGAAGACGGATAGAGATGGGCATGCCAGCAGACTCTCAGCTGCTGCAAACGAAATCCAGATGCGTGCGCCTCCTTGTGGTCAAGTGCGGCATTGCGCCCTTGTGTCATTTTGCATCTGGCTAAATGTGGGACCTGGAGATTGGAACCGCTGGAGACTGGAACCGGCGTTCTTAGGCTTAGGAGGCAGATGCCTTAACCGCTAAGCCATCTCTCCAGCCCACTGCTTCATGTTTCTATCTAGATCAGCTGCTCAAAGCAGGCTAAGGAGCTGAGCTCGCTCAGCTCAGCTCAGTGTGTGTGTGTGTGGGGGGTGTGTATGTGGAAGCCAGAAGTTGACATTAAGTGTTGTCCTCGGTCATTATTCACCTGAATCTTTTGAGATAGGATCTCTGTCTCTGAACCTAGACCTTACTGATTCAACTAGGCTAGCTTGCCAGCATGTCTGAGCAATCCTCCTGGTTCCCCAGAGCTGGGATGACAGGGCACACCACCACGCCAAGCACTTCGTGTGGCTGCTGGAGATCTGAACTCAGGTCCTCATGCTATGTGTGGAAAGCTCTTTACCTGCCGAGCCAACTACCCAGCCCCCAAGTTGGGATCTTGTCTTTCGAAGAAGATGGTGGGAGCAGTGAGCAAAGGTTTGTACACGGGAGAGAAGGTAGTGCTTACCTGAAGCCTTTAAAGGGCTGACCTTGCGAGAAACTGGTGGGATCTGGAGGGCTGCAGTTGCCTCCTCCTTGCTGGGACAAAGCACCCAACCAAAAGCAGCGAAGGGAGGAGAGGGTTTTATTTTGGCTTACAGTCTCAAGGGGAAGCTTCATGATGGCAGGAGACAGCATGGCGTGAGCCAGAGGCTGGACATTATCCCTGCCCCAGCAAGTAGAAAACAGCAAGAAAACTCTAGCAAGGAGGAACTGGCTATAACACCCCAAAGCCTACCACCACCACCTCCTCCACCAAGGCTCTACCTTCCAAATGGCCCTCAACTGGGTCCAAGCATTCAGAACACATGGGTGTATGGGGGACATCTGATCCAAAGATCCACAATAGGCAAGACACTGTTGCCTCGGAGCCTGTGTTGTGATCTCCAGGAAAAGCAGACATGTACTAGCATATTATAAAAGGATGTAAGCACTTTTGCTGGGGTGGTGTCTGGTAGAAGAGGTCCACACGCTTGTCAGGAGAACTTGGCATTCCAGGAAAGAGCTACATGTGTCCGTTCTTTGTTTGTGCCTTCCCTTTTCTTTAGAGCCCCAAAGGAAATACTTGAATAGGGTGAAGGTTGGCTCAGAACCGACCTCAGTGTCACTTCCAGCTCTGATACTCTGTGTGGAGCAGAAGTGACGGCCTGGGTTGTATACGGACTGCTGTTTCAGTGGGGACTGCTATTGGATGGGATAGGAAGCTTCTGGAACATGTAATGCACACCCGAAAAACACCCGTCTTGAATGCATTTCTTAAAACTCTCGTGTCTGTTTTGAGTGAGCAGAATGAGCGTGTCTCACATAAAGAGAAGAAAGTTATACATCTGTTACGTAGAAATGATGAGGTTTTGTCTAAGGCTGCTCCACTCTGAATGCGCCCGACCTCATCCAACCTTGGAAGCTAAGCAGAGTTGAGTCTGGTCAGCACTTGGATGGAAGAGATGATAAAGTTTATTCCTTCAAACAAAGCGGGGCTGCCTGGCCTTGCTGACTAGTTCTTGGAGAGAAGAGCAGCATCGATTGCTGGGAACTCACGTGCTGTGCTTGACATTTCCAGCTGTGACTGCGTGGCAAATACTAACCCTACAGGACGTGACCACTCCATCGTACCCAGAAAGCTGCGCCGGTACTTACAGCTTCTCTTTCTGCAAAGTTCACTTGAACAATAACACCGTGGGGGCACCTGCCATGGCCACCTTTCTACACAGCCACAAACCCACTGCCCTGTGCTTTCTCCCAAACCTGCTCAGTTCCCTCTCTACTAGCCGTAGCACCTTTTACAACAAATGTAGCATTTGTGTCATGTAGCATTTATTCCCTTGTATCGCACCCAATAGATGGAAGCTGTTAAATTAATACTTACTTGAGTTGGGTAGTTGGAAACACTGGAGGAGATGAACACGTCGGCATAAAGATTTTGGGGTGAGAGATGAGGTCATCTTGCAAAGTCTCCTGCACAGGCCTTTCCCCTCCATTTGGACGGTCATTCTTTGTCTTGCTACAGACTGAGCCTAGTACACGACGTGTACCTGCAATATGAACTGCTTCAAAAATGAACGAATTGATGAATGGAAGTATTTCTGGGGAAAAATATTTTTCTAGAAAAATACTTCTCAGATGTAACTACTCTGTGGATATTTAATCAAGATTTTTATTTTACCCAGGGTGCAAGTTAGTTACAATGGCTTTCTTTTTTTTTTTTGATAATAAAACTATTACATTCTTGCTAAGTGAAGAACCTTAAAGCTTTAGACATTTAGTTATCTAGATTCGTAAGTCAATTTTTATAAGTGCGTGTGCATGTGCATGTGTGTGTGTTTATGGCAAGCTCCCTTACTACTGCAAAGGAATGCCCATCCAGCTTCATATGTGTGCTAGAGAATTGAACCCAGGCATATGGGCTTTGCAAGGAAGTGCCTTTAACTGCTGAGCCATCTCCTAGCCCCCATAGGTGTGTTTTGAAGAAGAGTCGCACCATCTCACACTATTCCTGAAGCTCAATCATCCAAGAGTGGAGCTGAGGCGGGTTTTATTTAAGTCCTGTCCTGGTTAAACAGCGGAGTCCAGTTTTTTTTTTTTTTTTTTTTTTTTAAATTATTTTTTTGGAGAGAGACACAGAGAGAGACAGAAAGAGAGAGAGAGAGAGAGAAGACAGAGTTGGGTGCACCAGCAATGTCTCAGCTACTGCGAACGAAATCCAGATGTCTGCGCCCCCTTGTGGTCAAGTGTGGCATTGCACCCTTGCGTCACTTTGCATCTGGCTAAACATGGGACCTGGAGATTGGAACCAGTGTTCTTAGGCTTAGGAGGCAGGCACCTTAACCGCTAAGCCATCTCTCCAGCCCCGGAGTCCAGTTTTCAGCTAACTCATTTGGGTCTTCACTCAACCAAAACTCCCTGCTGTTGAACGCTCTCTAACTCAGTGCTACTTCAAATGGACCAAAGGGGTGACTTTAAGTAGCAAGAGGTTTCTTAAAGGGCACACACCCTTTCCATCTCTCCAGCTTGTCTGCAGTGTAGTTCTGGAGGAACCACAGCAGGTGAATGGCAGATGCTAGACCCCATCCCATGGGCCTTAGGTGCTGCCTTGCTGAGTCATGCTGGGTTTGGATGCCTCCATGACAATCATTATGGGTACAATCCCGTGACAGCCATTTTCCAGATGCCGGTGAGTGAGAATTGAAAAATGTCCCTCACCACGGTGCATATCATGTTCTGGAGGGAAGGCCATGGTAAATGGCTCTGTATCATCTGGATGTAAGGACTGATTTGCCTTAACTGAAGTGTTTGGTTGTTTTTTTTTTCTTTTGGAGAGAGACAGAGAGAGGGAGAGGCAGAGAGAGAAAGAATGGGCACGCCAGCAGCCTCTCAGCCACTGTGAATGAACTCCAGATGCGTGCGCCCCCTTGTGGGCGAGTGTGGTATTGTGCTCTTGTGTCACTTTGCATCTGGCTAAACATGGGACCTGGAGATTGGAACCGGTGTTCTTAGGTGTAGGAGGCAGGCGCCTTAACTGCTAAGCCATCTCTTCAGCCCTGGTTTGTTTTTTAATTTACCTGATTATTGTGAAATTTTCACCTGGCCAATTTTCACTCTGTCACATTCATTTTATTCACTAGATGTTGGGAAGTTAAGAAGACACACGGCTTCCCCCAGGCAGGTGCACAGTCCTTACGTGGTCTCTGCTGGTCAAGCTCATCCCACTGCTTTGCACCCAGATGTTGCTTGCGGCGCCCACACTTTAAAACTTTTTATTGACAGTGTTCGTCTAAGTACATAATGTGTTGTGATCATTACCCCCTCCTGTGACCTTTTCTGATCTCCCTTCTCCTGTCTGCCTTCTACTTTGCGATCTGCTTTCTCTTTAATTTTGCCCTCCTTCATCACCCGTGATAGAGTACTGATGGACCCAATGCTGTGCAGGTCTTGTGCAACAGTCTCTGTGCAGTCGTAAATGCAGTGGCCAGGTCATGTCCCAGGAAACAGTGTTTCACGGTACTCGTCCTCGTCCTCTGGCTCTTAACATTCTTTCCACCCCTCTTCCTCAATGTCTCTTGAGCTTTGGATGAATTGCAGAGGTGTCCCATTTAGTACTGCGTGCTCAACAGTCACTTATTCTTAGCATTTCAGTGAGTCTTGAGCCTCCCCAGTAGTCACTGCCATCTGCAATAGAAGACTCTCCAGCCAAAGGCGAGAGCTCCACTCACGTATACGTGCCCACATGTTTAACTAGTGCATTTGTTGGTTTTTCAAGGTAGGGTCTCACTGTAGCCCAGGCTGACCTGGAATTCATTATTTCATTATGTAGTCTTAGGGTGGACTTGAACTCATGGCGATCCTTTGACTTCTGCCTCCCGAGTGCTGGGATTAAAGGTGTGTGCACTACCACACACAGCACTTGTGTACTGTTAGTCTGTTAGATATTCTTGGCTGTTACTTTAGTTTACTTTTCCACTAAAAATAGACTAGTCAGGGCTGGAAAGATGGCTTAACAGTTAAGGCGCTTGCCTGCAAAGCCTAAGGACCCATGTTCGACTCTCCAGATCCCACATAAGCCAGATGCACAAAGGTGAGGCAAGCACAAGGTCGTACATGCCCACTAGGTGTCTCAAGCATCTGGAGTTTGATTTCAGTGGCAGATGCCCTGGCACAACAATTCTCTCTGTCTCTCTCTCTGTCTATCTCGCTCTTTCTCTCTAAAAATAATTTTTAAAAGGCTAGTCATAATGAAACATGCACAAAAATATCTATATTGTTGAACTACAGTATGGATTATCCACAAAATACATAGACAACTTAAAACATCAAAAGTGTCAGCTAGTGACACTTGTGCACCTACTTCTGTCACTCCCGTCATCGCCCGCTGATCTGCAGCACCTTAAATTTCCTTACCTCACTAATCAAGTATTGCCTGCAGTTTTAAATAGACCCTCTCCTGATGATGGGTTTAGCTGCAGCTTCAGTTCTCCCACACAATTACTCTAATGGCACATACTGGATAACAGCTGGGGAGTGTTAGAGATGTCTGTCTGAGTTTAATTTCATTAAGAGCTACTTGAGGTGGCTTCACAGACCTGGCCCATAACTTAGTTCCATGAAGGAAGGGAACTGGCTTTTGAAAGGAGGTTCCGGCCATTCTGAGGGGGGGAGGGTGGAATCAGTTCAGCAGTGTGTGCTCCTTGAAGCCACAGCACCACAACCCTGACCTCTTCCACCTCACTGAATCAGCATCTTCAAGGGACCAGGGAGCCCCAGGTGATTTGTATGCAGGCTGATGTTTGAGTAGCAGGGACAAACTGTGAGGAAGGCAGTGCTGGCTGCCTGCGTTTGCAGCTGGAGAAGGGCCACAAGTCCAGTGTACTCGGCGGAGCTTTGAGGAGACAGTGGGAAGAATATGGGCCCGTATTCCGATGATGGCTTGGAATGCGGCCATTCCATTTGCAAGCTATAAAATTTCAGACAATTTGTTTCACCTCTTGGTTTCTTCAGCTATTCAACAGCAATAATAACATACCCCTCACAAGGTAGGGATGAGGGTGGAACGAAATGCTGGATGTGAAAATGCATCGCAAGGAAATGGCTTTGAAACAATGCCTGGTGAAGACTGGCTGCAGGGTACTTTGAGGACACTGGGCATGGTGGGGCGTCTCCTGAACATAGCACCAAGAAGGTGGGCATCCATGAAATGAGTTCAAGACACCCTATAGCCGCTGGCTGTGGCTGTCTAGAACTCTCCAGTGCATGGGTACGAGTTCTTTCTCTCTCCAGCAAATGCTACTGTGGTCCATCTTGCTTGACTCCACCCCTGAGGAAAAGCATGTGGGACAGAGCAGTCCACCCTTTGATTTTGGCAAGTGGACTAATTATGTTTCCTAGGCTGACGTTCAGGAGGAGGGCACCTATATTCAGGCTCGTATCATTGAGTTGGTGTTATGATATTTATTTACTTATTTATTTATTTATTTATTTATTTATTTAATTTATGTTTGTGTGTGTTGGTGAAGTGCTTGCTGTGCAAGTGTGTGGACCCCCAGTTTGAGCTCCAGAACCCACATAAAAAAAGTCAGGTGTGAAGCCGAAGAGATGGCTGAGTGGTCAAGGCTCTTGCCTGTGAAGCTCAAGGATTCTGGTTCGATTCCCCAGTAAGCAGATGCACAATGTGGTGCATGTGTCTGGAGTATTTTTGCAGTGGCCAGAGGCTGTGGCATGCCCATTCTCTCTCTTTCTCTGTCCTACTCCCTTTCCCTCTTTCTCTCAAAGAAATAAAATATTTTTAAAAATACAATTCAAAAGGGAGTCAGGTGTGGTAGTCCTCACTTGTAATCCTTGCCATGAGGAGGTGATAACAAAAAGGATCTCTGTGACTTAATGACCAGCCAGCCAGTCTGGCCTTATTAGTGAGTTCCCGACCAGTGAGAGATCTTGTCTCAAAACCAGATGGATAATGCATGAGAAGTGACATTCATGTTGTCCTCTGGCCTCCAAATGCACGTGTACATGTACCTGTGCATACACAAGTATAACTGTTCACATGAATGTGCAGATACCCCCTCCTGCACAAATACATAGACACATAAATAAGTAAATTCCAGTAACACCAATCCCAGGTAGGCACCCTCTTCCTCAATGCCCATCCAGGGTATGTATATGACACATTTGCTAAAATAAAGAATTTCTTGTTTATAGTAATTATTTTATTTTATTCATTCATTTGAGAGAAAGGCGAATAGAGACAGAGAGAATGGGTGCAAAACGCTCTCTAGTTACTGCAAACAGACTGCATCCGGCTTTATGTAGATAGTGGGGAATCTGGCTTTGCCAGCAAGTGTCTCCATGGCTTAGTGTCTTAAGCCATCTCTCCAGCCCAAGTTTCTTGTTTAGAGACAAATGGTTAAGTGCTAACATCACCTTGCTCCCAGCACTCTTTGATCCCACTGGCTTGTGGACCCGTACACTGGATTTACAGTTCTGTTTGTTGCAGTCAGATTCTCCTTGCACACCAAATGGTCTCTTTCCTTGAGGACAGTGACCAGTGGCTTCCTGGAGTCTCCACTTCGTGATTAACTTGGTAATATTTCACCCGCGCCTTTGCCCACTAAAAAGCATCCGCCGCTCACATTGGGCTATGATTTACTAACCATCTGCTCAGAAGCCTGTCATCCTTCGAGATGATTTCTTTCTCTCTCCAGACTCGGAGTCTTTGCCAAGACTCTGGTGAGTCAAGTCCTGACCTTGAAGGCAGCAGAAGGCATTGAGGACCTCAGTCCTTAATTGGTTTCCTTGTCTGCCTGAAAAGGTAGGTGATGAGCCCTTTGGGTTTTTCTTGTCAAACTCCCTACATGGTGGAGATATGACTTCAAGGCAACCTCATGTGGTGAGCACGTCTGGGGCATTTGTGTCTTATTGGGGGTCTCACTGTTAGGACACTTGATTTGGTGATCATTTAGCTAGCTGTAAGGAAGAGAGATTTATTCAGAGGGCTCCTAAGTGGTAAACCCCAGTACTTTCATGAAAGTGTTTATGTGTATGTTTATGGTGACCCAGGAAAAGTTGAAGAAGTAGACAACAGGGAAGAATTAACGGAGATGTTTGGGGTATGGATCTTCCGTTCTGTGGGCTGTGCTCTCCTGAGCTGTCTTCTCTGTGTCTCTCTCCACACTCAGTTACCATTTCTTCCTAAGTTCATCCCTCATGTCACACCGTGGCTCCCTGGTCCCTCTGCTCCATGAAAACACTTCTGTACTCAGATGTCACAAGCCAGCGTCTCTCCATTTTTGGGATCTTTCCAACTTTATCATCATTAATTTCTGCTTTTCAACTCAACAAGATTTGGAATCATGGAGCTGGGTAGATGGCTTAGTGGTTAAGGCACTTGCCTGCAAAGCCAATTCAATTGCCCAGGACCCACATAAGCCAGATGCACAAGGAACACATGCATCTGGAGTTCATTTGCAGTGGCTGGATGCCCTGGTATGCCTATTCTTTCTTTCTCCTCTCTCTGTCTCAAATAATAAAATATTTTTTAAAAAAGATTTGGAATCACCATGGAAACAAATCTCTGAGAATGTCTCTGAGGGATTTTTTTTTGCTAGATTAGGTTAGTTAAGAGAACCTATTTTAACCAACCCTAACTGTGGGCAACCCCGTCCACTGGCCATGATGAATAAAAAGGAGAAAGCAAGCTTAACAACACAATTCATCACCCTCCTCTTCCTTCCAGTGGACTGAGGGGGATCATCTGCCTCAGGCTACTGCTGCCATGATGGACTGTGACCTCAGACTGTGAGCTGCAATGAACCCTTCCTTTCTTAAGTTATTTCTCATTGGGTATTTGGTCTCAGCAATGAGAAAATAACAACTATCATCTCCAGATAGCAAAATTCAGTCAAAGAGAAATCAGGCCCACTTCACTCTTCTAAATTAGACACCAGGCTGCCCGAGAGTCATAAACCACTGGTCTCGGGGGATGTGGCTCCAGGGATTCCCTGCTCCATAGTGAATGGGATGCATTTGTGTCTTGGCTGTACGTGGGTACTGAGGAATCAAACCCAGGCCTTCAGGCTTTGCCAGCACTTGCTTTTAACCACCAAGGCATCTCTCCAGCCCCAGGATTAGGGGTTTTATACCTTGGGGATATGAACTAGGCAGCATATCTGGGTATCTTGTATCAATGACTTTGGATGTATGTAGGCTCCTGAGAGCTTTTGAGACAATGACCCACCAACTGACCAGTTGGTAACTGTAACCACAGTTCTGTGGAATCTCTGGGGCTCACTGGTCAGGTATTCTGACCAGAAAATATAGTAGCCCTAGGTTCAGTTAGAGAATCGATTTCAAGGAAATAGGCAGAATGGTGATAGAAGGGGATACCCAAGGTTTCTTCTGGTTTCTTTTGTCATATCATGGGGTGTACACACATACAACACAAATAGCACTCATGCTGTATACACATGCTCCACCCACCCCACCCCCAAGTAATGGTGGCTTAGCAAAACATTGCCCCAAGCTCTTTGGCATGGCCTTCTTCTAGACCTACCCTGTAATGGCCTGGCTCACCAACCTGCTCTTGAGGTGATTCTCCTACATCCCCACCCCCCATTACTGGGAAATGGACAGGCATAGCATAGTGCTTAGTGGCTTCATTCAGAGCCCTGTGTTCTATCAGAAGAATGGTTGATACCGGACAGGAGCTGGCCTTGATACAGCTTCTCTTGCTATTAAAAATATCCCATTTAAGGCTGGAGAGATGGTTTAGCGCCCATTTGATTCTCCAGGTCCCACGTTTAGCCAGACGCAAAAGTGACACACGGGTGCAATTCTGCACTTGCCCACAAGGGGGCGCATGCATCTGGAGTTCTTTCACAGTACCTGAGAGCCACTGGTGTGCCCATTCTGCCCATTCTCTATCTATATATCTATCTCTATCTCAAATTTTAAAAATCCATTTAATTTCATAGTTGTCTAACTTGGGGACTGAAAGAGTTTTAAAATATAGGAAAAAACAATGGAGAAATTATAAAACCACCTCCCACCCCCCAAAATCCCAGAGTTCTTAGAACGCTCTCTTCCAAACTTCATTACAAAGTGTTACCCAGGAGCAAGGAGTATTTTATGAACAAAATATTGGGATGATGCCATACGCGGGCATGATGACCTATGAAAGACTGAGTTGTCCTGTGCTCACGAAGACTACATAAATTTGCCTAACACACTATTTGCCATATAAATTCATTTGATCAGTTATCATTTGTTCAGCAACACATAGTCACAAATGTGATGACATCCCAGTCCCATGGAACATGTTATGATAATTCCACTTTTGCAGTGGAAGACACAGCAGCATTCTGTCTTCCTCTCAATATCTTCATCAATGTCATCCAGTGACTCTCCATTTGGTCACAGGTTCAAATACGTTAGTGATCAAAGGGGGAAAAAAATAAGACTTCGTTACACAAGTATTGGGCAGCAGCTTTTGATGACACACCAGATGTGTCATTTAAGGATGACTTAAGTTGCAAACAAAAGTGGGCTGAATTGTGGGAGAATGACCCAAGGAGAAATAATAGACTGTTAGGGAGCTTATAGCCAAATTAGGCGACAAATATGTCATATTACATACAAAGTAACTTGAACATAACGTCTACAGGAACTTAGTAATACTTGAAAACAGCAAAACATGGAGTTCTCTAAGAAGAGAAAGGCCAGAATGCCGTGGAACTGGTAGAAGAAATGATCTACTGGAAAATGCTGGCATAATGAAAGAGTTGTAGAATCCCAGAAGCAGGAAAACACACTGGACAGGAACAAGGAACATAGCACAGCTGAAAAGAATAATTCTAGGGCTGGAGACATGGCTTAGTGGTTAAGGCGCTTGCCTGCAAAGCCAAAGGATCCTGGTTCGACTCTCCAGGACCCACGTAAGCCAGATACACATGGTGGCACATGCATCTGGAGTTCATTTGCAGTGCCTGGAGGCCCTGGCGTGCCCATTCCCTCTCCCCCCCCCCGTCTTAAATAAATAAAAAATTTTTGAAAGTTAAAAAAAATCAAAATAAAAAAAGAATAATTCTAAACTCGCAACCAAAACTGCCAAGCACCCGTATGACTTCACAGGTTTCCTTAAGGCCTTGGCAATTGTTGATACAGTTACTTTAGGAAGCTGAGGTGGACAGGCATTGGGTTAGAAGTGTCAAAAACATTTAGATCTTCAACATTCTTTCCTACATCCAGCAGTCCAATGATCTCCTTCCCTGGAAGGCTAGAAAGGGGGAGAGCTGAGTATCTGGCTTGGGCAGTGGGCACAAGTAAGGATGAAGGGTTAAGGGTCACTGCCTGCGGGAACCGAGGTAATTAAGAAGACATGTGCATATTCGGGGCTGGGTGCTCCAGTTCCTCTAGCCCTACCCCAGTCTCATTCCACAACGATGGCAGGACACAAAGGCTTGACTTGAAAGGGCGTGTGGGAGTTTGAGCTACCTACGAGGAAAGAGCTGAGCATAAAAGCAAGGTGACAACTAAGACATCTACAGAGGCTCCAGAATGAAAGTCAAAGACCAAAATAAACAGAACTAAGTGAGTCGGAGGACACAGAATTAAGAAGGATGGGGAGGGGATGTCAAAATATTGTCATCAAGGTGCTGAGGGAGATTAGACGGTATTCCAACCACGAGACGACAGAACCGTGCGCTCTTCAGAAGATCAAAGGACAGCAGCCATCATTACCACCTCCGCCAACTAAACAGTTCAACAGAAGACACAGAACAATTCACAGGAGTTTCCAGGGACATGGGAAGAAACTTCCATGATCATAAACAAAGAAAGAGAGAGGGCAAAAATAAGAAAATGGAACAGCTAGTCTCAGAGAGCCAACACATGAAAATTCTGGAAGGAAAGCATCATAAAAGTCCATCAAAAGAAATTAGCAATAAAATAATTCAAGAAAATTCCCCACAGATGAAGAATCTGATTTTTCCAACTTGAAAAACTAAGCACTCAAAAAATTGATAGGAATATATTCACATAGAACATATCACCACAAGGTTTTTGAACTCTCAGCTCAGTCGATGAGAAAACAAACAAACAAACCACATAAACTTTCAAAAGGAATTTTTTTTTTAAAGGTTAAATCAGGAGGCTCAGAAATCAGAATACAAGCGGGGTGTGGTGGCACACGCCTTTAATCCCAGCACTTGGGAGGCAGAGGTAGAAGGATCGCCATGAGTTCAAGGCCACCCTGAGACTCCATAGTGAATTCCAGGTCACCCTGGGCTAGTGCGACACTACCTGGGGTGAAAGAAAGAAAGAGAGAAATAAATAAATAAATAAATAAATAAATAAATAAATAAATAAATCAGAATACCTTCAGACTTCCCAGAGCAGACGCTAGGAAGTGTAAGACAATGGGGTGACACTTGCCTTCAGATTTCTCAAGGACTATGGCTTCCAATCTAGAGTCATACAATGAATGAGTCAATTTAACACTCCTGGAAAAGCAGAATGGGCCTTCTGTCATGCAGCCTGACAAAGTGTTTACCCACCCCCAAGAAGGTGGAAACCCTAGAAAAGAGGAGATAGTGGCACAGAAAAGGAGCAGAGGTGATGACGAGGCACAACCCAGAATGGTCGCCTCCTCCCTGCCATAGAGATCAACCATTCTGATATGAGTGCACAGAAATTGACACCATGTTCACGTATTGGGAGAATGAATATCATATGCATGTCACTTACTATCAGAGTAATTTATAAATGCAAAGATATTTTAATCAAAACCTCAGGGAAGGCTAGGCATGGTGGCACATGCCTTTAATCCCAGCACTTGGGAGGCAGAGGCAGGAGGATCGCTGTGAGTTCAAGGCCACCCTGAAATTACACAGTGAACTCCAGGTCAGCCTGGGCTAGAGGGAGACTCTACTTTGAAATACATAAAAACAAAAAAAATTTTAAAAATCTCAGAACTTTACAAGCTCATTCAAAAATAAAATGATGTAGAAGAATGGAAAGTCCAATGGAGTCAAAGGAGATTTGGTGAAAAGAATATGTCAAGGTGGTGCTTGTTCTCGCCAATGCCAAGGCCCTTGATAAAGGCATATTAATTACGACAATGCATTCTCTGGCAGACAGACATGCCAACAGACCAATGGGACAAACATAGAATCGAGCTACCAAAAATGAATAATTGATAGGCAACAGAATGGAATTATACATTAAGAAAGAACAAATGGGCTATTTTAAATTCGGAGGCATGGACAAAGCAGACTGTCTATATGGAAAACGAGAACATTGCATTCCTATCTCACACCACATATAAATCAGTTCTGGGAAGGTTAAAGACTTCCCTGTGGGAAACAAAACTTTCATCCTCTGTGAGATGTACAAGGAAGCCATTATGACCTGGGGTAAGGAAAGGGTACATAACGAAGACACAAAATGTGCCGTATTGATAAATGTCACTCCACTCAAAATGGTTCTGTTAAAAAATAGATCTAGTAAAGAAGATGCTATGTACAATTTATGTGCACACAACTTACAAAGAGCTGATATCCAGAATCTAATAAGAGGAAGATAGGAAAATGGCAAAGAAAATAGCAGTCATTCCAGAGATTAGGAATCATGAATTTAAATCTATATATACAAAAATGTAATTTTGTTTAGCATTACTAGTAACCCGAATGGAAATTTAAAAAAAAAAAAAAAGATGTCAAACTGTACCAGTCAGATTGGCAAACATGTACGAGTTCCACAGCAAGACAGTGGCTCAGGAGTTTTATGGCTGTTCGTTTTGTCCACACACACTACAAAACCATGCTCCCATCCCGTGTCACAATTCTATGCCTCTTATTTAAAGGACAAAGTCACGTCGCCATTTTAAGCCAAGCTCCGACACCTTCGCACAGAGGGCTTCAGAGTTGAAGAGAGCAAGGCTCCACAACTGTGTCAAGAAAATGTCGGTAAATTGTAAGCCTGCCCTTTGATTCTGTGTGTTTGTGATGATAGGAGGCGACGGGGTTCACCAGTGTAAACATGGCTGAGATGAATCACTGCACACGGTTTTCCTGATGAACAATGGCCTCCTCTGAGGACCCCTGGAGTCACATCTCCTTTGAACACTTCGTTCTTTTGGCAAGAGCCGCCGCCTGGACCAGGCAGCTGTGCCTTCCACAGGCTTTGAACATCTGTCCACACTGCGGCACAAAACGTGCCTGTCCCAAGTTGACCTCGTTACTCGTTTATAAACACAGAAATAGACAGTGAGGAGACATGTTCTCCACGGAACTGCCCGTTACACTGTTCCTCGATGCTGCTGTCGCCTTGCACGTCTGGGGAGTGCCAGGAGGCTTCTCAAAAGGCTTAACAAACACCACGCCACCACTCGGCTCGGTTAAGAAGCCTGAAGGAAGAACACTCTGTATCCCTGCTAGTCCGAGATGACTCACATATGTAACATGAACACATCATCTGGAGGGCTTGCTCTTTGATGCCTAGTCCCTGTTTCCTCTTTGAATGAGCAGCCCAGGGCTCTCTGGGCTTTGTGAGCCCCTAAATGGTTTCTAGGGAGCTGCCAGTAGCATGAGCTGGTTTGGTAAAGCATTTGGACACCTGCCCAGTTTCCACTTCACCTTCAAATTGAGGAAGCGCCCAGTTGGAAGCCCTGAGCAGACTCTATGCTGCCTGTAGCTTTTATGAGAAGTCCAAGGGCAGTCTAAGAAGGATGAAGTCTTTCATTCAATTTTCAGACCAAACCCAAGTAACGGGAAATTAGTAAGACCCGACACCAAGTGGGAGTTGTTCTTGTGTCCCACGGACGCTGTATTTTTTAACAGCTCAATTTTTTTCTCCTTAAGACAAAAATCAATTACAAAATATTAAAACAGTTAAGGAAGGGTTACCTATCACAGACTATGACGGCAAAAGCAGTCAAGAGGATGGACAACTTGCACTTGAATACGTCTCCTGCTGTGTCTGAATACTTGCTCCCCACTTAGTGGGGCTGTTGGGGAAGGTTGTGGACTGTTCAGGAAGTAGACTCTCGCTAGAGGAACTGTGTCTCTGCTGGTGGTCCTTAAGATCTTACCAGCCTGATCCAGTTTGTTGTTCGTCCTTTCTTCTTCTCCCCTGTTCCAGCCATACTTTCCTCACCATAATGGGCTCTACCTTCGGGACCTGTAAGTAAGCCTTTCCTTCCCATACTTGTGTTCACATATTTTCCCAGAAAGGAGAAGATAACTGATGCCCTCGTCCCCTCCCCCCACCCCCGTTTCTAGCTGTGTAATCTTGGGTGATGTGCGGAACCCCTCGAAGCTCCCGTTTCCTTGTTCGTAAAATGGGGGTTGTCCATGGCAGTTGCTGCATACGGTTCGAAGTGAATGCCGACAAGTGCAGAGAGCCAGACACGTGGCCAACATTCAGTAGACCTCGGCCGGCCCCTATGATCACGCAAACACTTCATTGTATACAACGGGATAAAATGAATTACTCCACACGGCGGCTTCTCCCAAAGCATTGCATGGAAAGAGATGATGGTGTTCACATGAGATAATCGGTTCTCAAAACGTTTATTTGTCAGCAGACTGTGCGGAGGGAAATTCCTCGGGGGAGTGACGTAAACACTAAGGAACTAGGATCGCTTCTGCCCCGCCATTTAAGATGCTTGGTTCTCAAAGAGTCAGCAGGAATTCTAGACCTGGGAGCCATGGGAAGATGAAGAAAGCCTCACAGGGAAACTAACCCTGAGCTAGGCCTTGTGGGTCCAGGCAGACACAGGCAGGCAGAGGAGGGATGTGACAAGACCACTGTGGACAAAGGCCTAAGAAAAGAGAGAGATGATGGGGTAAAGCTGGCTTATGGGGGAGCAGGAAGGGATCCATAAACACTATGATTTGGGTACCTCTTGCTCTTTTATAAAATTTTTTAAAATTTATTTTTATTTATTTATTAGAGACAGAAAGTGAGAGAGAAAATGAGAGCGAATGGGCACATCAGGGCCTCCAGCCACTACAAACGAACTCCAGATGCATGTGCCACCATGTGCATCTGGCTTACGTGGGAGCTGGAGACTCGAACCTGGGTCCTTAGGCTTCGCAGGCAAGCACCTTAACCACTAAGCCATTTCTTCAGCCCCACCTCCCACTCTTGATACATCACTCCTGCACACATGAGATGACATTACTCACTGATCTTCCAACCCCCCTACCAAATGCCCCAGCTTTGACACCTGCTACCTCGTCCCCGGTCTATGATCTTCCCTTTATTCAATATACTTGACCCTTCCCCCTGGTAAGTACAAAAGGGCTGTCTGACTGTTCCCTAACTGAGCAGCCACGGCAAATTCTTACAAACCCCTCCCACCTTAACGTCATCCCCATCCCCAGTACTCGTTCCCTGGATGGGTTTTATGCAGGCGAACATACGGGAAATAGACACATGTTCATTCTATCCTGTCCCTTGCTCAGTGTGACGATTACTCTGTATTGTCAACTTGATGGGACTTAGAGTTCATCATGGGAACAAGCCTCTGGGCAGGTCTGTGAGGGATCATTCTAGATTAGAATATTTGTGGCTGGAAGACCCCAGATTGGGGTCCTGGACTGTACAAAAAGGAGCAGGTGAGCGTAGCATCAGCCTTCATTGCTCACTGTGAATGCAATGTGATCAGCTGCTTCAAGCTTCTACAGCCATGCCTCCCCCACCACGGTGGACTGCATCCCCTACAACTATCAGCTGAAACAAGCCTTTCTCCTTTAAGCTTTTTTCTTGCCACGTAATTTTGTCAAAGCCACGAGAAAAATAACTAATACATTCACCTTCATATGAATGCTCATTTTAAAAAAAATTTTTTTTTTGGTTTTTCAAGGTAGGGTCTCACATTAGACCAGGCTGACCTGGAATTTACTATGTATTCTCAGGGTGGCCTTGAACTCACGGCGATCCTCCTACCTCTGCCTCCAGAGTGCTGGGATTAAAGGTGTGCGCCACCACGCCCGGTTAGGAATGCTCATTTTTATACTTAGTTTATCTAACATCCTGGTCATCGTTCCTTCACATGGACATAGGGCCAAATTACTGCTTAACATTCATCTTCAACTCCTTTACACAGTCATTGTTAATATTGTTTTATAGACTCCTCACCCAATTCTTGGATAAAAAAAAAAAAAAAGGCAATTATATAGGAAAAAACAACCCAAGTTTCCTTCAAATGTTTCTCCCCATTTTTCCTCAGTTGAAACTGCTGTGTTAATTAGGAGTAAATAAAAATCACCAAGAAACATGCCAGGAGAAGAAAGAAGTAGACTCCGTTTATTGATGTGCTGAAAATAGGAAACTGTTTCATGGGGGGCTGGAGAGATGGCTTGGCAGTTGGGGCACTTGCCGGGGAAGCCCAAGGACCCATGTTCGATCTCTCTCCAGATCCCATGTAAGCCAGATGCACTACTGTACTGACCCTCTCTCTTTTTTTCTCTCTTTCTCTCTCTCTGTCTCTTTGTCTGTCCACATTGTGGAGGTCAGCCATTCCTTTTTGAGAGAGAGAAGAGAGAGAGAGAGAAATGGACACACCAGGGCCTCTAGCCACTGCAAATGAACTCCAGATGCATGTGCCGCCTTGTGCATCTGGCTTTTCGTGAGTACTGGGGAATCGAACCTGGGTCCTTTTTGCTTTACAGGCAAGCGCTTAACCACTAAGCCATCCCTCTGGCCCATTTGTGCTATTCTCTGTGCACATACAGCCTTCCTCATCTTCCAAGGTGTAGGCAACTTTGCTTTTAACAGCTCACCACTGTGACTTGATTCAGATGTCTGCCTGTGGGCTGCAGGAGGCACTTTGACACAATAAAGCAGTGTGCTGAAAATGCTGGGAATTGGCATCCCTTGGGGCAGCCCTTACCAATAACTGACACTCTGGTGACATTAAAGCTCAGCACCCCTGTCTATAGTCAGCATGTCCTCTGAGGGGTAGCATGCATTTCCAAGCTCCTGTTGGATTAGGTTGACATGGGGACTTTGCCCATGTCTACATAGCTTCTTCTCTCGCTCTGTCTCATTTCTTGTATTCACTTCCTGTCTTCTCTCAGAAGCAGTGCCCTCTTATCTGCAGAGTACACACTCCAAGACTCTCAGCAGATTCCTGAAATCTGGATAGTAGCAACCTATATATATATAGGTTATATATGCTATATATATAGCATGCTATATTTTTTTCTGTACATTCATACATACATATCTGTGATCAAGTTTAATATCTGTTCGGCCCTGGAAAAGATTAGCAGTAGCTAAAATAAAGTAGAAAAATTGCAGCAATTGGGTGGAGTGAAAGTTATATGAATGTGGTCTCTGTTTGCCTCTCAAAACACCCCATGGAACATAGCCTTCTTACGATGGTGTGAGGACCAATGTGATCAGATGATGGGAGGTGAATGTTTAAGAAATTATGATGTAGGGCTGGAGGGATGACTTAGTGGTTAAGGTATTTGCCTGCAAAGCCAAAGGACCCAGGTTCAATTCCCTAGGACCCATGTTAGCCAGATGCACAAGGGGGCACGTGCGTCTGGAGTCCTTTTGCAGTGGCTGGAGGCCCTGGCGTGCCTATTCTCTCTCTCACTCTCTCTCTCTCTTCTTTCTTTCCCTCTTTCTCTGCCAAATAAATAAATAAAAATAAAATAAAAAAAAGAAATTGTGATGTAGCATTAGTTTGTGCTTGACTTTCTCTCAACCTCTGGGAAGCCATTCTAAGTAGCAGGATGAAATCTCCGCCCATACGGTTCACTCTGCAGAAGCAATCCTATCGGTCATGCAAGAGCCATCTCCACAATCAAGGTCATTGTCCTGTGTCCAAGTCTTTTTCACAACAAGCAGCTTAAAAACCTTCAACTTAATATTTCTACACTGGGGATGGAGATATGGCTTAGTGGTTACAGGGAGCTTGCCTGTGAAGCCTAAGGACCCAGATTTGATTCCCCAGGACCCATGTAAACCAGATGCACAAGGTGGCTCATGAGTCTGGAGTTCATTTGCAGTAGCAGGAGGTCTTGATGTGCTCATGCTCCCGTTCTGTCTAATAAGTAAATACTGAAAGAAATAATCAAAATACAATGTAACAAGGGCTGCAAGTGGAATCCAGGTTTGGTTCTCCAGTACCCACATAAAACTGGATGCACAAAGTGACACATGCACCAGGAGTCTGTTATCAGTAGCAAGAGACCCTGGTGCACCCATTCTGTCTTTCTCTCAAATAAAAAAAAATAATTTAGGGCTGAAGAGATTGCTTAGCAGTTAAGGTACATGCCTGCGTAGCCTAAGGACCCCAATTCTATTCTCCAGGTCCCACATAAGCCAGATGCACATGGTGGCATTTGAGTCTGGAATTCATTTGTAGTGGTTAGAGGCCCTGGTGTGCCAATTCTCACTCTCCTCTCTCTCTCTCCCTCTCTGTCTCAGGGGGGCTCAACAGTTAAAGGCACTTGCTTTCAAAAGCCTGATGGCCCAGATTAAATTACCTAGTACCCATGTAAAGCCAGATGCAAAAAGTGGACCATGCATCTGGAGTTTGTTTGCAGTGGCAAGAGGCCCTGACATGTCCATTCTCATTCTTTCTATCTCCTTATAAGTAATGTTTTTTTTTTTTTTTTTAAAGCCTGGGTATGGGTCCCAGGAGTCTATGTTTTAACAATACCTTTTTTTTTTTTTTTTTTTTTTTGGAGAGAGACAGAGAGAGAGAGAGAGGAAGACAGATAGAGATGGGCGTGCCAGCTGCCTCTCAGCTGCTGCTAATGAAATCCAGATGTGCTCCCCTTGTGGCCAAGTGTGACATTGCGCCCTTGCATCACTTTGCATCTGGCTAAATGTGGGACCTGGAGATTGGAACCAGTGTTCTTAGGCTTAGGAGGCAGGCGCCTTAACTGCTAACCCAGTTTATTTATTTGAGAGAGAAAGAAGCAGAGAGGGGGAGAAAGAGAGAGATAAAGAGAGAGAATGAGTATGCCAGGGCCTCCAGCCACCACAAACGAACTCCAGATGCATGCGCCCCCTTACATGGGTCCTGCAGAATTGAACCGGGATCCTTTGACTTTGCAGGCAAACGCCTTAACCACTAAGCCTTATCTCCAGCCCACCTTTTGGTAATTCTGATGGATGCTCATATTAGGAAACCAGTGAGCAGGCATTGGAGGGAAAGAATAAGGGGAAGAGTATTTTAAGAAGACGGACTTGCATGAATTTACTGGGGCTCAAAAAAAAAAAAAAAAAAAGCAAGCTGAACATGTTTACTGCTCTGTGCCCAACTGCTAGCTCAGTCCTTCCTTCTAAGCATTCAGGCTGAGCCTTCCTGGGATCCCACCTGGGTCGTCCCAAATTGAGTTCTCCTGTCTCATTTGGTAAGACACCTTGTAGAAACAGCAGCTTGTTACCCTCCATCAAATGAGCGGGGAGGAAGCAGTTTTCTTCTGAGAACTGGATGAGTGGAAAGATTTGTGCAAGGCAATCAAAGTCAATGGCGGCCATTTAGGCTAAATTCAAGCTAGGAAGGCAGCCTAGCTATGGGACAGCTTGTGTGTGAAGTTTAGGCTGGGGTGGTGGCAGCCATGCTGAACAGCCTGCAATGTCAAGAATTCAATTCAGTCAGAGATTCTCTTCCAAACCAATTTATATATTATAGAAAACATCAGGCCATAGTGGCTCCTCTGTGAAGTCCAGGCACCAGAATTTTTGTTGACTGAAAAAGCCAACAAATGGCCACCAGTGCCCTTTCCCCAGCTCATGAAATCACTATAGAAAGAAAATGGGAAAGTCAGTAGAGAAGCCAAATGATTCATAAAAATCAATTTAAAGCAGCATGTGATAAGCAGAAAGCTTGAATCTAAAAAAAAAAAAAAAAAAGATACAGAGAGGGCATTAGACAATTCCAAATGAAAATAAACATCTTTAAACAAGATACTAGTAACCTTGGAGAATTGCATTGGGTAGGATTTGATCACAAAAACCTAAAACTCAAGAGTTGGCCAGGGACATATGATAACAGGGTGTGTGTGTGTGTGTGTGTGTGTGTGTGTGTGTGTGTGTAAAACAGGAGTAATGTGAGGATTAGCCCACAGACCAGGCGCTTGGGGTGATGGGTGGACAAGCTGCAAGCCTGCTCCTCCACGTACATGTTGGAAGTGTCCCCTTTTCCCAGAGACACAAAACTGCCCACTGCTCCTAACCTTGACAGCTGGGGCTGGTGTGGAAGCTGGCAGAGCTCAGTCAATAGGCAATTACAGTAATCGAATCCTAGAGGAAGTGACACAAGTGTAAATAGCTGACTCCCAGTTGGCCTGTGATTAACGTGACACGGCTTGGATGTGTTTCCCTCCATGGAAGCAGGGTAGCCCAAGTTCCGGAGTATAAACCTGATTAGTGTGAGCTCTCTGCTCTATCTGTTGCACCCACGTGCTCTGTTCATGCTGCATGGGAAAGAAACCCAGGGAAGAAGGAATCTGGAGTGTCCAGACGTACAAGAAGGATGTGTTGGTAGTGCCGTGGGTGTGAATCCACTCAGCCCTTTCTGAGCCCTGGGCTAGGTTCCCTTTCTGACAAGAACATGGGATCATAGGGATGGTGACATGGTCTCGTTTAAACCTGGCACTTCACAGCACATTACACTTGAACTTGTGCGTTTTTGGACCCTAGATCCTAAACCCTTTAGCTATAGCAAGAGAACTACTGCGGGGGTGTAAAAGGTTGTAGGGCGTATAGGCATGCGAGCCTCGTAAAAAGCTTGCTGCAGTTCACCTTGGATCGAACACAGACCCAAAGCTGCAAACACCTCACTCTGTTGGGGCTGGGAAGATGGCTCAGCGGGTAAGAGCACTTATCATACAATGATGAGGACCTGGGTTCGATCCCCAGCATCCATGTAGAAATCTAGGTGTGACCACATATGCCTGTATCTCCAGTCCTGAAGTCCGTGGAGACAGGAGAAACTCTGGTGTTCACTGGTCAGTCAGCGAGAGATTCTGTCCCAAGGACACAAAGCGGACAAACGATAGAGGACACCTGACATAAAACTCTGGCCTCTTCAAGCATGTACATAGGATGCACACATGTGTACATGTGGTATGCAATATACCCCCCCAATATCTCAGTATGGATACATGTTTATCTAGATCTTTTTTATTACTTTATTTATTTATTTATTTATTTTTATTTTATTTTATTTTTTTTTGGTTTTTCGAGGTAGGGTCTCACTCTGGCCCAGGCTGACCTGGAATTAACTATGTAGTCTCAGGGTGGCCTCAAACTCACAGCGATCCTCCTACCTCTGCCTCCCAAGTGCTGGGATTAAAGGCGTGCACCACCAAGCCCGGTTTATTACTTTATTTTTATTTATTTATTTGAAAGAGAGAGAGAGAGAGCAAGAGATACAATAATAGGCAGGTAAAGAGAGAGAGAGAGAATGGGCACGTCAGGGCCTTCAGTCACTGCAAACGAACTCCAGATGTGTATGCCCCCTTGTACATCTGGCTTACGTAGGACCTGGGGAGTTGAACCTGGGTTCTTTGGCTTTGCAGGCAAACACTTTAACCACTAAGCCATCTCTCCAGCCCTCTAGTTCTTAATAATGGGGAGACTTCCCACCATTGCATTAGCGGTGTGACCTCAGAGAGAGAGAACACACCTACGTTCTCCTTCATTTGAAGATTAAGTAGACAATGGGAATAAGCTAAGAAACAGGGAGAGTTTTGAGTATGGATTGAAAATTGGAGCTGGGCAGGATCAGTCAGGAAAGGAGCCATTTATGATCAACATTGTGCTTGAGAGTCATGCCTCCCTTCCTCATGTTGCTCAGGACAGGGAATCCCATCGGCTTGCTTTTAGTGAAAGTAATTTTGAATTAAATCGGAAAAGAGAGGTGGTAATTAAAGCCCTCACAAGGGCATATTGGAAACAGAGCTTTATGTCACACATAGGTGAAGAGGAGGAGAAAAAGCCGGCTTTGAGAGGGGGCCAGGCACCATCTGGCCGGGAGGGAAAGGCACGGGGCTGCCTTGGAGGGGCACAAGGGGCGGGGGAGCCTCAGAGTATGTTATGGCTCTTGGGGGTCCTTGAAGAGAACCTGCTAGTGCCAAGTGCTCGGTGGAACAGAAGATATGGATCACTCCTCGTGATAAGCAATTGGGTCCAGGGAGAAATTTCCCAAGAGGGGTCTGGGGCTCATTGGGAGAGGGTGGGTGAAGCTGGGGCTACATCTAAGGAGGCCTGAGTGCCACCAGTTCCCTTGGATTCTCTCCCATCCCTTGAGAGAACAGTTATATAATAACTTATAAGATGTTTATTCTCTTTACTGGGAGAAGCTGGAAGGGAGGTGGGATGTTCTGGCGAGCTGCTCACTGGTGACACAGGCTGAAACACTAAAGGTAAGTACATACGATGTCCAGGAGCTGCCCTGGGAAGGTGTGTGTTGTGACCTGAACTCAAGGTCCCTTGTTTTACAAAGATGACAGTATGTTCAGTGAAAAGTCTGGGAATGAGTGAAATTATTCCATCTCCTTAAATGTCAGAGAAATTAAAGTTGGGAACACTGAAGAAGACACATCTAGTGACAGTCCGAGCTCTGTGACATTTGGGTTGGGATAACAGAATGTGGCCAAGAGGCCAAAGGTGCGTGATGGAAAAATAATAGCACTGAAGGAAGGATTTTCAATTTGTTGACTGTGAGGTGTGAGGGAAGCTACCTGTTCCGTCTCTCTGTATAACCTTCTCCAGACAGGGTGCTTATTCATGTGTTTGCGTCAGGAAATTGCTAGGGTGGGGCATCTGGAAAAGAAGGTGAGGTCTTCCATTTCCAGGGACCAGGAGCATGATGATGCAGGGAACAGCGAGGGACCCTCTGCAAATTATTTTCCCGAACTTGAAAGTGAGGAATCCAAACCTCCAGAAGGGCTAATATTGTTTTAATATTTATTATTATTATTAACAATATGTTTCTATGGATACATCATGTGTTGGTGCCCCCTTTTCCCTCGTCCCTGCCCCCATTCCACTGGGGACGCTCCTCAGTGGGGTTGCAGGTATTCCCCGTGGGGTCGTGGTTTTTGTGCTGTGGGAGCAGCAGTCAGTTATTTCTGGGTGGAGAATAATTTGCCCACAAAGCTGGGTCAATGTTGCATCCAAGCCTCAGCAATGCTGACGCTCCCTCACCCACCTCTGTATTCATGACTCTCAAAAGTATGGGTCCTATGACCAGAATTGATTAAAAATGCTAACTTTCAATCACCTTCCTACCACCACCAAACCAGAAGCTTTCAAGACGGGGAGAGCATCTATGCACGAATAGGCCTTCCAGATGATTCTGACACATCTGAGTGCTCGAGCACCGTTGACCTTCTCTATAGAGGCTCTCAGAAAGCTCTCACAGTGCTCCAGGTATGATGGGCTCGTGAGCCACTCGTTGCTGGGGAGATAGTGTGACACTCCACAGCACAGCATCCACTCACTCGGCTGTAAAACTGAGATATGACTGCAAGCCTCAGAGGAGCTGATGGCACTCTGCGGTGGGGGTGGGAGGGCGGAGGGCACATATGATAGCCAGTTTGGAAGTGAGGAGCATAGCTTGGTGCCGTGGCTTAGTAGATTAAAGTGGTTGGTAAACAGGAGGTCCTGGGTTCAAATCTTAATGGTGCCCTTTATCCAGCCTAGAGTCTAGTACCCTTAAGTCAAGGCTATAATGTCTGAAGCTGAATCAAGTCATTCCTACAGCACGCTGCCCCCTCAGCCACCTCGATGTCTTCTATCATTGGGTATAGTTGGCCGCTTTAAACTATTACGTCCAGAGGCTCTCTGGGAATGTCAGGGAGGTGGGTCTGCAGGCCTTTTCTTTCTACTACATTTGGCTCAGAAAACTGGATGGCTAGGCTAATGGAAAAAACAAACAAACAAACAAAAAACAAGTGCATCAGGAAAGCAAGTCTGTCTCGGAGCTCTCGGTTCAGGTTTTAACTCTGTAGCCCTTTATCTCTGCCGTCACTGGCCACGCTCACACCCCCCTTAGAAAGTGAGGGTGATAGAACTGTGTGGCCTTCTCTGAGGCTATCATAGGAGTAAATGACAATGTTCAAGGCAAAACTTTATGAATTGAGACACCTCATCACTATTATTCTTCAAACGCAGCTTTCATTCTCATTTCTCTCTCTCAATCTCTCTCTGTGTGTGTGTGTATCCCATGTGGAGGTCAGAGGACAACCTCAGCTGTCTGTCCTCACCTCTACCTTGATTGCCATGGTGTAAGCCAGGCTAGCTGTCCTAGGAGCCTCAGTAGGGGAGGATTCGCCTGTCTCCACACCCCCCCATCTCTCCATGCTAGCACTGGGATTACAGATGTGCTCTCACTACCATGTCTAGCTTTCTGTGGGTTCTTGAGATCCAATCCCAGAACCTCAGGCTTGCGTGGCAAGTACATAACACACAGTCATCTCCCTAGCCTCCATCTTTCAAATTCTACAGCTCTCTACCCCTGCTCTCTGTGGAGTCAGCAATAGACAAGAGGTATTAATCAGAGTGACAAATATATGTATTCCTTTATTCCCACAAGGTGTCCCAGTGACCTTGTAATGAACTTGCTATAGTAAATAACAAAGGGCTGAGGAAATGTCTTAGTGGTTAAAGCGCTTGCCTGTGAAGCCTAAGGACCCTGGTTCGATTCCCCAGGACCCACATAAGCCAGATGCACAAAGGGGCACATGCATCTGGAGTTCTTTTACAGTGGCTAGAGGCCCTGGTGTGCCCATTGTCTCTTTCTCCCTATCTGCCTCTTCCTCTCTCTCTCTTTCTCTCAAATAAATAAATAATAAAATATTTTTTTAAAAAGAAAATAACAAAGATGGAAGGGATATGTCAGTCCTGGGTGCCTTTGAGCCAGTTTTCCTGTAGATTTGCATTGGTCTGGGAATCATATAATGACATTTGAAAATCACAGTGACTCTTTTTTTATTTTATTTTATTTATTTTAGCGAGAGTGAGAGACAGACAGAAAGAGAGAACTGGTGTGCCAGGGCCCCAGCCACTATAATCAAATGCAGGACACTTGCGCCATCTAGTGGACATGTATGACTTTGCACCTTTGTGTGTCTGGCTTACGTGGGATCTGGAGCGTCAAACATGGGTCCTTAGGCTTCTCAAGCAAGCGCCGTAACCACTAAGCCATCTCTCCAGCTCCACAGTGACTCTTTACTTACTTGCACTGAAACAGCAGGAAGGAAAAGGCCCTGCCCCCATTTTCTAGTTCTTCATTTGTGAGTCCTTAGCTAGGGTGTCTACCAGTGAGTAACAGGTCCTGGCAGGAGGGGCTGGGAACAGCAGCTGCCACCACAGTAACAGGGGCGTCCCCCTGGGAGGAGGTGCTGTTGAGAGGCCAGAACACCTGTCGTGGGCAGTAACCTCAGACCAACCCCTCCCCTCGGTGCTGACACTGTCCATTCCTCTGTGGTGTTCGGATGTGACTAAAACCAGATCCTAGCCAGCAGCTTTTTCTCATTATATCATATAACCCAGGAGTCTGCTGGATTGAAAGTCAATATGGGGGCAGCCAGGGGAGGAACGTGTACAATCAGAAAGATCTTTTTCACTGGTTTTTTGTTGTTGTTTTAATTTATAAAATGGAACTTAAAATGAGGATAAGGGGATAGGACTAAGAAGACTAAGGAAAAGTGAGTTATTTAAACTACTCCATAAGTGAATACCATGGCATTTCCCGTAAGTCAAGATGAGAAGAGAAGATAGTTTTTATTGTCCTCATTGGTTTAGAAAAGAAGGAAAGAAACAGGATCAGAGAAAGCTCCCTCGTTTGCACTGTACTTGAAAAACGACCAATCTCCTGTCGCTTCAGGAAGGATTTTGACGCAAAGGATATTTATTGCCTGCGGTGATGGTTTTGTAAAACTTCCCAGGAAGTTTTATTTTTGAGCAGACTTTGTTAATCAAAATCGAAAACTTCATTGTCGTTCTAGCAAAGCATCTTGATACATGAAAACAATACAGTCCGTGCACGTGTAGCTTCTTGACACCTTACTAGAGTCCATTTGAAGGGTCTGTATTTGCTCTCAGAAACATAGAAGGATCTTAAATATGAGCCCTGTTCCTATAGGGATAGAGACTCAGACTTGCTCAAAAGAGACGACTTCTGTCTCCCTGTACTCAAACAGAGAAGAAATTCCCTGAAAGAACTCCCTTCTCCGAAAGAGGTGAACAGGAGTCACGTGCTAAGGAAGACTGCTTGGGAAAGTGTGATGGTACATATTGACTGTCAATTTGACAGGACCTGGAATCACCCATGAGGCCTCTTAAAGTTGGCTTTATTCATTCATTCATTGTGTGTGTGTTGTGTGAACATTCATGTGTGTGTGAGTGCGTGTGTCAGGGCATGTATACAGAAGTCAGAGGGCAATCTCAGATGCCAGCTCTCACCTTCCACCTCATTTGTTTTTATTTTTGTTTTTGTTTTGTTTTTGAGGTAGGGTCTCACTCTAGCCCAGGCTAGAATTAACTCTGTATTTTCAGGGTAGCCTCGAATTCATGGTGATCCTCCTACCTCTGCTTCCCGAGTGCTGGGATTAAAGGCATGCGCCATCACCCCTGGCTCTCCCACCTTATCTGTGGCAGGCTCTCTCATTGCTCACTGTGGCGCTTTCCAGGCTAGCTGGCCCTCGAGCTTCTCTTGTATCCGCTCACCTCTCCCTAGGCACACTGGGACAAAAGACACACCACACATCCAGCCTTTACGTGGGTTCTGAGCTCAGGTACTCACAAGTGCACTGCAAATGCTTTATCCTCTGAGCAATCTCCCCAGACTCCTAAAGTATTCTTTGTTTTTCTTTTATTGTATTCATTTATTTCCCACCATTGCATTAGCGGTGTGACCTCAGAGAGAGAGAACACACCTACGTTCTCCTTCATTTGAAGATTAAGTAGACAATGGGAATAAGCTAAGAAACAGGGAGAGTTTTGAGTATGGATTGAAAATTGGAGCTGGGCAGGATCAGTCAGGAAAGGAGCCATTTATGATCAACATTGTGCTTGAGAGTCATGCCTCCCTTCCTCATGTTGCTCAGGACAGGGAATCCCATCGGCTTGCTTTTAGTGAAAGTAATTTTGAATTAAATCGGAAAAGAGAGGTGGTAATTAAAGCCCTCACAAGGGCATATTGGAAACAGAGCTTTATGTCACACATAGGTGAAGAGGAGGAGAAAAAGCCAGCTTTGAGAGAGGGCCAGGCACCATCTGGCCGGGAGGGCAAGGCACGGGGCTGCCTTGGAGGGGCACAAGGGGCGGGGGAGCCTCAGAGTATGTTATGGCTCTTGGGGGTCCTTGAAGAGAACCTGCTAGTGCCAAGTGCTCGGTGGAACAGAAGATATGGATCACTCCTCGTGATAAGCAATTGGGTCCAGGGAGAAATTTCCCAAGAGGGGTCTGGGGCTCATTGGGAGAGGGTGGGTGAAGCTGGGGCTACATCTAAGGAGGCCTGAGTGCCACCAGTTCCCTTGGATTCTCTCCCATCCCTTGAGAGAACAGTTATATAATAACTTATAAGATGTTTATTCTCTTTACTGGGAGAAGCTGGAAGGGAGGTGGGATGTTCTAGCGAGCTGCTCACTGGTGACACAGGCTGAAACACTAAAGGTAAGTACATACGATGTCCAGGAGCTGCCCTGGGAAGGTGTGTGTTGTGACCTGAACTCAAGGTCCCTTGTTTTACAAAGATGACAGTATGTTCAGTGAAAAGTCTGGGAATGAGTGAAATTATTCCATCTCCTTAAATGTCAGAGAAATTAAAGTTGGGAACACTGAAGAAGACACATCTAGTGACAGTCCGAGCTCTGTGACATTTGGGTTGGGATAACAGAATGTGGCCAAGAGGCCAAAGGTGCGTGATGGAAAAATAATAGCACTGAAGGAAGGATTTTCAATTTGTTGACTGTGAGGTGTGAGGGAAGCTACCTGTTCCGTCTCTCTGTATAACCTTCTCCAGACAGGGTGCTTATTCATGTGTTTGCATCAGGAAATTGCTAGGGTGGGGCATCTGGAAAAGAAGGTGAAGTCTTCCATTTCCAGGGACCAGGAGCATGATGATGCAGGGAACAGCGAGGGACCCTCTGCAAATTATTTTCCCCAACTTGAAAGTGAGGAATCCAAACCTCCAGAAGGGCTAATATTGTTTTAATATTTATTATTATTATTAACAATATGTTTCTATGGATACATCATGTGTTGGTGCCCCCTTTTCCCTCGTCCCTGCCCCCATTCCACTGGGGACGCTCCTCAGTGGGGTTGCAGGTATTCCCCGTGGGGTCGTGGCTTTTGTGCTGTGGGAGCAGCAGTCAGTTATTTCTGGGTGGAGAATAATTTGCCCACAAAGCTGGGTCAATGTTGCATCCAAGCCTCAGCAATGCTGACGCTCCCTCACCCACCTCTGTATTCATGACTCTCAAAGTATGGGTCCTATGACCAGAATTGATTAAAAATGCTAACTTTCAATCACCTTCCTACCACCACCAAACCAGAAGCTTTCAAGACGGGAGAGCATCTATGCAACGAATAGGCCTTCCAGATGATTCTGACACATCTGAGTGCTCGAGCACCGTTGACCTTCTCTATAGAGGCTCTCAGAAAGCTCTCACAGTGCTCCAGGTATGATGGGCTCGTGAGCCACTCGTTGCTGGGGAGATGATGTGACACTCCACAGCACAGCATCCACTCACTCGGCTGTAAAACTGAGATATGACTGCAAGCCTCAGAGGAGCTGATGGCACTCTGCGGTGGGGGGTGGGAGGGCGGAGGGCACATATGATAGCCAGTTTGGAAGTGAGGAGCATAGCTTGGTGCCGCGGCTTAGTAGATTAAAATGGTTGGTAAACAGGAGGTCCTGGGTTCAAATCTTAATGGTGCCCTTTATCCAGCCTAGAGTCTAGTACCCTTAAGTCAAGGCTATAATGTCTGAAGCTGAATCAAGTCATTCCTACAGCACGCTGCCCCCTCAGCCACCTCGATGTCTTCTATCATTGGGTATAGTTGGCCGCTTTAAACTATTACGTCCAGAGGCTCTCTGGGAATGTCAGGGAGGTGGGTCTGCAGGCCTTTTCTTTCTACTACATTTGGCTCAGAAAACTGGATGGCTAGGCTAATGGAAAAAACAAACAAACAAACAAAAACAAGTGCATCAGGAAAGCAAGTCTGTCTCGGAGCTCTCGGTTCAGGTTTTAACTCTGTAGCCTTTTATCTCTGCCGTCACTGACCACGCTCACACCCCCCTTAGAAAGTGAGGGTGATATAACTGTGTGGCCTTCTCTGAGGCTGTCATAGGAGTAAATGACAATGTTCAAGGCAAAACTTTATGAATTGAGACACCTCATCACTATTATTCTTCAAACGCAGCTTTCATTCTCATTTCTCTCTCTCAATCTCTCTCTCTGTGTGTGTGTATCCCATGTGGAGGTCAGAGGACAACCTCAGCTGTCTGTCCTCACCTCTACCTTGTTTGCCATGGTGTAAGCCAGGCTAGCTGGCCTAGGAGCCTCAGTAGGGGAGGATTCGCCTGTCTCCACACCCCCCCATCTCTCCATGCTAGCACTGGGATTACAGATGTGCTCTCATTACCATGTCTAGCTTTCTGTGGGTTCTTGAGATCCAATCCCAGAACCTCAGGCTTGCGTGGCAAGTACATAACACACAGTCATCTCCCTAGCCTCCATCTTTCAAATTCTACAGCTCTCTACCCCTGCTCTCTGTGGAGTCAGCAATAGACAAGAGGTATTAATCAGAGTGACAAATATATGTATTCCTTTATTCCCACAAGGTGTCCCAGTGACCTTGTAATGAACTTGCTATAGTAAATAACAAAGGGCTGAGGAAATGTCTTAGTGGTTAAAGCGCTTGCCTGTGAAGCCTAAGGACCCTGGTTCGATTCCCCAGGACCCACATAAGCCAGATGCACAAAGGGGCACATGCATCTGGAGTTCTTTTACAGTGGCTAGAGGCCCTGGTGTGCCCATTGTCTCTTTCTCCCTATCTGCCTCTTCCTCTCTCTTTCTTTCTCTCAAATAAATAAATAATAAAATTTTTTTAAAAAAGAAAATAACAAAGATGGAAGGGATGTGTCAGTCCTGGGTGCCTTTGAGCCAGTTTTCCTGTAGATTTGCATTGGTCTGGGAATCATATAATGACATTTGAAAATCACAGTGACTCTTTTTTTATTTTATTTTATTTATTTTAGCGAGAGTGAGAGACAGACAGAAAGAGAGAACTGGTGTGCCAGGGCCCCAGCCACTATAATCAAATGCAGGACACTTGCGCCATCTAGTGGACATGTATGACTTTGCACCTTTGTGTGTCTGGCTTACATGGGATCTGGAGTGTCAAACATGGGTCCTTAGGCTTCTCAAGCAAGCGCCGTAACCACTAAGCCATCTCTCCAGCTCCACAGTGACTCTTTACTTACTTGCACTGAAACAGCAGGAAGGAAAAGGCCCTGCCCCCATTTTCTAGTTCTTCATTTGTGAGTCCTTAGCTAGGGTGTCTACCAGTGAGTAACAGGTCCTGGCAGGAGGGGCTGGGAGCAGCAGCTGCCACCACAGTAACAGGGGCGTCCCCCTGGGAGGAGGTGCTGTTGAGAGGCCAGAACACCTGTCGTGGGCAGTAACCTCAGACCAACCCCTCCCCTCGGTGCTGACACTGTCCATTCCTCCGTGGTGTTCGGATGTGACTAAAACCAGATCCTAGCCAGCAGCTTTTTCTCATTATATCATATAACCCAGGAGTCTGCTGGATTGAAAGTCAATATGGGGGCAGCCAGGGGAGGAACGTGTACAATCAGAAAGATCTTTTTCACTGGTTTTTTGTTGTTGTTTTAATTTATAAAACGGAACTTAAAATGAGGATAAGGGGATAGGACTAAGAAGACTAAGGAAAAGTGAGTTATTTAAACTACTCCATAAGTGAATACCATGGCATTTCCCGTAAGTCAAGATAAGAAGAGAAGATAGTTTTCATTGTCCTCATTGGTTTAGAAAAGAAGGAAAGAAACAGGATCAGAGAAAGCTCCCTTGTTTGCACTGTACTTGAAAAACGACCAATCTCCTGTCACTTCAGGAAGGATTTTGACGCAAAGGATATTTATTGCCTGTGGTGATGGTTTTGTAAAACTTCCCAGGAAGTTTTATTTTTGAGCAGACTTTGTTAATCAAAATCGAAAACTTCATTGTCGTTCTAGCAAAGCATCTTGATACATGAAAACAATACAGTCCGTGCACGTGTAGCTTCTTGACACCTTACTAGAGTCCATTTGAAGGGTCTGTATTTGCTCTCAGAAACATAGAAGGATCTTAAATATGAGCCCTGTTCCTATAGGGATAGAGACTCAGACTTGCTCAAAAGAGACGACTTCTGTCTCCCTGTACTCAAACAGAGAAGAAATTCCCTGAAAGAACTCCCTTCTCCGAAAGAGGTGAACAGGAGTCACGTGCTAATGAAGACTGCTTGGGAAAGTGTGATGGTTCATATTGACTGTCAATTTGACAGGACCTGGAATCACCCATGAGGCCTCTTAAAGTTGGCTTTATTCATTCATTCATTGTGTGTGTGTTGTGTGAACATTCATGTGTGTGTGAGTGCGTGTGTCAGGGCATGTATACAGAAGTCAGAGGGCAATCTCAGATGCCAGCTCTCACCTTCCACCTCATTTGTTTTTTATTTTTTGTTTTGTTTTGTTTTTTGAGGTAGGGTCTCACTCTAGCCCAGGCTAGAATTAACTCTGTATTTTCAGGGTGGCCTCGAATTCATGGTGATCCTCCTACCTCTGCTTCCCGAGTGCTGGGATTAAAGGCATGCGCCATCACCCCTGGCTCTCCCACCTTATCTGTGGCAGGCTCTCTCATTGCTCACTGTGGCGCTTTCCAGGCTAGCTGGCCCTCGAGCTTCTCTTGTATCCGTCACCTCTCCCTAGGCACACTGGGACAAAAGACACACCACACATCCAGCCTTTACGTGGGTTCTGAGCTCAGGTACTCACAAGTGCACTGCAAATGCTTTATCCTCTGAGCAATCTCCCCCAGACTCCTAAAGTATTCTTTGTTTTTCTTTTATTGTATTCATTTATTTGAGAAAGAGAGAGAGAGAATGGACATGCCAGGGCCTCCAACCATTGCAAATGAACTGCAGACACATGAGCCACCTTGTGTATCTGGCTTTATGTGGGTCCTACAGAATCTAATCTGGGTCTTTTGGCTTTGCAGGCAAGCGCTGCAACTGCTAAGCCATCTATTTAAAACTATTCTTTTTTTATGAGAGAGAGACGATTGGTATTCCAGGGCCTCTAACGATGTAATCGAGATGGTGTGACACCTTGTGCGCATGTGCAACCTTGTGCGTCTGGCTTAGGTGGGATCTGTGGGTCCTTAGATTTTCAGACAAGCGCCTTAACCGCTAAGCCATCTCTCCAGTCCCTAAAGCATTCTTATCAATGGGAGACAGATGAGCTCAATTGCTCGTACTTTGGAAAGAAACTGAGTGCATCACTACAGTAAAGGAGAGGGCCCAGAAGAGTGTGCTGCCTTGTGATGTGTGGGTGATCCTTCAGCAGTGTGAGTTGGCCCATGAGGGACCACACTGCCTTGGAGATGACTTCCCATCATTGCAAGTGTGTAAGTACACAGAGTCCAGCCGTTCACAGAAAAAGCCTATAGCAATGAGGGCCCGGGAGGAAACAGATGGTTTGATCAAATGGGTAATCAGGACAGAGCCTATTCAACCACAGAGCAGCATGGTTAAGTAAAGAGACTGTGTACAAAGGTCTGCGCAGGTTGTAGAGAAACTCTGGTGTACCAAAGCCAGCCCAAGGGACCTGAGACAGCTGACCCTTCCCAGTTCCACCTTTAATGACACCGCAGGGATAGCTCGAAATTGGCCACGGTGAACCATCTGAAAATCATCGTAGAATTAGGCAATACTACAAATGTGACTTTCACTGTTGTTTGTGTTTTGGGGGAAACTGGTCTCCCCACATATCCCTTTAAGAGCCATGCCAGAGCTATCTGCAATAGGCTCTGTTACAGCTCCGAAGATGGTAGAAATTAGCAGAGCCAGCATCTACCAGAACCAACAGCCAAAGAGACACATGGCCTTCTTGGGCGCTTGACCCCTTGGGTAGGGACATAAACATGACCTGTTCTAACTCCCCAAAGGAGGGAGGAAGGAAACCAAACAGTTACCAGACGTTGCTCCAACGCGACTCCCCCTGGGCCAGACCCAAAGAGAAGCAAAGGACCTTGGAGCTGCTGGTTGATAAACGTTACACAGCACAGCCTCCTGGGCCTGGAGGGCAACCCACTCCATCCAGGGAATTCAACACAAAGCTTGACTTTGGGGATCCCATGCCCCTCACTCCCTATGAGTCTGTGAGCAGAGAGCAGGCTTTTCCTGGGTCTAAGGGCCCAGGTAAGTGTTCAGATGTTGATAGGAAGGGCAGAAAACCACAGCATGCACAAAAGGGATCCAGTATGCATGCCTCTGTTGAGCTCAGCTCAGCTCAGCATCCACATAGCGATTTTTCTACGCATCCCACTCCTGCAAGCTCTGGAATAGCGGCCCCTGGAATTCATAATGAACTCCTCTTCTTTGGCTTCTGTTATTTAGCACATTTCAGACTAGAAGAGAACACAAACATTTCCATGCTGCATCTAATACAATTATAAGGTCATTACACATGCTGTAGCAATGAAACAGCTGTTCCCAAGATCCTTATTAGAACTGCGTGCAATTCTATTTGTATGGGACCCCCCCAAAAAAGGCAATCTTTTAAATTATGATTTAATGAGGCCTTTAAATGTCCATCACCAAGGGGTTACTTATTAAAGCTGCATGGAGCTTGGCTATTTGGGTTCATGAGAGGTCAACTGAACTTTTCTTCCTCTCTCTAACTATCTGAGAGAGAGAGAAAAACAAAACCATATCAATACAAACCCTTCTTTATCATATTGTTTTAAAAAGCCTTATGAATCTACTTAGTTTAAACTACAAATTTCTGTGGCTGAATTGGCTTGTTTATTTGTTTGTTTGTTTGTTTGTTTGTTTGCTTGCTTTTAGTTTTTCAAAGGCCTGGGCTTGCTGTAACCCATCCTGACCTAGAACTCACTCTGTAGCCTAGGCTGGCCTGGAATTAATGGCGATCCTCCTACCTCAGCCTCCTGAGTGCTGGGACTAAATGAATGTACCACCATGCCTGGCTGGATTGACTTTTTTCAGTCAAATACGTGAAGGGGTTTTCCTTTGGGGTGTGTGGATGCTAGCACACGTATGAGGGTCAGAGGGTAACCTCAGAGATCAGCCTCACCTTCCAGCTTGTGTGAGGCAGGGTTTTTCATTGTTCCACTGCATTCCCAAGGTTAGCTGGTCCACGAGCTTGCAGAGGGCTCACGTGGATGTACCTTCCATCTTGCCATAGGTGTATGAGGTCCCCATGAGCCATCTCTCCATCCCCAGTACAACATGAAGGGCTTAAATGGGAAAACTACTTTGGCTTCCTGAGCCATGGATGGTGGCACATGCCTGTAATAACAGCACTTGGACAGTAGAAACAGGACAATCAGGAGTTCAAGGTCATCCTCAAATACATAGCCAGTTTGAGGCCAACCTGAGCTAAATCTCTCTCTCTCTCTCACACACACACACACACATACGCACACACCTACCAACCTCATAGGATGAAAGACTGAGGGACATACTAGCATTTTAGCTCAACAATCTACAAAATATTTGTGGTCAGGGCCAATATTTCAGATGTTTCTGTTATTCCTCTCTGGGTTAGGAAACAGTCCACACAGCCCTGTTCTCTGGGATGAGGGTAGGAGTGGAAAGGAAGGAAGGATTTTAGACTGATGACCTACCAGTAACCTAATACAGATGTGTCATTTTTGTCATACTGAAGTCCTGTAGCAGTTAATCCAGCAGCGTTTATAATAATTGCTATATCCTGCTGCAACCGTACTGTGACACAATGCATCCCTGGAATTCTTAAGTAGGTTGTATAAATGCAAAATAATTATTAAGCACTCATTCTTGGAATTCATCCTGAGATAAGTAGCCCTTAAGAAAATGTCTAATACAAAATGACATTTGGGTTTTAGAATATATAACCTTTTGTATTAATGGTCTCCCAAGGTGTTTTACATAGTAATTGGATGGTAGTGTGGTAAGTATTTCAGTAAGTGAAATGGCTCTGGGGACCAAAGTCGAGGTTTAGCTATTCTTGGATTTCAAGTTGGAGTTCATTGACTATGGGGAGGTGGGGTGGGATGCCAGGCTGTTTAAAAGTAGCTCAGGGCCTTCTTGAAAATTCATTGAAAATCGTCAGGAAGGAGAAGGCGTCTCACAGGTAAAGAGAATAAAAATCTTTTGTGATGTACAAGGAACCCCAATACAAAGACAAGTTAGAGGCTCAGGCAGCTCTGGAAGCCAGAGGTCTTGGCACAAGACACTTGCCCAGGGTTCCTGTGTCAGCTCTACCAAGGCTTAACTGGGTGACTTCAAGCACGTGATACTGTATGATGACAAAACACACCTGCCAGGGTTGGGGGAGAGAGAGAAATGCAGTATGATCTGACACTGGAACATAGTAGGTGTTTCATAAATGCCAATGCAAGTCCACGTGCCCAGAGCTCTTTCCAGTCCACACAGTGTCAGTATCGATTTGTATTGTGTACCCTATTAATGCTGTTATGTTTTACAACTACAAGTTAAAATTAGGCAAATGTGACTCATCCAGCATTCCATGTTCTGTTCTTAGCACTCCAACGGCACATGAAGAAACAAATCAAAATGCAATTAGAAGCTGACTCGGTGCTAAGTAGAAAGTTTATAATTTACTGTCGCCCAGCAGATCACATTGTACAAGTGAATTGATCTCACGTCAGTAATGACAGGGCTGAGACGGGGTCTGAGAAAGATTAATGTGGATGCTGGTGTGAACTGTTTGGTGGGAGAAGGTCTTAAATTATAATATGGACGGCTATTGAAAATACGACCTCACAGCAACAAGCTGAGAAAGAGACTGCCTGATCTATATGAACAGATGATATTTTGCCTTCTCCATTTATTAAAAATATATACAGGAATGCCAGGCGTGGTGGCACACACCTTTAATCTCAGCACTCGGGAGGCAGAGGTAGGAGGATTACCATGAGTTAGAGGCTACCCTGAGACTACATAGTGAATTCCAGGTCAGCCTGAGCTAGACTGAGACCCTACCTCAAAACACCAAGGCCAGGGAGATGGTTCAGGGGGTAAGGCACCTGCCTAGCAAGCATGAGGGCCTGAGTCTGGACACCCAGCACACACATAAAATGCTGGGTGTGGTGGCGTGTGCTTCTCATCCCAGTGCTGGGGAGGCAGAGACAATTGGCTCGCCCAGGCTTGCTGGCCAGCTAGTCATAATGAATCTGTGATCTCTAGGTTGAGCAAGGGACTCTTTCTCAAAGAATAAAGTGGAGAGCAACTGAGGAGGACCCTTGATGTCAACCTCTGGACTCCACACGCATGTGCACACCTATACACACATGTGCATCCACACACACACACACACACACACAAATATGTATACACATGTACATACAGGCAATACACCTATGCCCCCATACTGTGTGTGTGTGTGTGTGTGTGTGTGTGTGTGTGTGTGTGTGTTTTATGTAGATCACTACCACCCGATTTAGATAAGCTCATTGTTAGCTCCTCTAGGAAAATTAAGAATCACTATTAATTTTGCCAGAAAAGTCACAACCAGAGAATTCTCTGAAATGCATCTCCCTGGTGTGAGTTAAGTCAGAGTTAACTTATTTTAAAAATCAATTTACAAGTAAAATTTTCAGGAACACATCTGCCAGGTAAAGCAGAGCCCGCCAGCATCCTGCAATAAAGATGATGGTGATTTGTTCAGGTTTTATAATGGATAAAATTATAGGAGCAGGGAACATAATTATGTATTTTAGAAAGAGCCTATGAGTACATAAAACTCAAGCTTTCAAAATCACACTTTCAATTTCCTAATCAGTGTGTTTATGTGTTTCTTCAGGCCCACCATCTTTTCAAAAATTATTAAGCTGGGGAGATTGCTCAGTGGTTAAAGGCACTTGCTTGTAAAACCTGCCGGCCTGGATGTGATTCCCCGGTACCCACGTAAAGCTACATGCACAAAGTGACGCGTGCATCTGGAGTTTGTGGTGGCAAGAGGCCCTGGTATGCCCATTCATACTCTCTGAAATAAGTGAAAAAAATACGTTAATTATTTATTTTCATGTGTGTATATACCAGGATCTCTTGCTGCTGTAACCAATGCTCATCCTTACATGGGTGGTTGGCAAATCAAACCTGGGCGAGCAGGCTTTGAAAACAAGCACCTTTAACTGGTGAGCCACCTCCCCAGCACTCAAGCCCACCATCTTTGAGGCACAAGATATATCACCCTACAGTTATTACAGAAGTCCCTCCAAAGACTGGATCCCACAGGTTGAAAACAGTGAGGACCACTGTTTAATCCTTTGATAACTTTAATGGACTCGTATATAATTCTCCCCATTCCAGGACTCAGAAAATGAAGCCAATTAGCCAGGAATGACGGCGCTCACCTGTAATCCCAGTACTTCAGAGGTGGAGGCAGGAGGATTAGGAGTTGAAGGCCAGTCTTTGTATACAGTGAGTTTGAGGTCAGCCTAGGCTACATGAAACTCTGTCTTAAAGAAAAGCAGGAATGCAAATTTAAACCACTTTGAGATTCCACCTTACCCCAGTCAGAATGGCTATCAAGAAAACCAATGACAACCAATGATGGTGAGTGTGCAGGGAAAGGAGAACTCTTCCTCACTGTTGATAGGAGGATCAACTAGTCCAGTCGCTATGAAGATCAATGTGGAGGCTTCTCAAAAAGCTAAAGTTTGAACTACCTTATGATCCAGCTCTACCACTCCTGGGCATGTACCCAGGGGACTTTGTGTCCCCACCACAGAGATGTGGAACTGCCACGTTCATTGCTACTCTGTTCATAACTGCTGGGAAATTGACTCAACCAAGATGTCCGTCAACTGATAGCTGGATAATGGAAATGTGGTACACATGAACTTTTGCTCAACTGCAAGGAAAAATGACATTACAAAATCTACAGGAAGAAAAATGGATGGAGTTGGAAAAACGTACACTAAGCCAAGTACCCCCAAGCCCAGAATCACACACAAAAAAGTTGCATGTTCACCCTCATGTGTGGATCCTAACTTGTAATGTTTGTATGTCTATAAATATGGGGATATGAGTCTGAGAATGGGCCATGTGTCAAAATTGGAAAACACAAGAACAGACAAAGGGTGTGAGAAGGGGAAGGACAAAAGATGTCATCCTAGGCACAGATTCTAGCTGTAGGACTCTGCAAATGCTGATAGAACTCTCCACTCACCGGGGCATGCTGCCTCTTTGTGCCAAGGTGTTCTGCATCTGGCATACTCCTACGTACACTTCAAGACCCTGTTTGGGTAGCCCCTCTGATAACTCCCCAGTCCTCTTAGACGGCTTTACTTTAACTCACCAATCCTCTGGTGTCACTTTCCTGCATTAGTTCCTGGGAATCAGTGGCTCCTTGACATTAGCAGAGGGCGGTTTTCTCCCTAGGACCTAGTTCAAGGGCTTGTCTGTATTTGACACCACATAACCATGTGTTGAGGCAGTGAGATGCAGTCTGGGGCTCTGAAATTTAAGTCCAGTTTTCTTACCCATACACTAAAGCCAGCTGAAAACCAAACCAAACCAAAACAAACAATCAAATAACAACAAGCTGTGTGCTCATGGTGCTGCCATACCAGTGGATAAGGGACAGGTCAATCCAGAAACAGCAATAAAGAGTGTCAAATGCAGGCTGGAGAGATGCCTTAGCAGTTAAGGCCTTTGCCTGCAAAGCCAAAGGATCCTGGTTCGATTCTCCAGGACCCATGTAAGCCAGATGCACAAGGAGGCGCATGCATCTGGAGTTCGTTTGCAGTGGCTGGAGGCCCTGGCACACCCATTCTCTCTCTCTCTCTCTCTCTCTCTCTCTCTCTCTCTCTCTTCCTCTTTCTCTCTCAAATAAATAAATATATAAAACATATTTTTAAAAAGAGTGTCAAATGGGGCTGTGTGAATGACTTTAGGATTCTTTATATCACCACCCTTCTGAGAGCTGAAGGGAAGATGCTTTCCTTAAATCTTCCTACTTTCTGGTGGGTTCCAGCAATCCTTGGTGTCCTTGGCTCACAGCTGCACTATGCCAGTCCCTGCTCCCCTCAAACGGACTTCTTCATTGTGAGTCTCAAATGGCCTTCTTTTAAAAACCACCACTCACTATCCTTGAGGCCCTTAACTAGTTCTATGTGCTAAGATAGTAGTTCCTTACAAAGTCACCTGCTAAGGTTCCAACTGACATAAACTTTGGAGAGACTGGGGCTGGAGAAATGGCTTAGTGGTGAAGGCGCTTGCCTGCAAAGTCAAAGGACCACAGTTTGATTCTCCGGGACCCATGTAAGCCAGATGCACAAGGTGGCACATGTGTCTGGAGTTCATTTGCAGTGGCTGGAGACCCTGGCATGCCCATTCTTTCATTCTCTCTCTCTCAAATAATAAATAAATAAATATGTTTAAAAATTTGTGGAGGGAACTGTGTAACCCCAGCGCAGGAGGGGTCACCAAGTCCTTTCAATGGATGGTATAATTTACAATGTGGATACCAATACCCTTCGCCTCCCTCTCCTCCCTCTCTCTCCCTCTCTCTCCCTCTCTCTCTCTCTCTCACTCTCTCTCTCCATGTGTGTATGTGATGGCATGCAAGTAGAGGTCAGAGGATAACTCGTGTCTTGCCCTATCTTCCACCTTGTTGGAGGCAAGGTCACTGCTGTTCATCGCTGCCTTCGCCAGACTAGCTGGCCCATGAGCTTGTGGGTGATTTTTCTCCGTGTCTGCCTCCCTCTTCCCTGTAGGCACAATGCGATTGCAGACCTTCATACTGTTGCATCTGGATTTACATGTGCTCTGGGGATCCTAGCTCAGGTACCTCACTTGCACAGCAAGCACTTTACCCACTGAGCCATCTCCCCACCCCCAAGACCTCCTGCCACACCCATGTTGGAATGCCTGTGGAACTTAGCTGGCCTGTTTCCTATGACTACAGCCTCCAAAACCAATACCAGACCTTCCTGACACTGACCCCCTCACTAGACCACAGTCACCTTCCTCCACACTGTGATGTGGATGACACTCTGGACTAGATAGAGTAGTCCACTGCAGACTTTTGTTTCCCAGGACCTTGTGTGCTCCTGATGTTGCTGTCAGACACAAGCCTCCCTACTCCAGGCCACCACAGACTCGTAGCTCTATGAATGTGCCTCTCAGCCCTGCATCGGTTCTCAGGCCCTGACCTTGGACCTGACCAAGCTTTAAGGTTAAGCTCAGTCCCCAGTCCCAGCTCGCTCTTTCTCTCTCTCTCTCCCTGACTGTCCCTTCTTACCTCTCACGCATCTCTGATTCTAACAAAGAAATATCATTTTATTAAAGTCATTTTTCCCTTCCCGAAGCCCCATGGGGATGTTGTAACTCTCATTTATAAACTGAAATGGCCCAGATGACAAGCTCCAAATGCATGAACACTTTCACATCCTAACCTGTTAGAAGGAAAAACACTCGTGGTCACCTTCTTCTCTGTAAGATGTTTCTGTGTGTCTGGGTGCATGCTCCCTTCCAGGGCCCATCTCTAAAATGCCTCTTAAGACAAAGACAGGGTGTGTGGCTATATTTATGCACACCTTGCTCACATGCTCTATGGGAGATGGCTGTGAATTTCATCTTTCATTAGCACAGTACCTATAGTCTTTGAAAAACAGACCTGTTTATAAATGTGAGGCATGAAATACATCTCAATATACTCTCCACCTTAACAAAAAGCAGCACATTTCACACCAGTAACTTCCTCTGGTATCAGGCAATGGGGTGAGAGGTGGTTTTGACAAAAATGGTAGGTATTGCATTCCACCCTCCCATCTTCTTACAGATGCATGCACAACTTTAAAATAGAAACCGGAGCCCAGTACATTGAGGGAGGGTAACAGCATTACTGGCCTGCACATGTGAAATTAACAAATAAAATGGGAGCAAAAGGAAATATACATTAGTTCTCTCTGGGTCTTCCCTGAGATGGGGTGGTGGCAACCATAGTTTAGGAGTGTTGAGAGTTTGCAAGAAGGGTTTCCATGACCTTGAGGGGCAGTGGCCTCCAATGAGGGTGAAAAGGATCGGTACCAGAAACAAGCTCTGGTGGCCACCTTATAAACTGTGCCTCCTAAGAAAGAAGTAGTGAGGCCACCTGAGCTAGGTTGAATAGTATCTCATGAAAAAATTCATGCCGCCGGGTGTGGTGGTGCATGCCTTTAATCCCAGCACTCGGGAGGCAGAGGTAGGAGGATCGCTGTGAGTTCAAGGACAGCCTGAGATTACATAGTGAATTCCTGGTCAGCTTGGGCTAGAATGAGACCCTACCTCAAAAAAAAAATTCATGCCCATCTGGAACCTCAAAATTGTGGGACCTTATTTGGAAGTAAGGTCCTTGCAGGAGCAATTAATTATATTTGTATGTGGTCTTCTGGATGCATGTGAACCCTGAACCCAGTGACTGCTTCCCTATAAGAAGGCTGGGTGATGATGAAGGCATTAACAGATTTATATAAATCAAGAAACACTGAGGGTTTCTGGAAGCTACCAGGAGCTGGAAGGGACAGGGAAGGGATCATCACTAGTCTTTCAAAGAAACATGAGTCTCTGCTGGCCCTTGCATTGAAGAGTTCCAACCTCCAGAGCCACGACGAAGAAGAGCTCTGCTGTTTGAAGGTCCCCAGTTTGTGGGATGTGTCAGACTAACCCTCATAAGTAGAGTACTAGGGATGCCCTACCCTCCCCATGCCTCTTCGCCACTATAGGGAGTCAGATGTTCGCTCTTTCTGCTGGTCCACGCCAAATGTGATGCCTCATATCCCAGAAGCCTCTTCTCTGAAGAGTCCTGCTTTTGAGCTCTCATTCACACTTTTTCACACTGACCTTCTCCATAACCCCAGGAAGTCTGGTTCCTCCAAGGCGTTCACTTAGGACTCAGCCCTCATGAGGCACAAACTAATTATTTCATGTTACCTTTCTGCTTCTCCACTAATTGTTGAGACCCAAACTTTGGGTCCACAACCACTGTGTTTGGTGTTTTTCCACATGACACCTGCTCCCCACCCCTGGGAGGCTCTGCACACGCACACACAGTGACTCACTGAATTTGTGTTGAATATATGTTCCATGCAAGGTAGGTCAGTCACCCAATGACAATTACGCAGCTTTCCATCTTGTCTTCAGGGTCTTATTCTAGTGTTGAAACTCGGGTCTGGAGAAGTGAAGTCAACATGACACAGGAGAAAGAGCAGTGACTTTGAGGACCTTACCTGGAGATCCAAAGGGCTTGGACGTGTCTAACAAGCGAGGCACGGACAAGGACGAGTAGGTTTGTTCCTCATTGGCAGTTCTTCATTGGAAGTCTGTCTCTGTGCTCAGATCCCTTGTCAGACAACCTGCCTGTGTGCGTACACACTCTCCTTGCACGAGTGGAGAAGTAGGATGTGCAGCTGAGGCTGCAGTTCCCAAGGTTACCCAGTGCCGTCGTGGCGAGGAGACAAAACACACCACCAGGCGTGGGGCTTTGATGTTGAACTGGGAGGAAAGAGGTTGCAGCTGCCATGAGCTTCCCTGTCCTGCCTGCCTCATCTCCCCATCCTCTTTGTGTGCATGTAGAGGCCAGGGGTACATGCCAGGCATCCTTTCTCCAATGGCTCTCTACCTTGTTTCTTTTTTTAAAAAAATATTTATTTTTTATTTATCTATTAGAGACAGAGAGAAAGTGAAAATAGGCATGCCAGGGCCTCCAGCCACTGCAAACAAACTCCAGAAGCATGTGCCACCATGCACATCTGGCTTGGAGAATCGAACCAGGGTCCTTACGCTTTGCAGGCATGCGCCTCAACTGCTAAGCCATCTCTGCAGCCCTCCACCTTGTTTCTTGAGGTATGGCCTCTCACTGAACCTTGAGCTCACCTAGATTAATTAAACAGGGAGCCTCAAGGATTCTCCTCCCTTTGCCTCCCCAACACTTCAATAACAGGCATGGACTCCCTCACCTGCCTTTTATGTGGGTCCTGAGCATCTGAACTCAGGTACCTACAGTTGCACAGTAAGTACTTTTACCCACTAAGCCATCTCCCCAGCACCCATGAACTTGTAGCTTCCATCCACTAATGTCAACCCCACTTGTTCTTCTGGTATCGTGCAGGATCTGTTCTCTGGGGACCCTAAACTGTCCTCCAACAATGAGGACATTTCCTCCTGTTCCGAATCACTATCAGCACCGGGGAGTCAGGATTCTGGGTCTCGGCCATGTTACTAGGCACATAGTGGTGTGGTGCCCTAGTGTTGTCTGTATTTACCTTTACCTGAAGACAGAGAGAGAGAACACATTAGCTTTGGAGCTAGTGGTTCTTCATGTCACTTCATTGTAGCCACCAGCCACTGACTATAACCCTCCTTAACAGTTACTTTCTCTTTTCTGGGACAAAACATTCAACCAGAAGCAGCTGATTGGAGGAAAAGTTTTCTTGTGTTTTGTTTTGTTTGCTTTTCAAGGTAGGGTCTTGCTCTAGCCCAGGCTGACCTGGAACTCACTCTGTATTCTCAGGCTGGCCTCAAACTCACAGCAATCCTCCTACCTCTGCCTCCCGAGTGCTGGGATTAAAGGCGTGAGCCACCACGCCTAGCAGGAGGAAAGGTTTTATTCCAGCCTACAGTTTAAAGGGGAAATTCCATCATGTCAGGGAAGGCACCGCAGAGCATGCAGCAGGGTGCCCTATCTTGTTACATCAGCCAGATGGTAGCAGCAAGAGTGCACGGAGCTTTAAACACGCAGTGGGGCTGGACGGATAAATCTCAGCGTCCTCTCTCGGTGACACACCTCCTCCATCAAGGCTCCACTCCCACAAGTGCCACCAGCTGGGGGAACCAATGCTCAAAACACACAAGCCTATTGGGGACATTTGACTCATACTACCATACCCTCAGTGAAAAAGCCCCCCCCCCCCCGTGAGAAGTTACTTCATTTCTCTCTCCTTCAGGCTGAGAGGCATTGAGACAAAGCCTTCGACTTTCATTTTCCTGTTCACCAGAACACTTAACACACAGTCCGAATTTAATAAACATAGGGAGCTGTCTGCACGTTGAAAGACTGGTCCAATACTTAAGCAGTGCCCTGGGCGAGAATCTCCTTGACCATAGGCAAGAGTGAAAGGACACATTGTGAGGAAATACACAACAGGTGTGCTGTGTCAGTGTCCGGACCAAGTGCTGTTTTCAAAATTGTGAATAGATTTCTGGCCAGAGCCCTCTGGGAAGTTTCCTCGTTCTGCAACAGCAGCTCTTTCTGCTACCTGACAGGGGAATGTATCGAACATGCCCAGATGGGCCCTTCCCCAAGAAGGATCCATGGGGACCCCTATGAATCAAGTTTGAAGGGGCAAAGTCAGCAGTGAGAGACTCAGCTGCAAGGTCAAAGCCCCACTGAAAACAGGCATACAGGCAGGCCAGCGGCTCTTCCGGGGCTCTTGTACACTGGTGTTGTGTGCCTGCTCCTTGTGTGACTGACTGAACAGCACTAGCTGCTACCCAAGAAAGTTCCAGAATGACCAAAGCCTACCCAGTGTGAGGGGACATGGGTTCCAAATCCGGCATCCTTGGACTTTTGATCCTTCTGTGCCTTGATTTCCAAGTGAAATCAAATGAGTGTGATAAAATCTTCCTGGCTTTGTGACCATGAGACACCACAGTTAAAGCAATCTGCAAAGGTTTTGTACATTTCCCTCTCAGAGACCAGTTCTTATCCTTGGGTGTGTGAGTTCCCATGGGTGCAGAGGCACATGTGTGTGTGTGTGTGTGTAAGCCAGAGGACAACCTGGGGTGTGAGCCTCAGAGACACCACCCAGTGTTTTTGTGAACGAGTCCTCATTGGCTTGGAGCTCACCAGTTAGGCTAAAATGTCTGGCCAGCAAGCCCCAGGGATCTACCTGTCTCCACCTCCCCAGTGCTTGGATCACAAGCATGCATCAGCATGCCCAACATTTTTACAGGGTTGTGGCATCAAACTCAGGTCCTCATGCTTATAAGGCAAGCACTTTATTAACTGAGTGATCATCCCAGCCCCAGAAGCTAGCTCTTGTTTTAGAGTTTTTATTTATTTATTTTCAAGCAGAAAGACAGAGAGAGAGGGAAGAGAAGAGAAGGGAAGGGAAGGGAAGGGAAGGGAAGAGAAGAGAAGAGAAGAGAATGGGTACTTCAGGGACTCCAGCCACTGTAAATGAACTCCAGATGCATGTGCCACTTTGTGCATCTGGATTAATGTGGGTACTGGGGAATGGAACCCTGGTTGTTAGGCTTTGCAGGCAAGAGCTTTATCGGCTGAGCCATCTCTCCAACCATTTTTTTTTTTGAAGCTAGTTCTTGAAGTGACCATTTGCCTCGCATCCTTTCCTTTCCTTTGTCTCTACTTCAGACGTTAGACGACATGGTGGGGTGGTTAGTTCCCCACCTGTCTCTCTAGGCTCCTCCCTTCCAGCCCTCATTCTCTTGTAAAGCATGAACCATCCCCCTGCACTCACATCTACCTTCTTTATATTTGCTGACATATTTATTTGAACTCTATGGCATTACATCTATTACATTACATCTATTACATTATCTATGGCATCAAATTATAAATACATTTTTAAAGCAGAATTTACTCATACAATTAATGGTAACTGGAAACCACTGGGTGCTTTACTAGTTGCAAGGTCAATATGTCCTTCTTCTTTTAGCCTCACCAGCAACTAACGTGGTAAAATATTGACACTTAATTTTTTTTCTCTCAGAAATATATAATTATGCCCATTTTATTTATGATTAGGTAAGGATATACATGGCCACTTTTCCTACAAATTGGGATAATGTTTGACCTGTGGGGTAGAATTACCACTTTAGAGCACATCTAAATGAATTTTAAAATCCTGTAATCATCAGAGCTTCCACTTTTGTATTCTAAAACATTAATAATTTATCTGCAGAATGTATAGATTATGTTAGGGTTTTCAAACAGGTACAAGTACATGAAATACCACTCAACCATCGAGAGAAATGAGCTAACAATGCATACACAACTGAGAGAGACTTAAAAACCATTTTTGCCAAGTGACAGAGCCACTCCCAAAGTGGCAGTCTGCTTGGCTCTGTCGCTTAACATTCACAACAAGTTTCTAGAAGTGAGAACGGATCCGTTGCTGTAAGGGTAGGATGGAAAGCATCAAGGGCAGATGTGACGTTGAAAGGGCAGCAGAAGGGAGGTCCTGACGGTCATCAGTAGTTCTGGCTCTGAGTTGTGGTGGCCGCTACAGGGATCTACACCTGCAATGCAATCACAGAACTAGGCACATGTGGCAGTGCTGATTTTCTGGCTTCACATGTTGTGCGGTAGTTATCCAACATGTGTCCACCAGAGGATGTGAGATGGCAGGAACACAAGACTCTTGGTACCATCTTGGCAATCTGTTGTGAATACGTAATTCCTCCAAAATATTTGTATCTCTCTGAGGGCTAAAGAGGATGAACTCTTTTTTTTTTTTTTTTTTTTTGCATGGGTTTATTGGCCACTTGTAGTCACCTTCTGAAAACTGTTCGCTTCATTAGCGTGTTTACTGATGGGTAGTGTACATATGGCATGAAAGTACAAATGAAACTAGGGGAACAAAGAAGACTAGAGGGAAGGGATGAGGGAAAGGAGGAGATGTAATTGGGAATCTTCTCAATGTATGAGATATACTTGCATGAAATGTCCTTATGCAACTTAGTAATATGTACAATAAATATATTCAATAAAAAATAGATTTAATGTAGAAAGTTGTCTAGTCTCATCTGAGAAACTAAAGGGAATCATAAAATTTCCTAGAGAGGGCTGGAGAGATGGCTGAGCAGTTGCAGCGCTTGCCTGTGAAGCCAAAGGACCCAGGTTTGATTCCCCAGTACCCATATAAGCCAGATGCACAAAATGGCACATGGATCTGGAATTCATTTGCAGTTGCTAGAGTGCCCTAGCGTGCCCATTCTTTCTCACTGTGTGCCTTTCTTTTTCTCTCTCTCAAGTAAATAAAGATTATTAAAACTTTCCTACAGAGTCAGGAGAGCTGAAGACTCATTGGAAGTGGATAATGTCCCAGGAGATCGTCCCTTTGGGTCCTGATGACCCTGTGTATACAAGGAACTCTTTTATGGTTTGAATGTTTTCATCCACACTTTTTGCTAGGTGCTGTAAGCAATAATGGGGTTCGCTGCAATATTTACACACATGTGTACGTCATGCACAGATTGGGGTCTCCATTTTTCTTCTACCCAGAATCCCATTCTCCCCTTCCCTTCCTTACCTAGCCCCCTTCCCTCATCCCTAAAAGTCCTTCTGGCCTTCTTTCCTTCCCCTTCCCCTTGCCTTTTTCTAGTGTTTGCTTTTCCATTCTTTTTTGGATTATTATTATTATTAACAACATATTTTCATGTGTTGGTACCCTCTTTTCCCTCATCCCTGCCCCCATCCCACCAGGAACCCTCCTCAGTGGAGGTTCAGGTATTCCCCACGGGGCTATGGGTTATGCATTGTGGGAGCGGTGCTCAGAGGGAATGCCTCTGGGCATGATGTCTCAACCTGTGGCTCTTACAATCTTCCCGCCCCTCTTACGCAAAATTCCCTGAGCTGTGGTGGGTGCGTTTTGAAGTCTACTTTAGTGATAAGCTCTCAGGAGCCTCTGGATCTCTGCTTTGGTAGGTGTTGACTATCCTCAGGGTCTGTCTCCTTCATCCTGGCGCTGACTATCAGGTTCTCAATGGAAGCAACACTCTTGCTCATTCATCTGCCCATTCCTCTGTGGATTCAACTGTGGCTTGGCTGAAGTGTGAGGGGTAGTTTATATCCTCCCATCTCACTGCCTTCTGAAAGAGAAGTACAGATTCTCCAACAGAGAATAAAGTCAGCATAGTTTAAATAGGATAAGCATTATTAATTTAGGGAGAATTTAATGTATGTAATCACTCTTTTAGCCAAGGACTAGTGAGAGCTTGACACTGGAGAGCATAATCTTTGTCTCCACAGGATTCTCATCTGGTTCCCAATTCCAGATATGGGTTTCTTTCCACTGAGCGGATCTCTTAGCCAATCAGAAAGCTAATGGTTGCCCACCTAGGCTGTGGGGATTGCTTTTCCATTCTTTAGTGGCACAGGGTTCATTTACTGGTTTCCAAAAATGAGTAAGAACTTGTGTTGTTCCTCCTTCTGCAGGTCGCTTCTTTCACTCAACAGAACCTTCTCCAGTTCCTTCCATGTTGGTGCACATGGCAGGTCTCCATTCTTTCATGGCTGTGAGATATTTCCATGGTTACTGTTTCTCTTTCTTTTCTTTCCTTTTGTAGTGGGGGGGGGTCAACCTCAGGGCCTTAAGTATGAAAGGTAAGGACTCCATCTCTGAGCCACATCCCAGCCCCACTGTGAGATATCCCATTGTGTAAACATAACACATTTTCTTTATCCATCAGCTCCCCGAAGGTCATCTTGATTGGTCCCACATATTTTGGCTGCTGTGAAGTAGCTGTGTCCCACAGTTCCTCAGTTCCGCCCTGGGTTATAGAGGTGCGCTCTGTCCAGCAGTGAGCTATTTGCTTGGGCAGTCTGTCCTCCAACTTTACCAGGTCAACTACTGAGACATGGTTGCCCTCAGGTTTCAGAGACATTTTGATGGATGTAGTCTCACTTTTGGCCAAAGACTAGTGGGAACTTCGTGTTGGAGCCCACAATCTTGATCTCCATAGGATTCTGACTTGGTCCCCAGTTCCAGCTATGGGTTCCTTTCCCCTGAGTGGATCTCTTAGCCAATCAGAGAGCCATTGGTTACCCACCTAGGCCGGGTGCCACTATTGCACAGGTGTGTCCATCTTGTCAGGCTGGTTGCTTTCATGTAGCAGTGTCCCCTGCTTGCTCACAACTTTGTTGGCCATTTTCCCCCAGTAATTCATGTAACACTTTCAAGCACTATACAGGCTAACCAACTGGGAATTGGCTTCCTTCTAAATAATATGCATTTTTGCTTTACATTATATATGTGTACATGTGTGCTTAGCTGTATGCATATGCGGGTGTGTGTGCATGAGTGTGACAATTTTTTTTTGAAAGAGAGTCTCTCGTTGCCCTGGAGTTTGTTAGGTAGGCTAGTCTGGCTGCCCAATAATCTTCAAGCACTGGGGTTACAGTTAGACACTACATTCCTGAATTCTTTAACATGGGTACTGAGGATTAAATGCAGGTCCTCGTGTTTTGCAAAGCAAACACTTTACAAACTAAGCCATCATCTCAGCCTCAATTCATATATATTTCTAAAAATATTTTATTTATTTAATTATTTAAGAGAGAGGGAAAAAGAGAGAGAGAGAGGCAGATAGAGAATGGGCACATGAGGGCCTCTAGCCACTGCACACAAACTTCAGACACATGTAACACCTTGCTCATCTGGCTTTACATGGGCACTGGAGAACTGAACCTGGGTCCTTTGGCTTTGCAGGCAAGCACCTTAACCATTAAACCATCTCTCCAGCCCAATTTATATATTTTTAAACTGTGTCAGAAAACATCACACAATATTCTGTGCTACTTTCACTCTCCAATTAAGATGTATTTGGCCATGTCGATGATAGCTCTCTATATTTTTTTCAATTCTGTATTACATCCCAGGGCATGGCTACCATACATGTTAATAATTCATGCTACTATATTTGCATATTAAGGTCTTTCCTAGTTTTTGCAATTACCCAAAAGACTGTTATCATCTCCCTTCAACATCCCAACTTGCCCACATGTGCAAGAATCTTTCCAGAGAAAAGAGCTAGGAAAGGAATTATTCCATGATCACAAATCTATCTTGTTAGCTTAATGGATTTTGCTTACAAAGAAGCTGCCCTCCCACCGGTTGTAAGTATCACCTCTCCACACTCCGTCTTCATCGGTCTTGAGCGTTATCAGCGTATCCACGTTTGTCACTTTGAAGCCATAGCTCCTCGTGATTCCCATCATGTGTCATTGCTCTCGTCTGCAATAAGCTGTAGCGTCTCTTCATACTTTCACTTGTGCCGTGTGAGTGTCTTTCCCTGAGCTCGTTGCTTTCCAATCTCTTTCTTGTTGATTGCTAGGATGCTTTAGGACTGGCAGGATGCCAGCTGATCCCCAGTGGAATGCCCTGAGAATGCCAGCCCCCAGTCTGAGACTTAGCATTCACTGTGTTGTTTTTTTTTTTTTTTTTTAGTGCTGCCAGAGTGTTCACCTTAATATACTCAAAGCTGTCAATCTACGAGTGGAAGATTTTTGCTCATTTTCCTTGGCAGAATGTCCTTTCACCATGGATTATAAAAATATTATCTAATTTCAAACTGTAAAAATCTGGCTATTAAAAAAAAAGTATGCAAATGCACCTAGGATAGGATGTAGTTTATTTTCTTTTCTTTTTTTTCTTTTTTTTTTTTTTTTTTTTTTTTGTTTTGAGAGGTAGGGTCTCACTCTGGTCCAGGCTGACCTGAAATTAACTATGTAGTCTCAGGGTGGCCTTGAACTCATGGTGATCCTCCTACCTCTGCCTCCCATGTGCTGGATTAAAGGCGTACACCACCACACCTGGCTGTTTTTTGTTTGTTTGTTTGTTTGTTTGTTTGTTTTTTGAGAGAGAGAGAGAGAAAGAGAGACAGAGAGAGAATGCGCATGTCAGGACATACAGCCACAGCAAATGAACTCCAGACCCATGCGCCCCCTCGTGCATCTGGCTTGCGTGGGTCCTGGAGAATCGAAGCAGGGTCCTTTGGCTTTGCAGGCAAACGCTTTAACCATTAAGCCATCTCTCCAGCCCTAGGATGTAGTTTTTGAGAATGGTGAAAAATAGGGACTCAATTTTACTTCTGTTTCTGCACATGAATGGTTATCTGAATAACTTTATTAAAAATTTGGTTTTGTTCGCCAAGCTACTTCTCCAGTTCTATCTCACGCAGACATCAGACTTGCATGGGTGTCTGTCTGCTTCTTGCGCTCTATTCTGTTCAACTAGTTTATTTGTCTCTTTTTTGTGCTAGTCCATACAATGGAATTTCCTAGAGCTTTGTGAGAGAGTTGACTATCTGGTAAGACAAATCTCCATCAGTATTCTTCAACGTTGCCTTGGCCATTTGTGGCAATTTGCATCAAACTTTGGGACCAGCTTATCAAGAGCTATCAAGGCCAGGCGTGGTGGCGCACGCCTTCAATCCCAGCACTCAGGAGGCAGAGGTAGGAAGATCTCTGTGAGTTCGAGGCCACCCTGAGACTACAGAGTGAATTCCAGGTCAGCCTGGACTAGAGTGAGACCCTACCTCGAAAAACAAAACAAAACAAGAGCTACCAAGGAATTTGTTGAATTTTTTTTTTAATTGCATGAAAATATTTCTGCAGATTATACAAAACCTGTGTCTTCATGATATTGTCATGTAAATTCATGGCAGTATTTTGTGGAGGTTGGTAGAGTGCTTGCTTCGCCTTGCATGCAACAAGGCCTAGCTTCCATCCCCAGCCATGGAAAAAGGAGACAGGGAGGAAGGAAGGAAGAAAGAAGAGAGAAAGAGAGAAAAATGTGAATTTAATGCCCATTTACGTTTGGCAACCCTTGATATATTCAAAAATATAGACTTCAAGAATTGTTTAGATCCTGAAAATTCTCTCCACCATGCAGAAAGCTCATTTACTTCATTTTTAAATTTCTTTTTTCCAATTAGCAATGATATATTTTAAGTGCGTTCTCTAGATATTGTAGATATAAAGAGATAAACTTAATTTTTTGCATATTAAACTTCACAGAGGGCTACAGAGATGGCTCGGCAGTTAAGGAACTTAGTACAAAGCCTAAAGACCTGGGTCCAATTCCCCAGTACTCACCTAAAGCCAGATGCACAGGGTTCACATGCATCTGGAGTTTGTTTGCTGTGGCTGGAGGCCATGATGTGCCCCTTCTCTCTCCCTATCTATCTATCTATCTATCTATCTATCTATCTATCTATTATCTATCTATCTATCTATCTACATCTATCTATATATCTATCTCTTTCTCCCTCTTTCTTTCTGTCTCTTTACTTTCAAATAAATAAAATAAAATAAAATATATTTTAAACTTCTCTGATATTTATTTTTCTGGCTCACTCATGTTTTCTTCTACTATGTCTGGTGGTTAAACATTTTTAATTTGTCATTGAAATTTCTAGTCAATTTCTTTTATTAACAAATTCAGTATTTTATCCTCTGTTGAAAATCCTCCATCTTTTCTTTGACTTTTTTTTTTTTTTTTTTTTTTTTTTTTTTTGGCAATTTGTATCTGTTTCTAGACTTCTATGGTAATTTTTTTCTTGAATGCTGCACATTGTGCATAACAGTTTAGAAGACAGGCTCTGGGCTGTCCTTTTCCCATAGGGAAGACTTCATTTACTTTCCAGTGAGTGAATGGAGCCCAGGTGGGTTCCCTTGAATGAGTGGATTCTGGGTTTCACTGTTTTTGGCAGGGTGTAGGGATCTATTTTCTATTTATGAACATCCCTTCAATATAGCCCTGATTCCTGGGGGATACCCATCAGGTACCTCAGCTGGCCTCTTTTGGAGCCTGATAAAGGCCTTACGCATAGGGATGTCATGCTCATTTCTCTACACTTCCTACCTCTTTAAGATCTGGGCTCTTCGAATCCTGCCTTCCTTCCACACCTCCAGCTCTCACTGCTCACCCCAGCATCTAACTTCCCCAAACTGCTACCCCTGCCGCCATCATCCATGTTCCTTCTCTTTGAGAACAGCTACCTGGTACTGTCTGTGTGGCTTGATCTCTGACAGCTTCAAGCAGTTCTCTTTCAGAATTCACCCAGCTTGTATAATGAGTGATGCTTAGTGATGGGGACGGTGACATATAGTCTTTGTCATCATAGGCAAGAATAGAAGTCTCCATATACATTATTCTCTCTCGTCCTCTTTTCTTCTTTTGTATGTGTATAGGTGTGGTGCATGTAGTGTGTGTATTCATATCTGTGGGGGGGACGTGTGTGTATGTATGTGAAGGCAGGAGGTCAACACGTATGTCTTCCTCAGTGGCTCTTTCACCTTTTTATTTTATTTTATTTTATTTTATTTTATTTTATTTTATTTTATTTTTGAGACAAAGTCGCTCAGTGAACCTGGATTCACTAGCCAGTGAATCTCCAGTTGCCCCGACCTCCAACTTACGAGTGCTGGAACTACAGGTATGGGCCACCACACCTAGCTTTTACATGGGTGCAGAGATTCAAATTCAGCACCTCATGCTTCTGTGACAAGTATTCATTCAAGCCTTATTCTGTCTCCTAATTTTGTTGAGTTGGATTCTTGGCTTACGGATGTTTCCTAACAAAAGCATTTAAACCCCATTGATACAAGGTTTTGTGTACATGCTCCAGTAACAATGTCCTGTATGTGTTTGTATGACATTGTTCGAATAGTTTTGGGCTCAAAATATTTCAGTAGTCCATTATTATGTAGAATGTTTGAATTATTTAGAAATAGGATTTTCATTTCTCAAGTATTTGGGAATTATTTACCTTAATAGTGATTTCTCAGTTATTAATATGTTATTGAGAAATATAATCTGTATGTTATCATTTATTTCGAATTTATTATGAGTTTTACATTTCGATTTATAGCACATGCATCATGCCCAGTTTTCACAAATTATCTCTACATGTTTCAGAAAACTTGATATTCACCAATTGTTGTGTGTGTTCTTTATTTCTGTACATTATATTAAGCATATTAATTGTATTATTCACTTGGTCTATATTCTTGCTAAATTGTTAGATCATGGAAATTAAAATAAATTATATACTAAAATATCCTATAATAAGATTCTGGATATTCCAATTCCAATTTTTCTATGTAACTGACATATTTTTATTTTTGATGCTCAAATTTAGGAATGCAGCTTACTTGTGAGTTACATTTTTATCATTATATAGACAGTACTTTTATCACTAATCATGCTTTTGTTTTTATAAATCTTTTGCTACTTATAAATAATGCTATCCAGCTTTTATTTGGTTAGCCTCTATTGTTATGTATTTATTAATATATGTATATATTAAAACATAGGCCAAGTGTCATGGCTCACACCTTTAATCCCAGCACTTGGGAGGCAGAGGTAGAATCGCCGTGAGTTCAAGGCCACCCTGAGACTACTTAGTGAATTCCAGGTCAGCCCAGACCAGAGTGAGACCCTACCTTGAAAAACAAAAAACAATCAAACAAACAAAAAAACCATAGTAACATATACCTGTGTTTTAATTTCATTATTTTATTTTATATGTTCATTTGCAGTACTGGGAATTGAACCAAGATCCTCATGTATGTTAGACACGTGTTTACCTCTGAGTTAAATCCTCAGCCTATTTATTATTTTATGTTAATAAATTATATAGAGAGAATAATATATAAGATACATAAATAATATATAACTATAAGATTTTATAGTTAATATATATTTATTTTGAGACAGGGTTTTACTAATTTTACTAATCAACCTTACTCTCAGAGCCAAGGCAGGCTTTGAACTTGTGCTCCACGTGAGTAGCTGGGATTACAGAAACGCACTGCCACACCTGGCCCATTTGCTCATGCTTTTACCATCACCCTTAGACTCCAGAGGGACAGAATTCTTATTTTTGAAACTAATCTGACCATTCTAGTTAACTTATGCATATAATTCATATGTTTGGACCTTTTGTACTATGATATTATTTTTAATTATATATTTAAGATATAAAGATATAATAACACCTTTTCTTTCTTTCTTTCTTTTTTTTTTTTTTTTTGTTTTGTTTTTTGTTTTTCGAGGTAGGGTCGGTCTCACACTAGCCCAGGCTGACCTGGAATTCACTATGTATTCTCAGGGTGACCTTGAACTCATGGGGATCCTCTTACCTCTCTGCCTCCCAAGTGCTGGGATTAATAGGCGTGTGCCACCACGCTCGGCTCTTTTTTTGTTTTGTTTTGTTTTGTTTTGTTTTGTTTTGTTTCGTTTCGTTTCGTTTCGTTTTGATTGAGGTTTTAGAGAGTATATTTTTTGCTTTTATTCATTTTTTTTGTTCCCACTTTTCTTTCTATTGGTTTAAAAATAACATCATCTCTATTACACTATTCATTCTTTTAAAGTTCAGCAAATAGTACCCTAATTGTAATTTCTAGGGAGAGAAATAGAATCCATCAATATTAAAGTCAGGCCCCCGTGCCTTTCAGATCCTCTCTCCTCCACACCCACTCCTCGTCTTCTCAGTACTTTTTCCTCTGTTTTGTCATCTCAATCCTTTGCTCTTCCTCAGTTCGCCATGTCAAAATGTTGATGGGTTCAGAAAAATCTCAGAACAGCTAGCATGAGACTCCAGTATTTTTGTTTTGGTTTATTTCCCCCCAGGGCAAATGATTTGTCATTTGTACTCCAGGGGACTTCTGTGCCATCCTAGGCCTCCTGGGCCACTGATGGGAGTTTCTTTGGACAGGCTCCAGTGGCCCCGTGCCAACTGCCCGAGCTTCAGGGCTCATCCTCACCAGGCGTCACACTTCCTGTCCCATGACATCTTTATCCCTCCCAATCTTTCATTTCTGGTAAATTTAGTTTTTAGTTTCCACCTCCTTCCTGGCATCTGGACATTTTCTTTGCTTGCTTTCCTACTGAGTTCAATATTTTCTAAAAATTTCAGAGCGGCAAGGTCTAGGGCTAACTCAATACACCCATCTAAATTTGTGCTGTGGAGCCAGAAATTATGATGAAATTTAGAAAATGTATTACTCCAGTTTAGACTACTAAATGCTAATGGAAGATGGGAACTGGTAGTGTATGAGGACCAAAAATCCAATCAGTAGATAAAAATCCTGTTTCATTGTGGGTCCAGAAACTCCTATCTTAGTTCTAGTTCCATCAAAACTTCCTTCATTGGGGGATGGAGAGATGGCTTAGTGGTTAAGGAGTTTGCCTGCAAAGCCAAAGGACACAGGTTCTACTCCCAGGACCCATGTAAACCAGATGCACAAGGTGGCACATGCATCTGGAGTTCGTTTGCAGTGGCTGGAGGCCCTGGCATGCCCATTCTCTCCCTCCCTCTCTCTCTCTCTCTCTCTCTGTACCTGCCTATTTCTGTATCTCTCTCAAATAATTAAATAAATAAAATGCCTCTAAAAAAATACTTCATTCATTAAATGGGGTTAAGAAACCCTCGACTTCCTTGCTATTTCAATTCCCTTCCCTGCCCTAGTAATGGACCTTATGTTTTCAAAAATTATCTTCAAACATGTAATTTATTTTTATCAAGAGTTTTAATATATGAATATGCTGTGACTTGGTGGTATTCCCGTCCAGTCAGCCTTTTTCCTTCTCCACCACCCCCGTTCAGCTGAGGACCCTTCTCTCTCTACATAGTCCTTCCTCTGTTTTATTGTCTCATTACTTTAGTTTTCCTCTATATCAAAATGCTGATGGGCTGAGAACAGTGTAGGTCTTGTGGGCGTTCATTAGACATCTAATTATGACACTTGCTGTTGTTTTTCTTTTGTGTGCTTGTGCATGTAGGATGCAGGTGTGTGCCTGTCTAAAGGTCAGAGGATGACCCCCAGGTATTGGTCCTCTTCTTCCGCCTTGTTTGAGACAGGGCGTCTGTTGGTGGTGGTGGTGGTTGGGAAGGCCTGGCCTGAGCTCTGGGATTCTCCTGACTCTTCTTCCCATTGCCAGAGGGCATTGGGACACAGACACGTGTGCCGCTGGCTGTGTGCCCAGCTTTGCGTGAGTGCTGAGGATACAAACTCTGGTCAAGAGGCTTGTATAGAAAGTACCTTTCGGGCTGCAGAGATGGCTTAGCAGTTAAGCGCTTGCCTGAGAAGCCTAAGGACCCCAGTTCGAGGCTTGATTCTCCAGGACCCACGTAAGCCAGAGGCACAAGGGGGCAGATGTGTCTGGAGTTCGTTTGCAGTGGCTGGAGGCCCTGGTGCGTCCATTCTCTCTCTCTCTCTCAATCTCTCTCTCTCTGCCTCTTTCCCTCTTGGTCTGTTGCTAATAAATAAATAAAAATAAATAAACAATTTTTTTAAAAAAAAAAAGAAAGTGCCTTTAACCACTGTGCCATCTCCCTAGCCCTCATTTGTTGTTATTAACGACTGTCTACAACAAGTAAGAGAAAGTGTCAAAGTTCATTGAGGGTATAAACTACACTGCAGCTGAACCATAGCTTCAAGCAAAGTGTCCTGAGCAGGGCAGACATTTAGAAATTATGAATGACACTCGGGAGGCAGAGGTAGGAGGATCGCCATGAGTTCGAGGCCACCCTGAGACTACAGAGAGAATTCCAGGTCTGCCTGGAGCTAGAGTGAAACCGTACCTCGAAAAACAATAAAATAAAATAAAATAAAATTATGAATGAGGGCTGGAGAAATGGCTTACCAACTAAGCCAAGGAACCCAGGTTTGATTCCCCAGTACCCACATAAAGCCAAATGCACAAAGCAGCGCATGCATCTGGAGTTTGTTTGCAGTGGTTAGAGGCTCCAGCAGGCCCATTCTCTCTCTTTCTCTCTCTGTCTATCTACCCCTTTCTCTCTCTCTCTAAATAAATAAAATATTAAAAATTATGCATGCACCAGCATACAAAAAATATCCATAGCAAATTTATGGACTAAATTTTTATTTGTGTTGGAGAGTTAATATAGTTAGTTTTAGACCCTATGCCATCATTCGAGGTATTCAGTGAGGAAACGTGGTCGGGGTATTGCTCCCTTGAGTAGAATTCAAGCAAGCAAATGCAAACATTTTCAGTTATTGGTGCATACTTAAGCTTTTAATAATGAGTAAAAAAAAAAATTACTCAGAATGAATGACTGTCCTTGATAGCTAAAGTGTAGTAAAGCCTTAAATAATACATTAACTAATTGCTTCTTCTCTGATGTTTGCTGTTAATGGTTTTTAAATTGGAACATGAATTTCAATTCATTTGCCCCCCAGAAACCAGAAAACAGTGCAGGTGAATCTGGTGACATGTACCAACCCCAGGAGCTGGTGAGGGACACTTCACATTTCACCTGTTTGGATGACATAAATTGAATTCTCTGCATGAAACCTTCAGACGAGTTCTTTACAGTAGAAATCCCAACGTGAGAACGTTGATTGCAGTAGCCACCCTGGGAGGAATCTTTCTGAACAAAGCCATCGCCCAGAAATGTATGGCCAGAAAAGTACTTGTGTGAACTCAGTGTTGTGGAGGGGGGAGGTCCTTAGGGGGACAGCGTAGGAACAAGCTTTGCCAGCAGGAAGAGGGGGCGACATTCAGAACTCTCCATTGTATTTATGAATCTAACCAAAAGGTAAGAAGACACCAGCCAAGCTTGCCAAAACTAGAAAAACACAACCAGTGTCGACATGACATGTTACCCGTTGTTGGAAAAGTCCAAATCTCCATTGCCTGGGAAGGAAGGAGGGCTATGACGCACCCCTGCCTTGCCTGACTATTTATGTACTTATTTATTTATTTATTTATTTGACAGAGAGAGAGAGAGAGAGGGAGAGGGAGAGAGAAAGAATGGGCATGTCAGGGCCTCCAACCACTGCAAACAAAGTCCAGACGCATGCACCACCTTGTGCATCTGGCTGACGTGGGTCCTGGGGAATCGAACCCGGACCCTTTGGCTTTGCAGCCTTAACCACTAAGCCATCCCTGCAGTCCTTGCCTGACTTTTTAAAAGATCTATCTTCTTGAATCTAACCAATGTTCTTTACAATCCAGCAGGTTTCCCTTTGCCCTCTAGTTGTCCCTCCATGGCCGTCAGTATACTTTCTATTCATATTAATCTTCCACTCAGAGACATGCAATGCCTTGTTATGGTTTAGTCGCCAAACATTATTCATGTTCAGAGTGAAACCTATGTGGTTCTCCTTCTGTTCAACTCTCCTACGTTACCATCCACTGACGGCCTTTGTTCTGTGGCTTTCTCTTCCTTTCCTCTGCTATACTAGGCACCTCTCTAACAAAGGTGATTTCTCCCTCTCCTCTACTTAGAAACATCTTATTTTATAACTGGAAACAAGTCCTATAAAGTGTGCCCCTTTTTTCATGTATGTGTGGCCTGTGGCATGTGTATGCCTGAGGGGCACTTGTGTGTGTGTGTGTGTGTGTGTGTGTGTGTGTGTGTGTGTGTGTGTGTGTATACCTGCATTGGTGTGTTGTACAGTTTGAGGGCCAAGGTAGATGCCAGGTATCTTTTTCCATCATTCTCCATTTTATTTCTTTTTTCTTTACTTTTAATTTTCTTTTTTGTCTTGTTTTTCGAGGATTGGGCCTCTCTCTAGCTTAGGCTGACCTAGTATTTACTATGTCGTCTCAGGGTGGCCTCGAACTCACAGCCATCCTCCTACCTCTGCCTCCCAAGTGCTGGGATTAAAAGCGTGCGCCACCATGCCCAGCTCTCCACTTTATTTCTTGAAGCAAGTTATTTCACATGAACCTGGAGCTTGCTGTTCAGCTGCTCTAGTGAGCCAGCTTGCCCTGGGGCTTCCCTGTCTTTGCCTCCTGGATGCTGGGATGACAGGCGGGCTGTTCCACCTGCCAAAGATGTACATCTATGCTGGGTATCTGAACTCAGGTCCTCACATTTGCTGAGCAAGTGTGCTTTACCAATTAAGCCATGTCCGCAACCCAATCGCTCCTTATTTATTTCTTTATTTACTTTGGTGTTTCAAGGTAGGGTCTCACTCTAGCCCAGACTGACCTGGAATTCGCTCTGTAGTCTCAGGCTTTGAACTCATAGCGGTCCTCCTACCTCTGCCTCCCGAGTGCTGGGATTAAAGGCATGAACCACCATGCCTGGCTCCACTATCTCCCTTGTAACCAAGCTCTCAGCTCTCAGCCTTTCAAGAGCCTTACTTGGACCCACATAAGGTGACAATACCCTTCTAGCCATCCAGTGGAGAAAAACAATCTTAAAAAATCATAGAATGATGGATCAAAAATAAAATGATCATATGATCATTTCATTGGTTGCAAATGAAAAGAGTTACCCTTTCAGGATAAGTAAAAGCTCTCAAAAAAGTAGAATTGAAACTCAATAAAAGGTCACGAATAACAAATGTACAGCTTACAACAAGCAGAAGCAAGAAAGGTTGAATGCATTTCCTCTGGAACAAGCAAGGGTACCCACTTTCACTATTTCTCTTCAGTATAGTGCTGGGAGTTCCAGTAAGGGCAAGAAGGCAAGAGAAAGAAATGGAAGGAATCCAAACCAAATGGTGAGAAGTTAAATTGTCCTTATTTTCAGACTACATGTCCTTCGATAGAGAAAACCCTAAATATCGCACAAAATAAAGTGTTCTATCTAGTAAATCACTCCAGGAACGTTGCAGGAGTAAAGAAAAGAATCAGGCTGAAAAAGTTAGGGGTGTTTTTGAATACTAGTGACAAGCTATTTGAAAAGGAACCCAAGAAACAATTACATTTATGTTATAATTTTAAAGTAGGTTTGTATTATAGTGTAATAGCTACAAAAATAAAATTAAATTGAAAGACCTCGATACTGAAAACAAAGACAAAAGCATTGATCCAAAGAAGTGCAAAGATGCCATATGTTTATGGACTGGGAGAATAAATTTCTTTAAATGTCTATATTGCCCAAAATAATAGCTAGATAGTAAGGATCCTTGGGCAATACAAGTTTCCTAGATTCTAAATGCTCTGGTAAGAGCTCGTGGTGTAGACAGAAGGCATTATGAATATCTGCTTCTTTCTGGTGATGGATTGACTCAACCTGAACAGGATAACAAGATTGTGAACACTCGGGAACGTAATGCTGACGTCACGGCGATGTTTCATCGCACTTATTCATCTAGTTCCAACCATGTTTATGTTTTATTTGCTTGCGTGGCTGGAATCAAAGGCCCCGGTGTTGCTTCTAAAAGGACTTGAGGCATCTGTCGTATGTGTAATACAAATATATATATATATATATATATATATATATATATATATATATATATGTATGTATGTATGTATGTTAACATGAAAAGCAAAACAACATACAGGAAATGGAAACAAGAAGACAGGGCCAAAATCAGTCAGCTGGGTTGTTTCAGGAAAGTGGCTGAAAGTCATGTCCGTTGCCTGCCTTTGGTCTTGGGTTGTAGCTGCAAAAGGTGTGACCCTGGGGAAAATGGGGCAAGGGTTATGTGCAGCCACTTGCTGTGAAGTTGTGATTATTTTAAAATTAAGAGTGTAGCCCGGCGTGGTGGCACATGCCTTTAATCCCAGCACTCAGGAGGCAGAGGTAGGAGGATCGCAGTGAGTTTGAGGCTACCCTGAGAATACAGATTGAATTCCAGGTCAGCCTGGGCCAGAGTGAGACTAGACCTTGAAAAGAAAAGAGTGTGACCAGGGCTGAAGGGATGGCTTAGTGGTTAAGGCTCTTGCCTGCAAAGCCAAAGGACCTTGGTTCAACTCCCCAGGACCCACGTTAGCCAGATGCACAAGGGGGCACACGTCTGGAGTTCATTTGTAGCAGTTGGAGGCCCTGGTGCTCCCATTCTCTGTCTCTCTCTCTCTCTCTCTCCCTCTTTCTCTCAAGTAAATTAAAAAAAAATTTTTTTAAAGAAGTATGACCATTCATAGAATTTACTAAAGAAGTCTTCTAAGCTTTCAAGGAACCAAAGCTTATTCCTTCTATGGGTCTTCAAATAGAAGGATATTGTGTAAATAAGTGATGTGTGTGGGGGGCGGCAGTCCTGTGATCTGTAATGCAAGCCAGTGGCACAGCCCCAGCAATAAAGCCAGCCTAAGTCCACTCTTGCATTGTGATAGTTCAAATTGCCCCACGACCGATGGGACAGCCTTCCACTCTTCATGATACCCTCAGTGCCAACTGAGTTTTGATTTAAAAAAACAAAAAGATCATTGTTTTGGGCTGGTGAAGATTAAAAAGTGGCTGGACTTGGAGTGATCGCCTATGTTTAAGTCATCAGACATTTTGTAACAACTCTAATAGTAACGACTACCGTTGACGCCCTGCTGTCTGTGTGGCATGTTCCATGTGACTGTATGAATAGTTATTGTCATATATCCCACACAGCCTTCTCATGCCAAGAGGAAACCAAGGCCGAGAAAGGTCATGTCACTGTATGCATAGAAGTAACAAGCAAGTTGGGTTCTAATCCGGGTCTCTGCCGCAGAGACCAAGTTCTGAGCCGGCGTTCACGTGACCCCGCAGCAGCAACCTTTCTCCATGCTGCTGAGGGCAAACGCAGGGCAGGACCAGGCTCACCCTCCAGACAGCGCGGGCATGCTTTATGTATTGACTGAGTGTATTACATACCAGACATTCCGGTCTCTCGTGGCATCTGTTCCTCAATGCATTAATAATATGTACAAGTATTCCTACCTGCAGTTATAGATAGACTGTTGGCTAGCGAGACCCACTATTTTCTTCAGAGTCAAAAATGCTCAGGTCTATTCTCAGAACCGCTCCCACAGGCTTGTTACAGCTGGGATGTGAGCGGATGGCAGAAAGCAGGGACTGCTACTGTGCAACTTTTTATGTCCATGTGACGTGGCTGTGAACCTGTGGCTCCCTGAAACTACTCCTTGGTTTACTAAACTGCTGGAGCGTCATGGAGGGTCACGTACCGACAACAACAATGCTACACTAATGATGCACGTTGGAGAAGAGGTGGAAGGTTATGGATGCACGCTCAGGAGAGGACTCAGTGGTTAAAGGTGCTTGCTTGCAAAGCCTGCCAGCTTGAGTTCAAGTCCCCAGTACCCGTGTAAAGCCACACACCCAAAGTGGCATATGTATCTGGAGCTGGTTTGAAGTGGCAAGGGGTCCTGGCACATTCATACTTTCTCTTCTCTCAAATAAATAAATAAATAAATTTAAAGTGATAGATGGGATGAGACACATGATTAATAGACATATGACAGATGGATGGAGAGATAAATGCATGGATATATATAGATGATAGATGAATTAATAGATGATTGAGAGATAAATAATAGGTGGATGGATAGATGATCAATAGATTATAGATGCTTAATAGCTAGATAGGTAATGTATAGATGGATAGATAGATGAACAATAGATGGATAAATTGTTAGGAAAGAAGCAAGGGAGAAGATTCAGCCCAACAGCAGAGATAGGCTTTATTCAGGGAAGCTAGAGAATAGCTCTGACCAGGCAGGTCAGGCGCCACTTCCCTTACAGACTAGGGAATACTGATGCGTCAGTGGAGTCGTTGGAATTCTTTGGTTGCAGAGCGGTCCACCTTGCCTCAGGGCTGGGATAATCAGACAGGGGGTTGGGCCATCAGGAAAGTGATCATTGGGAGGGGCAGAGTGGGTCACAGAAACAGAGAGTTACAATAAAATGTCAGAGTCCAAAACTGGAGACATTCCAGTTCTAACATAGATACTAGATAGATATTAAATGCACAGGTTGAACATACGTAACCTAAAAATCCAAAAATGCTCCGAAATCCTGGACATTTTGCGTGCTGCTTTTAAACCATAAATGGGAAATCCCACTCCTGACTTCATGTAATGGGTCATAGTCAAAACGTAAGTGTATTAAAAATATTGTACAACTCATACTGAGTGTGCAATAAAAATGAAATCTGTGCTTAGGCTTGGGTCCCCTTCCCAAGATATCTACTCACGTATTTTCAAACATTTCACAATCTAAAGTATCTGGAACTTGAAGCACTTCCATAGATAGCTTTTCCAGTAAAGTCTCCACTCAGATTGCCCGCCCTTAGATGTGTCATTTGCAGAAAATTTGACCAGCGTGATTATTAGCTACTTTGGCAGAACAGCATACTCTTATGGTGGGGCTAAGGGTTATAGATTTTGTTACTAATTTTCAGTTGGGAACTTTTTTTTCCCTGAACAATTCATGTTTTCATAGTTGTTTTTTTTTTTTTAAATGAGGTCATAGGGGAAAAAAATTACTTGGTGCTCAATTGATCAGGAAATGAGTCCCAATTCTCTACTTCTCTTAGTAAGGACAGACCTGGCCAAGTTGTCCTCAGACATCCTCTCCCACCCCTGAATGCCAGCCAAGCTCCAGGGCAGAAGGTAACAGATTTCTGGAATGAAACCTTTCGGCACCAGCAGCCAATCACGTGGGAACGAAGAAAACTCTCTCTCTCCCCTACAAACTGAAACCACAGACGAGTCAGAACAGGAGGCAAGATAATTACCTACCTGGACAATGGCCAGGGGAAGCAGCTCTGGCCTCTTGTGAAAAGCGCCATGGGAAGTGTAATGACCACGTGCTGTAAGGAGGACTTGGGTTTCCTCCCTCACCTGATAGGCAAGGTCAAGGCAGGACGCCGATCCTAGAGACAGACGGGGCTGGTATTGATTATTTATCCTAGGCTCGCAGCCAGGTAGGTTCTTCACCATACAGGAACGGATCTAAGCACCCACCTTGGGGATTGAATTTATTCTCTGAGGACCTGAATATATTGGGTCCTGGTGTGCACTGTTTTGTTACAGCAATCCCTTGAGGTCCAGGACTCTTTTGTTATCTGCACAGCGTGGGTTCATTGCTTTGCCCATTTACCCTGGATCCTCACACATTTATTTCCCTAGGCATTGCCTCCCCTTTCCTACATACCCACCTGTAGCTTTCAGGACACTGACATCCCGTCCTTGACCCCCTGTGATGGTCTGTGTTCGTTATCAACTTGACCGGATTTAGAGTCACTTGGGAAACTGAGCTACACCGAGAAACACTGGCTGTATCTCGGAAGGCATTTCAAAGAGGACTAACTGCGGGGAAAGACCCACCTTGTGTGTGATGGTGTCATACACAGACAAGGGCTTTGACGAATGAAAGAAGAGAAAGGCCAGGGAAGAGCCAGCAGTCACCCCTGTGCTTCCAGGCCTGTCGTGATGTATTCAGCCTCTGCCACATGATCCTGCCACCAGGAGCTGCTCCACCCTCACTTCCCATGGACTTACCCCCTCTGAAATAGTGAACCTAAACAAGTCTTTCCTCTCTTACAGTGGTCATGTCACATACTGGCAACGCAGGAGCAAAATGCTAACTAACACATCTCCAGAGTGGATGGGGAACTAACTTCAGGGAGGCGTTCGAACACGGACACCTATCCAGCCCCCGCCTTAGATCACTGGGCTGGAGGCTCCTGCTCTTTTTGCTGGTCTGCTGGTTTCTTACAGGCTGAATATCTTCATTATTTTGAGATGGCCTCCTCTCCCGTCTCATCACTTCTATAACACATAGGTTCTGTCATGTGATTCCTCTCATTCACAGTTTATAAACAGCAATGCCATATGAGCAAAACATGCATCTCAGGCCGGAGAGATGGCTTAGAGTTTAGGGCACTTGCCTGCAAAGCCTAAGGACCCATGTTCAACTCTCCAGATCCCATGTAAGCCAGATGCACAAAGGTGAGGCAAGCGCATAAGGTCTCACATGTGCACAACATAGCACATGTGTCTGGAGTTTGATTGCTGTAGCTGGAGGCCCTGGAGCAACAATTCTCTCTCCCCCAATCCCCACTCGCTCATAAAATTTTTTTTTTAATTTTAAAAATAAAAAATACATCTCTCAGCCGGGCGTGGTGGTACACACCTTTAATCCTAGCACTTGGGAGGCAGGGGTAGGAGGATCACCATGAGTTCGAGGCCACCCTGAGATGACATAGTAAATTCTAGGTCAGCCTGGACCACAGTGAGACCCCCACCTCGAAAAATTGAACCCCCCCCCAAAAAAAGAAAAAGAAAAACCTCTCACTTATCCATGCACAATTTCTACATTTCTTACGTCCTGTTGTTTTGTCCCTCCTATCAGCAAATACACACAGCTGACTCTAGCAAACCACAGAAAAATACAGTAGTGATGTGTCGTCCCCTTGGCCTGCTCTGCAGGATCCCGTCTGCCACCTGACGGTCCTGTGAATCCTGCTTGGATGCGCTCAGCCTACCTAGTGCTCCTGAGGTCACTTGTGAAAGATTCCGGGACCTGTCAGATATTTCCTCTGTCACTCTAGTTGAGGGCGCTTGGCCTCATAGAGAGAATGAGGCATGCCAAGGGATAAAGGCCCCAAGGGTTACCTGAAGCCTGATAGGGCTATGCTGGAGTGAGGTTCCAGTTGTTCACAGTGGTCATCTGTTTGTTGATCACACTAGGCACAGAGAGGGGACTTTCCTTGTATTCTGAGCAACCCTCTGAGCCTTCTGGGTTCACTTGCTGCAAAGCATGTACACTGAGATCTTATTCTCAAGGTGAACTTGGGGAGACCTTGAACTAATGCACCCCCTCTTCCTCTTGATGTCATATCCAGCGCCTGTCCCTGAGGTACTGTTAACACAGTACTCCACGGCTAGAACCCGGACTCCAGAACTTAGCATCCTTCAATGCTGACCCTCCGTTATACCATACATCAACCAAGCAACCGTCACCTTTCAAAAATCATTCCTTAATAAATACTGGATTTAGCAAACTTTGAGTGCGGTATCTATGATAGGTCATCTACACTGTCAACATGACAGAGTCAAGAATCCCAAGGAGGGCTGGAGAGATGGCTTAGCAGTTAAGGCATTTGCCTGCAAAGCCAAAGGATCCCAGTTCGATCCTCCAGGACCCACATAAGCCAGATGCCCAAAGGGGCACATGCATCTGGAGTTCGTTTGCAGTGGCTAGAGGACCCGGCGTGCCCATTCTCTCTGTCTCTGTCTCTCTCTTTCTCTCTCTCTCTCTAAATAGAAAGATTAAAAAAACACAGTGACTCCCTGGGAGACAAACCTCTGGGCATGTCTGTAAGGGAGGGTCTAGGTTCTGGAAGTTGAAGTGGGAAGACCTGCTGTAACTTTGGGCAGCACTGTCCCATGGGCCCGGTCCCAGACTGCATAAAAAGAAGAAAGGGAACAGAGCACCGGTATTCGCCCTTTCCCCTTCCTGACTGTGTATGCGATGAGGCCAGCTACGTCACGCTCTACCACGCTGCCTGCCCCGTCCTCACATACTCTATCCTCTTAAGCCGTGAGCCAAATAAACCCTCCTTCCCTCCCTCTTTCCTTCCCTCCCTCCTTCCTTCCTTCCTTCCTTCCTTCCTACGTTGTCTTTGATGGATATTTGTCATAACAAAAAGAAAAGTCACCGGTGGTACAGTACCCGTCTTTTAGAAATGTAACATGTTGTTTGAATTTTGTTAGTAATTTTTAGAACTGCTCTTGTTTATTTACTTATATTGTTATTCTGATTCTAAAACTGCCTAAGTTTTGAGTGGTCGATTCCAACCTGATTTTTTTTTCTTCCCAGTCTTGCTGCTTTAATAAGTGTGCTATTTTTCTGAATGTAAAATTTTGGAGGGGGTAGATAATGCGTATATTGGATTGAAGGGTAACCATCTGGATTCTGTAGGGAACCTGACATTTCTTTTTTCTAATTTATTTATTTATTTATTTATGAGGGAGAAAGAGGCAGAGAGAGAGTGTGTGTGTGTGGGAATGAATATGGGTGTGCCAGGGTCTCCGTCCACTGCAAACAAACTCTAGATGCGTGCTCCGCCTTGTGCATCTGGCTTAGGTGGGTTCTGGAGAATCAAACCAGGATCCTTTGGCTTTGCAGGCAAATGCTTTAACTGCTAAGCCATCTCTCCGGTCCCAGAACCTGACATTTCTAAATATTTTCTAAATATTTGCCTAATACATGAATGGGGGGTGACAATGCAAACTTTACTGGAGAAGTGACGCTGATCTCCGTGGAAGAGCCCCGCATTGGAAACCAGGGTGCCAGTCCACATGGCCATGTTGCCATCAGTGCTTCCATTGCCGTCCATTGGCTAGTTATTAACTTAGTTTCCTTAAGGTGCTAGAACAAACCCTCAAGTGCCTAAGGAAGGATAATATCCAACTGAAAGTCCTTCCTAGAATTCAAATACGTGTAGAACATTCTCTCTAGCTTTATATTTATTTCCATAGAACTAGCGTAACCTGTCAATTTGACAACTCTTTTGCTATCTACATAGAGGCCATTATTGTGTGTGTGTGTGTGTGTGTGTGTGTGTGTGTGTGTGTGTGTACAGGTGCCTGTGTGCTGGTATGAGTGCACGCACACCTGTGTCGGTTCATGCATGAGAAGTCCCGAGGACAACCTCAGGTGTTGTTCCTCAGGTACCATCCACATTTTTTAGAAACAGGATCTCTCGTTAGACTGGACCTTACCAAGTAGGTCAGACTGATTAGCCAGGGACCTTCAGGGGTCTGCTTGCCTCAACCTCCCCAGCACTGAGATTACAAATGTCTACTACCTCACCTGCCATTTTTATGAGGATTCTGGGGATTGAACTCAGTTCCTCATGCTTGGGAGGCCAGCACCTTACCAACTAAGCTATCTTCCTAACCCTATGATAGGTTATTATTCCTACTCTTGCTACATTTCAGGAAAATATTCTTCATTGACACTATGCTATTATAAAGAGTACATCCACTTTAAACAAGTTAAATATATTTGAGTCAACAAGCTGAAAATTATCTACTTAGCTCCACGGAGCAATCCATTAGTCAGCATGTATGGAATTGATTGAACATATTTTATGTGGAAGACACTGGGCTTTGAATCACAGGAAGATACATCAAAGTACAAATTGACTATAATTCTAGAATCTCCAGAGTTACCATTCAGACTCTGGTACCCTGAAAGATGAGTCCCATCTGGGGATTAGGATGATGTGGCAGCCATAGTGGCCAGTGTCATCCTAGGAGCATTCATTCACTGGAGAAGATGCACACATGGAAAAACAAAAAAATTGAGGAACAATGTGAGTGGTACAGATCAGTTTCCACCCATGTGTGCTAGGACTCTCTCGGAGATGAGAAACGAGCTGAGTTTCAGGGCCATAGGGCTTCCCAGAGGTGATCTCTCTTTCTTATCAAACTGTGTATCAGGCGTAAGTATTTTTGTAAAATTTCTTTATAATTCATTTGCAAGCAGAAAGACAGAGAGGAGAGAGAGAAAAAAAGAGAAAGAGAGAGAGAGAGAAATAGGCATGTCAAGCCTCCAGCCGCCATAAACGAATGCCAGATGCATGCACCACTTTGTGCATCTGGCTTTACATGGGTACTGGGGAATTGAACCCAGGTCAGTAGGCTTTGTAAGCAAGTGCCTAACTACAGAGCCATCTCTCCAGGCCAGGCTTCAGTCTTTTCATACAAGATTCTGCCACTGAGAGGCAGGTAGAGAAGCTCAGACAAAAGCAATACAAACAAAGGCCTGGGACAGAGAGCTGGTGTTTGGGGTTCCTGTGAGTGGAGGGCCAGGTATGTGAATGTGGTGGGGCAAGAAGAAAGTCCTAGGCTGGCTTTAATGGGCATGAAACTAAGAGAACTAAAGAGAAGAGGGATGTTAGGCCAACAGCTATACATACCTTTTACTACGCGGACGAAAAGTTAGAGCTGAGGTAATTGACCAGGTTAATTCAGCCTGGCCTTAAAAGCCAAAACAAATAGAAAAACAGGAAAAAATAACCTCAACTCTCTAAAAGTAGTCTGAAGTGTGAAAATATTTCCCTATGGGCTAGAGAGAGAGATGAGTTGGGAAAGTGCTCGCCATGTAAACGTGAGTACTTGAGTTCAAGCCTAAAGCCAGGCATGAAAGAGCTGAGCATGGCACCGGGCAGCTGTTATCCCAGCTCTGGGAAGGCAGACACACACAGATTGCTGGGGCTCAGTGACATGACAGTGTAGTCAGTGAGCTCCAGGCCCATGAGAAACCCTGTCTCAAGAAAAGGTGGCCAGCAGCCGAAGAATGACATCAAAAGTACACGCGCTTACACATACACATACACACACACATACACACACACACACACACACACACACACACACACACACTTTCACCAATTACTTGAAGAGAACAGTCAAAAGGCATAAATGTGGGGCCAGGCGTTTATAGGTTGGAGTCTGCCTTTGAACCTTTGCCCCTCATTCCACCTGTCTGGTATGTGTGTCCTCCTGCAGGGTAGACTTGTGCCAAACAGGGTCTGGTTCCCAGTACACCCCATTCCTTGTTCCACACTAGGAAAAATAATGCAGTAAGTGGCAACTCACGTTAGTGTCGTTAAACATGTGGTCTGGCAACGAGGAGTGATGTGGGCCTCTTCCTGTGATGGAGAGAAGAATTCCTGTGCAAGATAACATTGAGGACCAAGCAAGCAACTGTTAGTCCCAAGAGGAGCACACTGTTTGGGGTATTTGCACATTTTTATGAAAGAGCAAACGAGAGAGAGAGAGAGAGAGAATTGGAGCTCCAAGGCCCTCTAGCCACTGCAATCGAACTCCAGATGCGTGCGCCACCTTGTGCACATGTGTCACCTTGTGCCTCTGGCTGACGATGTGGGTTCTGGAGAGTCAAACCTGGGTCCTTAGGCTTTGCAGGCCAGCACCTTAAGTGCTAAACCATCTCTCCAGCCCAGTATTTACACATTTAAAATATAGATGATAGACAGATAGATAGATAGATAGATAGATAGATAGATAGACAGACAGACATCTATATTTCTATCTCTCATCTATCTATATCTGTCTGTCTATGTATCTAGTTAGGTAAATATACTATGCTATGGGAAACATACAAGTAAAAAGATGACACTATGAAGTAATGAACATTAATATACTTCTGGAGCCGGGCGTGGTGGTGCACACCTTTAATCCCAGCACTCGGAATTAATCCCAGCTCAGGAGGTAGAGGTAGGAGGATTGCTGTGAGTTTGAGGTCACCCTGAGACTACATAGTGAATTCTAGGTCAGCCTGAGCTAGAGTGAGACCCTATTAAAAAAAAAGAAAAGTAACATACTTCTTTTCTATCTCCCCAGAGTATCTCAAACACTGAATTACATATGAGCCACCTGAAAAAACCTTTTCTTTTTGTCCGTTTATATGCGTATGTATGATGTGTGAGTGTGAGAAGTATTCGTGTGTGTGAATGTAAGCACGTGTATAGAGGACAGCCTCAAGAGTCAGTCCTCACTGTCCACTTTGTTTTGGAGGCCGGGACTCCCGCTGTTGAGGTCCTCCAGGCTAGCCGGCCTGTGAACTTCAGCATTCTCCTCCCTCTGCCTCTCACCTAAGCAGAGGTGCACTGGGACTTCAGACTCTTGTGCTACATGGCTGGCTGTGAGTTCTGGCGATCTGAACATGGGTCATCATGGATAGGCCACAGATGTTTTACCCACTATGCCATTTCCCCAGCCCTGGAAATCTTGTTAAAATGCAGATTCCAAGTCCCTAGGTGTGTAATGGGGCCTACAAGCCTGTCTCCACGAACTCCCAAGGTGTGCTGATACGGCTAGTCTGCAGGTGACACTTGGAATAATAGGGGCCTTGTTTTCAGTCTTGAGCGCCCAGCCCTAGAGCTGGGCATGGTGACACACCTGTCATTTGGAGCTGGAGGGAATGGCTCAGTGCATAAAGTGATACCACACAAGCTGCAGGAGCTGAGTTCAGATCCCGTAAAGTCCCTGCATGGTAGAATCCTGGTGATGAAGAAATGGACACAGGAGGAGCTCTAGGACTTGCTGGCTAGCTAGTCCAGCCAACTCAGTGAGCTCCAGGTTCAGTGAGAGACTGTCTCACAAAAATAAGGTGGAAAGAGAGCAAAGAAGACACTGAACATTGACCTCTGACCTCCATGTGACAAACACATATGTATGCACACTCCCACACACATGTGCCCACACACATAGGACCAGGTATTCGCACACTCATGCACATACCACACACATTTTTATCTGAAATGCACATCCACCCAGTTGTCTAGTGTCATTCATTAAACCCAGCAGCCCTACCTCCCCAGCTGCTCTTCCTTGCGTCATCTTAGCACAAGCTGTGAGATCAGGACCCCTCAGTCTGTGTCGACAATAGTCCCAGGGCAGATGCTGCCTCAGCAGTACTCTGTCAGAGCCACGTGGGAACTCAGAGCTTCTCCTGGGCTTTCACTGAGTTCATTGTCGTACCAGACCCTGAGCTCCTGAAGGCCAGCAACAGCTTCAGCCGTGTCTCCCCATCGCCAGCAAAAATGAAAGTGAAAGATACACAGGTGTCTGCCACATTGGATGGAAGCATTAGCCCGAGTCCTGATCCAGCTGCTTTGGTTGGTGGTGGGGAATACTTTGGGCCGACAATGAATTTTCCTGAGGCTTTGAGACCAGAGACAGGATGGGTCAAAAGATACAGATGAATCATTACTTCTTTTCTATCTCCCCAGAGTATCTCAAACACTGAATTACATATGAGCCACCTGAAAAAACCTTTTCTTTTTGTCCGTTTATATGCGTATGTATGATGTGTGAGTGTGAGAAGTATTCGTGTGTGTGAATGTAAGCACGTGTATAGAGGACAGCCTCAAGAGTCAGTCCTCACTGTCCACTTTGTTTTGGAGGCCGGGACTCCCGCTGTTGAGGTCCTCCAGGCTAGCCGGCCTGTGAACTTCAGCATTCTCCTCCCTCTGCCTCTCACCTAAGCAGAGGTGCACTGGGACTTCAGACTCTTGTGCTACATGGCTGGCTGTGAGTTCTGGCGATCTGAACATGGGTCATCATGGATAGGCCACAGATGTTTTACCCACTATGCCATTTCCCCAGCCCTGGAAATCTTGTTAAAATGCAGATTCCAAGTCCCTAGGTGTGTAATGGGGCCTACAAGCCTGTCTCCACGAACTCCCAAGGTGTGCTGATACGGCTAGTCTGCAGGTGACACTTGGAATAATAGGGGCCTTGTTTTCAGTCTTGAGCGCCCAGCCCTAGAGCTGGGCATGGTGACACACACCTGTCATTTGGAGCTGGAGGGAATGGCTCAGTGCATAAAGTGATACCACACAAGCTGCAGGAGCTGAGTTCAGATCCCGTAAAGTCCCTGCATGGTAGAATCCTGGTGATGAAGAAATGGACACAGGAGGAGCTCTAGGACTTGCTGGCTAGCTAGTCCAGCCAACTCAGTGAGCTCCAGGTTCAGTGAGAGACTGTCTCACAAAAATAAGGTGGAAAGAGAGCAAAGAAGACACTGAACATTGACCTCTGACCTCCATGTGACAAACACATATGTATGCACACTCCCACACACATGTGCCCACACACATAGGACCAGGTATTCGCACACTCATGCACATACCACACACACATTTATCTGAAATGCACATCCACCCAGTTGTCTAGTGTCATTCATTAAACCCAGCAGCCCTACCTCCCCAGCTGCTCTTCCTTGCGTCATCTTAGCACAAGCTGTGAGATCAGGACCCCTCAGTCTGTGTCGACAATAGTCCCAGGGCAGATGCTGCCTCAGCAGTACTCTGTCAGAGCCACGTGGGAACTCAGAGCTTCTCCTGGGCTTTCACTGAGTTCATTGTCGTACCAGACCCTGAGCTCCTGAAGGCCAGCAACAGCTTCAGCCGTATCTCCCCATCGCCAGCAAAAATGAAAGTGAAAGATACACAGGTGTCTGCCACATTGGATGGAAGCATTAGCCCGAGTCCTGATCCAGCTGCTTTGGTTGGTGGTGGGGAATACTTTGGGCCGACAATGAATTTTCCTGAGGCTTTGAGACCAGAGACAGGATGGGTCAAAAAGATACAGATGAATCATGTTTAAAAAAAAAAAAAAGCACGATTAAATGCACTAAGGAATATCAATCTACATATTAGCACAGATTCTATCTTCATTTTAGCTAGATTAGGTACGTAATCTACAGGACTCAAAGTAATTGTCCCCGCCTCTCCACTTGACATTTCCTTCCATCTTTGTCATTCTTTGCCTGAGAACTAAAGTAATGTTGACTTGGATTAACATAATGTGATGCATTTTTTCCTCTTACTAATACACAACAAAATGGGACGGTCTTACAGAATGTGGGTCATATAGAATGGGACAGTTTAAGGATATGAAGTGGCTTTTCCACACCCTCTGATTGGTCTTGGCTGAAGCATGTGTATGTGTGTACATATACAAGTTCATATGTGTGTGGGTGCACATATATGTGTACATGCATGTGCACATATGTATATACGTGTGTGGAGGCCAAAGGTCAATGTTAAGTGTCTTCCCCAGTCACTCTCCACATTCTTTTTTTTTTTTTTTATAGAGAGTCTGAGAGAGAGAGAGAGAGAGAAATGGGCACACCAGCAGCCTCTCAGCCACTGTGAACAAACTCCAGACGCGAGCACCCCCTTGTGGTCAAGTGCAGCATTGCACCCTTGCGTCACATTGCATCTGGCTAAACGTGGGAACTGGAGAATCGAATGGGCATTCTTAGGCTTAGCAGGCAGGCACCTTAACAGCTAAGCCATCTCTCTAGTCCTCCACGTTCTTTTTTGAGAGAAGGTCTTTTGTGGAACCTAGAGCTCACCAATTTGGTCAGAATAGCTAACCAGTGAGCCCCAGGGACACTCCTTGCCTGTGCTAAGATTACAGATGTACTCCACTATTTTATCTGGGTGCTGCGGATTGAACTCAGGTCTTCCTGCTCATATGGCAAGCACTTTACATACTGAGCCCTCTCCCCAACCCTAAACAAGCTCTGACTGGTTTTCTCCCAAATGTATGCTTTAAAGCTCCCTTGCTAAGTACTGGAAACCTTTGAGTGTGTCCTGAGATGATGCAACCACTCCAGCCTCTGCTGACCCCACACCTCCTACTTCTGGGTACAGCATCAAGGACATTGTGACCAGTACCCAGGTGAAGATTTGGACACCCGAATGTGCAAAAAGAGGGACGCTGATGGAACAGGCCCTGCTTATCTCTAGGACTGTCTCCATCTCTCAGCCAATGGAACTCTGACGAGGTTGTTGCTATGTGGCAACCAGAACGGTTTCCTTGATGGCAGTTGAAGTAAGGACCGTTGCAGCCTGAAGCTGCACTCTATCGTGGAAGGCCTGTCACGAGCAACAATTTCATGTTGATTCATTATTCAACATTTACACAAGCTTAGACTTCATTTGGTGGATGTAATAGCGAGCAAGCCAACTCTTCTTTTATGAAAACCAAGAATCCAAACAGAGTAATTGCTTTGAGGAAGGTGAAACCGCTCTCTGTCAAACATTGCCACTCTAAATATTGACACTGTATGCTCTGTTCTGGCTTTAACCATTGGGATCCCGCTGGTTTTCGGGTTGAATGCTGTCTTTGGAAAAACAACAAAAAAAGAGCAGACATACACAAGAGGATGGGAAAATAAATTGGACACAGTTGGAAGTATACACAGCAGCCCAGGTCACTGTGCTAAGAGGTAAAAGAAATGAACAGACTACAGTCACATCCTTCAGTAGTCATAGCTGATAGATGCTCATGTCTCCTGGTCATCAGATCTATGCCACATCCTCAGTACATGTTAGCTTATTTACTGAAAAGTCTAGGAAGTTGTATGAGGTCTATTTTACCTTATCATCCTGAAGGCCTTGGGGCGGCCTGAATGTGAAATTTCCCCCATAGCCTCATGTGTTTGTAGCCTCATACTCAGTCCCCCGCTGGTGGAGACCTTGCTGGAGGAGGTGTGCCACAAGGGGGTGGACCTTGAGATCTATTAGTCCAGCCCTACTGGGTGTTCAATAGCCAGCTCATTCTTTTTAAAAAAATATTTTATGATTTATTTATTTATTTATTTATTTATTTATTTATTTATGTATTTATTTGAGAGAGAAAGAGATACAGAAATAGGCAGGTAGAGAGAGAGAGAATGGGTGCACCAGGGCCTCCAGCCACTGCAAACGAACTCCAGAGGCATGCACCTCCTTGTGTATCTAGCTTATGTGGGTCCTGGAGAATCGAGCCTCGAACCAGGATCCTTAGGCTCCAGAGGCAAGTGCTTAACAGCTAAGCCATCTCTCCAGCCCAGCTGGCTCATTCTTGCCACTACCTTCCAGCTGATGAGGTGCCCAGCCTCTGCTCTGCCATGCTTTTCCCATCATGATGAAACTCTCCCTTGAAACAATAAGCCAAAATAAAGTCTTTTCTCACATCAGCTCCTTTGGTCAGGTGTTTTGTCCCAGCAAAGAGAAGGTAACCATTACAGGACCAAATTAACCATGTGGGGAGGAGGGGGGATTTGAGAGAGAAAGAGGCAGAGAGAGAGAGAGAGAGAAAGATCTTAAGAATAAGTGCATTACTACAAGCAAACTCCAGACACGTGTGCCACCTCGCATATCTGGCTTACATGCGTACTGGGGAATCAAACCCAGGTCCTTAGGTTTGCAGGCAAGCACCTTAACTGCTGAGCTATCTCTCCAGTGCCCTGAATCAGCAGCTTTTCAAGTAGAGAAATTCTGATCCCAAGGAATGTTCAACACCCTAACCCCCTTGCCCTGGATCTTTACTCATTCTGCTTCTGTTAACGTGGGCTCCAGATTCACTTTTCCTTGCACTGTGGTTTGAATGCACAATATCCCCCACCCGCTCATGTGTTTGAACACTTGGTCCCCAGCTGGTGGCGCTGCTTGGGAAGATTCTGGAAACTTTAGGAAGTAGAACCTTGCTGGCATAAACCCGTCACTGTGGGTTAAACCTTGAGTTTTTATAACCTGGCTGCACTGCGTATTCGTCCCGGCTACCTAACTGTGGGTTGCATTGTGACCAGCCAGCTTCCTTCCCGTGCTACCGTGCGATGAAAAGTATCTACTGGAACTGTGAATTGAAATAAATCTTTCCTTCCTTAAGCTGCTTCTTGTCAAGCATTTGGTCACAGCATTGAGAACGTGAGCAATACACCTTGTCGCAATTCACAATGAGCAGCATTTCGTGCCAAGAGTTTCTGTTCAGGAAAAACAGAATGCTTGTGCCCCAAGGCCTTTCTGATCCTTGAGGCAGTGACTTTGGGTGAAAGCAATCACCAGTCTTCAAAACAATCAGTTCTGATTTTCTCGTTTTAAGAAGTCATCTCTTGAGGAGATACTAAAGCACAAAGAGAATCCCACAATATTTATTCCAGAAACATTGATCCTCTCATTGAACCTGCAAAGCAATAGGCTCAGTGAAGAGAATGACACCCCAACCCCAGAAAACCCATTAGCCCCTTCCTGTACTCATCTCTTAACTGGCCTCACTCTGGAAAGCTGTAGTAAGTACATGGCCAAACAGCTTGAGCCTGGGCAACCTTCCCCTGAACACAACTCTAAAAGTACACAGACCCGGCATGCACTCCTAGGCAGGTGTGAAACTCCAGCCAACAAGTTTGAGCTTGAATACCATCTGATGATGACAGAGCCGGACCCCTTTCTCCCTCACAACTGAGTTTCAGGTCACACAACAGTTTATCATGAGGCTCTATGCTCCATGGCTATGCACATAGGACGGTTGAAATGTGTGACAAAGATAAGAAGGGAATGGCTTTATTGTCCTTTAGTAGCATGAATTGTATTAAAGATTATACATGGGGCTGGAGAGATGGCTTAGTGGTTAAGGCACATGCCTGCAAAGCCTAAGGACCCAGGTTTGATTCCCCAGTACCCATGTAAGCCAGATACACAAGGTGACATATGTGTCTGGAATTTGTTTGCAGTAGCTGGAGGCCCTGGTCTGTCTGTCTGTCTGTCTGTCTGTCTGTCTATCTATCTATCTATCTATCTATCTATCTCTCTCTTTCAAATAAATAAATAATATTTAAAAAATTTTAAATTATACATGCTAACTACCTAAAATAAGATGAGGATAAGGAAATTTAAAGACATCTTAATCTCACCATTTGTAGGTAATCACCATCAATGTTCTGCCTGTCTCTTGTATTTTTCTATTAATGTAACCTACATGTACATGTTTCTCTCTACTGAAGAATGGTTATTACAAAAAAAGTACCGGTAGTGTTGTATTGTCTGTTTTGATGGTCATGTTCTGTCATCACCTTCATCAGATTAGGAATCAAATTAGAGACATGCCTCTTGGGCAGGTCAGTGAGGACATTTCCAGAAAAGATTGCTGAAGGGAGGGAAGACATCCCCCCAGAGTGAGTCCCCCTTCTGGTGGTGGATTATCTTATAAAGATGCTTCAGAACACAGAGCTTGGCCAACCACGCTCCTTGCTGGTTTGTTCCCATCCTTCACGGACATCGGGACCCAGCCTTCCAACATGCCCTGAAGACCAGCAACTCTCCAGGAACCCTCCAGGCCTTCACGGCCAGATTGGGACTGCTGAGGCCTCCAGCCTTATGCACTGAGTAGCTACCAGGTTGTCCAACTGTCCAGACAATGGAGAGCTTTTGTTGGACTGCCCAGCCTGTGTCCTGTAAATTAATCTAATCAACCCCTTTATAATACATATTCATCAGTTCTGTTCCTCTGGAGAGCCCTCACTAATACATCCATCCATAACATTGAATGACAGTATTAACAAATTCATCCTTGTGTCAATAAAACCACCCCAATAACCTATGAGGTGGATACAGAGCATTTGAATCAATTAATTTAGCAAACATTATTGAATAACTGTTTTGGCCTTGAGCTCTGTGCTAGGTGCCAGGGAATCAGGCGAATAAGAGAGTCAGGACCCCAGTGACAGAACCTGTGACCTGCGACCCACACTTGCTTCCCAGCTTCAGTCAGAGTTGAAGACTGAACTCTCAGGACAGCGAAGCAGGGAGTGAAAGCTGGTACCTAAGACCCAGTGGTGGTAACCCAAGGGTACAGTTACCCGCAGCAAGGAGATCTTTAGAGCTGGTTTTCAGAGGTGATGAGGCTTTCTCTCGTCTCTGTTCCTTTTATCTTCGGATTGTTTTCTTACTATACAGTCTGAGGTATACAGGGTCATTGAGCGAAAAATTACTGTCTTCTGATAGATGAACCCATTTGAAAATGGCATACTATCCACTAATTCAGTGTTAACAAGCAGAATATTATGCGTGCATATGTATGTATGTATACATACATAATATATATATATGGTCTGTGTGTTTATATGTGTGTGGTATGTATGTATGTTCATGTGTGCAGGTGCACACATGGAGATCGACCTCAGGGATGCATCCGCCTCCTCTTTAAGATAAGGTCACTCTCTCATCAATTACGCTAGAGCTGCTCAGTGAGTCCCAGGGAGCCTCCTATCTCTGCCCCTCCCCCCCCACACTGAACATAAAAGTGTGCACCACCACATGTGTTTTTTCATGCTTTATTTATGTATTTATTTGAGGGAGAGAAAGAGGCAGAGAGAGAAAGAGAGAATGGATGTGCCAGGGCATCCAGCCACTGCAGATGAACTCCAGACCCATGCTCCCCCCCCTTGTGCAATTGGCTTACGAGGGTCCTGGAGAATCAAACTGGGGTCCTTTGTCTTTGCAGGCAAGTGCCTTGACCACTAAGCCATCTCTCCAGCCTGCATATGGTTATTTTTTATGTGGATTCTGGAGATCGAATTCAGGTCCTCATGCCTGCAAGGTAAGCACTTTCCATACTGAGCTATCTCCCTAGCCCAGTTTCTTCATCTTTCAGTAGGGATTTGCAGACTTCTGTGAGGGCTAAAGTTAATGGCTATAAAAGTACTTCCAGGACTGGGGAGATGGCCTAGCTGTTAAAGTCACTTGCTTGCAAAGCCTAGCAACCTGGGTTCAGTTCCGCCAGTATCCACGTAAATCCAGATGCATCAAGTGGCACATCCATCTGGAATTAGTTTGCAGTGGCTAGAGGCCCTGGTGCACCCTTATTCTTTCTCTCTCTCTCTCTCTCTCTCTCTCTCTCATCAATCAATAAAAAGTGACTTCTGGACATCCTGCACGGAATAGTGCTCCATACAAGACACTGTGGTGGGTACCACCTTCGCCGTTACTCTTACGGGTCTCGTGGCGTCCTGTGAGAGCGAGCATAGTCCCTTGCCTAATCATTTACTAGGAGACTCAGAAGCTACAGAAGTTTGGTACTGCTGATCTGCCACGGGGCACTGTTTACAACTTGAATTACTCAAATTAAATATAAAAACAGCTGCCCTGCATCTTAAAGTGCTCATTACTTTAATTCAAACAGCACAGAGTTCCCCTCAAAATAAACGACTCTGTCCATCTGTTTATTTCCCTCTGCTAAACTGATTTCCTGCACTTCGGAGGCTCACGAGAAACACTTCAAAGGCAGCTGATGGAGACCAAGCAGGGCCATCGGTGGCCCACAACACCAGGCTCCCACGGCCTCAGTGAGCCTGGGAGGAGTGGCCAGAGTTGAGTCATCTCTGGATGAATATCAAGATGCCACCGCACATGGTGCTGTCACACCAAGACAGGGGATGTTTTTGGATGCTATTGTGTTTTTTTTTTTTTTTTTCTCTATAATCATGTCATTTCATGGATGTTTTGGATTAAATTTTATACAATTGAATATAAATTTGATTTTTTTATGTAACCCTTAAGATGAATGCCATCACAGAACATGACTGAAGCTGAAACGGTGACACTTCATACACCATGTAAAATCTACATGTACAGCATATGCAATGACATGTGAGTAATGCCTAAGGAAATGGATCTGGTACATACTAATCTCTAAAATACATGCTTCAGTGTTCGATTATTCTTCCAACCATAAAAAGCCCATCCACAGATCCCCAGATATGTTCAATAATTAAATTGAGTTGCCGTTGATAATCTATTTTGATATATAAATCAACAATTTTCACATTTTTTTAAGTTCCGTCATTTTATGTCAAAACATTTGACTAAAGCCTTTGGGAAATGCTTGATCGCTTTAGGTGTGTACAGCTGGCCATCAGCTCCTAGGAGATTCTCCTATCTCAGCCTCCCTTCTTGCTTAGATGTGCCGGGATTACAGATGCCTGTGCTATAGCATCTGGCTTTCCATGGGCTCAGAGTGTATCCCAAGTCAGGTATTTAAACTTAACGCAGCAAATACTTTTATCCACTAAGCCATCTTCTCAGTCCTATGTACTTTTAATTATTTTAATTTTTATTTATTTATTTGAAAGAGAGACAGAAAGAAAGAGGCAGATAACAGAGAATGGGAATATCAGGGTCTCCAGTCATTGTAAACAAACTCCAGACACATGCATCACCTTGTGCATCTTGAGTGGGTCCTAGCGAATCAAGCCTGGGTTCTTTGGCTTTGCAGGCACATGTGTCCAGAGTTCAATTGCAGTGGCTGGAGGCCCTGAGGTGCCAATTCTTTCTCTCTCTCTCTCTCTCTCTCTCTCATAAAGGCATGTGCCACCATGCCCAGCAAAAAAAAAAAAAAATTAAATCACCTATATTCTCACCATCCTGAAGTTACTCTTGTCAATATCTTACCTTATATACATATGTACACATACATACATGCATACACACGCACACACACACACACACACACACATATATATGTGTGTATATATATGTGTATATATATATATATACACACACACATATACAAATATATGCATAGGAACCATTTTCTAAACTATTTTCCACTTAATATTTACAAAAATTATTTTCTCGTCAACATAACTTTTAATGATTGAAAATTCCGCATGTCCATATAGCATAACTTATTTCATTGTTACTTGGTTTGGACCATTGAGGTCATTTCCTTTGTGTTTGTTTTGAAGTAATACTGCAATGAATTTTTTATGCATGACTTGATAACCTCCTTTGGATTTAATCCTAAACATTAACTTCCCATTTAAAAAGGAATAAATCTTTGAAAAGATTTAATACAAATCACATTTCTAATAACCTGACATGTTCTAGGCCAAAATAATACCTTGACATATCTTAATTTTGAAATTTGCTCAATATATGGAGATTTGAGGCCATGTAAATTTATACATATATAAAATATAAGATATTGTAATTAATAACTTATTTCTATTAAAGTAATTTTTAGAGCATTGATCACAGAAAAGTTAGTCAGACATTTCAGAACTGTCCCAAGGCAAATGGGAACTGAGGCTCCCAGTATTCCAGAACAGAACAGATGAAGGAAGGAGGGGCTCAATCCTAAGAAAAGGGCCAAACACACCCACTAATAATGACATCGTATTTAAGCTCATTCTGTGAAGAAGGTCCTAGGGGAAGGCTATCCCAGTGACTGGAGGCTATCAAAAGTTTAACTGATTCCCCAAGTCCCTGAGTGATGAAAGAGTAGCTCAGGGGCTCCTGTTACAGGACCTGCTGTGACATAGCTATCCACCATGGAGCCCTTGATGAACAGTAAACATCCAGATCAAAAGATCAAGTCTGGAGCTGGAGAGATGGCTCAGCAGTTATGGCACTTGCCTGCAAAGCCTAAGGACCAGGGTTTGATTCCCCAGTACCCATGTAAAGCCAGATGCACAGTGGCGCATGCATCCGGAGTTCATTTGCAGCGGCTGGAGGCCCTGGTGTGTCCCTTCTCTCTGTTTCTCTTCTCTCTCTCATTCTCGCTCTTGCTCTCACTGTGTGTGTGTGTGTGTGTGTGTGTGTGTGTTCCTTCAATACTTTCTGCTTGCAAATAAATTAAAAAAATATTTTTAAATGATATTTAAAGAGACTAGGGAAATAACCACTACTATGAAAACAGAGAAGGGAGCCGGGCGTGGTGGAGCACACCTTTAATCCCAGTACTCGGGAGGCAGAGGTAGGAGGATCACTGTGAGTTCGAGGCCACCCTGAGACTACATAGTGAATTCCAGGTCAGCCTGGACCAGAGTGAGACCCTACCTCACAAAACCAAAAAAAAAAAGAAAACAGAGAAGGAATTACTGAGCTTGATGAAGGGAACCACCTGAAACCTCTGAAAATGAAAACTGCAGCTATGGAAGGGGAAGATGGACAAGGCAGAAAAGACACCAGGCTGACGGGGTTGCAAAGGGAATAGTTGAGAAGGAAGATGGAACTGTGGAATTTATGCAGGATGGTAGACTAGAAAGACAGGGAGAAGGAACACGTGACACTGCCTTAGGAAAGACAGAGTGGTGTGTTTCAAGAAAAAAGGAACAGATGGAAAGGCAGAAAGGTGACATTAAAGAAAGCTTTCAATGATCAGGTTTAAAAAAAATCCACTGAATTGCACAAAAATGAATATAAATTAATCCCCTGACCTCTTCAAGTGAAACTAAGAAACACCAGGTTTTCTAGTTGGCAGTGCCAAGTTGACTTGCTTTGGTTTAGGGCTATGTTTACTGTTATTGCCTGTGTTCCTTGTAAAGAAAGTACAAACCTCTCCTGGCTTAAAAATGGCATGTATGAGCCGGTGAATCCCAGCACTCAGGAGGCAGAGGTAGGAGGATTGCTATGAGTTCAAGGCCACCCTGAGACTAACTAGTGAATTCCAGGTCAGCCTGGGCTAGAGTGAGATCCTACCTCGAAAAAAAAAAAAAAAAAAAAAAAAAAAAAAAAAAGGCATGTAATACCTGCAAAAAATGAGTGTTACTTATTTATTTGTGTGTGTGAAAGAGTGAGAGAGAGATGGATGTGTTAGGGCCCTTGGCCATTGCAAACAAACTCCAGATACATGTGCCACTTTGTGCATCTGGTTTTACATGGGTACTGGGGAATCAAACCCCACACAATTTTTCTGAGTTTTGACCACTGAGTGCCTTTTAAAGACTATTCTTCATAGGTAAAGACACTCAATTTTTTTCTTACATTTAAAAGATTCATACAGAAACTTATAATAAAATAATAAAATTTTTAAACCAAATATTGGGGATAATTTATGTCCATCTTTACCAGACCTATCATAAACTTCCCTAAATGTATATGATGCAACATAGAGAAGAGGTAAGACCCTCCCTCTGGGTGGACTGGACCCTGAAGGGATGAGGCTAAGAGGAATTAGAAGATATCATTGTTGGCCTGGAGAGATGGCTTAGCAGTTAAGGTACTTGCCTACAAAGCCAAAGGACCCAGGTTCAATTCCCCAAGACCCACATAAGCCAGATGCACAAGGAGGCGCAAGTTCATTTGCAGCTGCTGAAAGCCCTGGCACACCCATTCTCTCTCTCTCAAGTAAATAAAAATATTTTTTTAAAAAAAGAGGATATATCATTGTCAACCTTTCTCTCACTTCCATTTCCCTCCCCTGCCCATCCACTCTTAGGTTTACTCTAAGGCCACACTCTCTCAGGGGAGACATGTCTCTAAGAATGATCATCTGTGGCTGGAAAGATGGCTTAGTAGTTAAGGCACATGCTTCCAAAGCCTAAGGACCCTGGATCGATTCTCCAGGTCCCACATAAGCCAGATGCACAAGGAGGTGCATGTGTCACTCTCCCTCTCTCTCTCTTTTCCTTTCTCTGTCTCAAATGAATAAATAAATAAATAAATAGTAAATCAAATCTTTTTAAAAAGAATGATCATCTGTACAGGGGTTGGTATACAATCTGCCCATCTCTGTCTTCCCCTCCTTTGCATTTGATCTCCTCCCTCCCTCAATGAATTCCCTTTTCCCCTCCCTCTTTTTTTTTTTTTTTTTTTTTTTTTTTTTTTTTTTTTAGGGGTTTATTTTTATTTATTTATTTGGCAGAGAGAATTTTTATTTATTTATTTGAGGAGAAAGGGAGGAAGAAAGAGAGAGAGAATGGGCACCAGGGCATCCAGCCACTGCAAATGAACTCCAGATGCATGCGCCCCCTTGTGCATCTGGCTAACGTGGGTTCTGGGGAATCAAACCTGGGTCCTTTGGCTTTGCAGGCAAATGCCTTAACTGTTAAGCCATCCCTCCAGCCCTCCCCTCACTCTTAATTCTCAGTGAGGTATTTATCAGATAATCCTTTCCCTTGGGCTTTGTTTTCTAGGGAACCTAGGCTAGGACTGTATTAATGTCTGGCAGATCACTTGAGCCACAGGCGGGTTCTACACCCAGTAAATTTCTCTGTGCACTCTTTGTTTTCACTATGTTAGAAAACCGAGATTTATAGTCCCAGGTTGTCAGGAAGGTCAGCAAGTATTTGGTGGCCCTGACAGATGGATCTGGATGGAACGTGGGCATAGAGATTATAACGAGATGTCCCTCTGAGGACCAGGGTCATCATTCCGTCAGATGCTAAGTGAACGAACATATCACATTCACAAGCCAGGAGGTTTGGTGTTTCCGCTTGAGACGTGTCAGCACAGCAAATGGATTCCCAGGTTTGCCCTGGTTGCATCTAATTTCATGAAGTATTTCTTCCTCTTCCTCCTCCTCCTCCTCCTCCTCCTCTTCTTCTATTCGTGTGTGTGTGTGTGTGTGTGTGTGTGTGTGTGTGTGTGTATAGCATGTGAACAAGTATGTGCTCTGTGTGCTCATGTGTGGTGGCTGGAGTGGAAGATCACGTTTCCTGCCCCATCACTTTCCACCAGTTCTTATTTGAGCTGAGTTCTTAGTGGCCTGGAGCTTGCTGTGTTGTGGGTGTTTTGTTTTGTTCTGTTTTGTCTTGTCTTGTTTTTCACAAGTTCTGGTAGTTCTCTCATCCCAGCTCCCACAGGGGACTGAGGTCACAGGGACATGTGGCTGTTGACGTCGATCCAATGTGAGCAGCTTCGCAGGCCTTTATGCTTTCACAGAAAGTGGTCTTGACCACGAAGCCATCTCTCCAGCCCCCAGGGAGAATCTCTGCATTTCCTTACAGCTCTCAGTCACTTCTGACGACAGGAAGTGAAGTGGTGGAACATGCCAGGTGCTTGAAGATAAAGTTGGTTACACCAGAATTCCACACATCTTTATACGTCACCCAGAATATCTATCCCCGTATTTAAAAACATTTTAAGGTGTGGGGAGATTGCCCAGTGGTTAATCCCAGCACTCAGGAGACAGAGGTAGGAGGATTGTTGTGAGTTTGAGGCCAGCCTGGGACTACGGAGTGAGTTCCAGATCAGCCGAGGCTAGAATGAGACCCTGCCTCAAAAAAAAAAAAAAAATAATAATAATAATAATTGAAACACAAAGAAAAGTTAAAAATATTTATAGTGAATATTCATATGGCACTTGTATCCCACACTATAACATTTTATTATATTTCTTGTCGTATAATTCTCCATTTATCCATGCCTGCCCATCAGCTCTTCTCATTTATACACCTCAAAGTAAATTGCAGCACGCATATCATTAACTAGAGTTCAAAGCTTTTTATAGTTCCTTGCTAAAATGAAACTTACAATGAATGCACAAATTTCAAGGATACGCTTTCATGAATCTTAACACCATCTATGTTATCCAAACTCATATCAATATATACAAAAATACTAATCCCACCCCAGAAACTTCCCTCAGGCTCTTCCCAGGCAGCCCCTCCTGTGTCTCCCAGAAGCAATCCTATTTTGACTGTGTTCTCTGTAGAGTACGCGCTGCTTCTGGATGTGTGTACAAGTGAAATCACAGACTACCACCTGTGTAGTGTTTTCATGTGTGTGGGGGGTGGGGTGGGACTTTCTCACTTAGCTAAAGTTTTAAAGAGTCATTCAGTCTGGGCACAGTGGCTCATGTGTGTGATCCTAGCACTGGGGAGGCAGAGATAGGAAAGTTGTCACAAGTTTGAATTTATTCTGTGCTACATAGTGAGTTCCAGATCAGCCTGGGCTGCACAGTGGGAGACTAAGAAACAAAAAAGAAAGGAAAAGATAAGAGGGAGTGGAAGATGAAAGGAGAATAAGGGAGAAGAAAAGGAAAGGGAAAAAGAAAAGCAATGGGGCTGAAGAGATGGCTCAGTGGTTATGGTGCTTGCCTGCAAAGCCTAACAACCCAGATTTGATTCCCCAGTATCCATGTAAAGCCAGATGCACAGAGTGGCACATGCATCCGGAATTCGTTTACAGCAGCTGGAGGGCCTGGTGTGCCATTCTCTCTCTCCTCTCTACCTCTCTCTCTCTGCTTGAAAATAAATAAATAAATAAATAAAATATTAAGAAAAGGAATGGATAAGGGAAAGGGGAAAATAAAATAAAGAAAGGGACTCATCTAAGAAACTGGGTATATTAGTTGTCCATTGCTTTATATTGCTATGCTATTATAAAAATACACCACATTTCATTAAACTAATGTATTGATGAAACACCTTGTGCCTTTCCAGCTTAGTGTTTAATGAGTAAAGCTGCTGTCAACATTTTTGTGCAAAACTTTTTGTGGATATGTAATTTTATTTTTCTTGAGTAAATATGCATGGTCTTCCTGGGCCATAAAGTCAGGGTATATTTATTTTTTTTATTTTAAATTTTTATTTTTTAAGTTTTATTTATTTGAGTCAGAGAAAGAGAGAGTGAGAATGGATGTGCCAGGACCTCCAGCCATTGCAAATGAACTCCAGATGCATGCTCGACCTTGTATATCTGGCTTACATGGGTCCTGGAGAATCAAACCAGGGGGCCTTTGGCTTTACAGGCAAATGCCTTAACCACTAAGCCATCTCTCCAGCCCTATATTTACTTTTATAAGAAAATTCTGGACCATATTCCAAAATGACCATCAGCAAACCATCAGCAATATGTGAAAGTTTTAATTGCCTCACATTCTGGCCATCATTTAGTGCTGTCACTTATTAAAAAGAAAAATCTAAGCCAGGCCTGGTGGTGCATGCCTTTAATCCCAGCATTCGGGAGGCAGAGGTAGGAGGATCGCCGTGCGTTCGAGGCCACCCTGAGACTACATAGTGAATTTCAGGTCAGCCTGGGCTAGAGTGAGACCCTACCTCAAAAAAAAAAAAAAAAAGAAGGAGGAGGAGGAGGAGGAGGAAAAAAAAAAATGTAATGTGCACACTGGGAAGTTTTCTAATTTGCTTTAAACCCAGTGACATTGACCATTTTCCCATATGCTCATCAACCATTTAAATATTTTCCCTGTAAACTATATGAACAAATTTGATAATAACTCATGCAATGTCGAGCAATGTGTCCGTTTATTTGGGGTTATAAGACTTCATCCAGAATCCCAGTTTTACAACCTACCTTTTTTGTTTGTTTGCTTTTCAAGGTAGGGGTCTCACGCTAGCTTAGGCTGCCCGGAAATTCACTGTGTAGTTCCAGGTTGGCCTCCATCACACAGTGATCCTCCTACCTCTGCCAGCATATCTTATTAATACTTATTAATACTTTCTCCTGGTCTTTTGTGTTGAGTTTAGTTGACTCTTTTTATCCTTCAGGTGGAAGTTTAAATTGCTGATTTGAGGTTTGTCTTATTTTAATGCAGGTTATTTTAAGTTTGTTTTCTCCCAAGAGGTTAAACAATTATCTTTTAGAGGGACATGTTTAAAATCCCTAAAAATTGATATTTTTAGACTTTCTTCTCCTGGTTTTCATGCAAGAATTTCTGCTGTTATGAATCTGAAGGGAGAAAACCAAGATACATTTTTCCTGTAACACGTATGTGCCAGGGGCTTTTTCTTCCTCTAGGAGAAGAATGGTGCCACCCCAGTGCTTAGGTTATGAATAAGACAATAGAGGAAAGCTGGAAAGTGAGCTTTGCAATCTAGTGGCAAAGCTAGTAATGATCTATCCCCCAATCTCATTTCTTTCCTTCCTCTTTGGAGACAAAACTGCAGCTGCTTAGCTAGGTACATAACCACTCAAAACACACACTTTATAATTATTAGCCTTCCTTAGAGCTGAAAGTATCTGGCTTTTGTGACATGTCCTTAAAGGGGAAAAGGTAGGATCTTCCTTACATTTATTTATTTATTTATTTATTTATTTATTTATTTATTTATTTATTTATTATGTATTTATTTATTTATGAGTAACAGAGAGAGAAAGAGGCAGATAGATAGATAATGGGCGCACCAGGGCCTCCAACCACTGCAAATGAACTCTAGATGCATATGCCACCTTGTGCATCTGGCTTACGTGGCTCCTGGGGAATCAAGCCTTGAACCAGGGTCCTCAGGCTTCACAGGCAAGTGCTTAACCGCTAAGCCATCTCTCCAGGCCCCTTCCTTACCTTTATGTCTCTGTGGCTCAGCTGGATGTGGATACAATGGCTGGAGCTAAAGCAGCTATATTGGGCTTTCAAGAGACCAGAGCAATGGACTTCATTGAACTGTCCACCCAAAGGCAGCACTAACTTCTAACTAGTGTTAGAAGTCAGACGTTGTTTGAGTTAGACCCCTGTGGTTTAGAGATGAATCTCATTTTGATTACACAGAACTATAAGGAGGGTGTATGTTGTACCTAGCACTATATTCACAGTACATATACAGTAAATGTATACAAGGCATATATTTTCATGTACAAATATGACAGGGTAATTCTGATGTGTCAGGTCATTTGGGATGGGGAGATGGCTCAATGAGTAAAGTGCTTGCTGTGTGATCGTGCAGTTCACATCCCCAGCTCACATGTAATACCAGATGGGTGTGTCTGCCAACCTGTATTCCTAGTCCTTGGAAGGTGGAGCCCCAGGACAGGCTGGTTAGCAAGACTATCAGCAAGCTGTAGGTTCAAGTGAGACAGCACACAGAGTAAAAACTACCGCCAAAAGGTCACACAGCAAACTTCAGGAACTCCTGCTAGACACATTTGCATATCTTTACAATGGACTCTCAAACCATCACCACACCTTAAGACCCGGCCCCCAGTGACCTTGCTCTAGCAAGGTGATTGCAGATGCAAACTATAGAGTAATAAAACATTGAATATATTGGGGACATATATTCAAACTACCACATTCCGCCCCTGGCCCCCAATATATTTAGCTCTTGGCCCCAATAGATTTATAACTATCACACATTGTAAATTGTACTCAGTCCAATTTCAAAGGTTCTCACAGTCTTGACCAACTTAAGATAGTGAGTCCTGTAAAATCAAACAAGTTAAATACTTTCAACATGTAAAGGCACAGAGTAAACATTTTTAACTGGTAAAAAGCAAAGAGAGACTAGAATAATGCAAACTCAACTATCATCAGCATCATCAAACTTCTGCAGTTCAAGTTCAATATAACCAGAGACTGACAATCTCCAGGTTTTCCAATTCCGCCCCTCCAGCTGGGCAGAGTCGCCAGGGAAAACTTTCATCCCATGCCAATACTGCACTCCATGGTAGCCCTTTTGCACAGTCCTGGTATATCCAAAACATCTTCAGGTCTCCATGCAACCCACGGTCCATCTTCCAAAGGCTCTTCCAGCCTATTCCTGAGGGTCTCCATGCCCTGCCTCATGCCGCATCTCAGCAGCGGCTCCTGGAACCGTGTGCAACTCATGACCACTCCATGCATTTTTCATGCTTCCAAAACTAATACCAGGTGTGCAGGACACAGCCATATTCTAAATTCAGGGACAAAATAAACCATAGCCTTGAAAAGCAGGTTCCTTCTCCAGTCAACTCTTTCCAAAGAGTTTGCATTTCTAACAGTCTTTCCTCAGGCATCCTCTCCATTGTTTTAATGTAAATCAAGTCAGGCCACCTTCCTTCCACCTTCCTTAAGATTGCTAATGTGTCAACAATAGCAGCTCCATTAACCTAAAACCAGTCTCAGTGCCTCTACTTTTAGCTTGCTTGAGGTTTTCCAACTCAAAATCTTAAAATCTCAGTCCGATATCTTTAGCCAAGCACATCAGTCCATTACAAATTTAACCTTGATCAAACTTTCTGGGCCTGGATAGCAGAACGTAGCCATCCCTTATGCCAGTAGCCCAGTTCCAACAAAGTCCTCTGCAGTCTTTCCTTCCCCTTAGAAAGCACATAAGCCAAGCCTCAAGTTCAGTACTATCTGCACTTAGCATTCTCAAACTCTCATCAGAATAGTCCATAAAACTTGGCTTACCACTCCAGAAGGCATCTTCAGTTGCAAGCACCAAGTCCATGCCCATTCCTCCAAAACAAAGGTTCCAAAAGACGAACATCCACACGGTCAGGTTCATCTCACCCCACACTCCTCGGTACCACTTTACTGTTGCAGACAGCTTCAGGTTCGCTGAGATGAACTTCCAGACCAGGCACAGTTATGGAGGAAGGGATATTATTTATTGAAGCTTACAGATCCAGGGGAAGTTCCATAATGGCAAGAGAAGCTGGCCTGCTCTCCACAGGACCAAGCAGAGAGAGAAAAGCCAACCAGCCACCACAGCACACAGAGTAAAAACTACCGCCAAAAGGTCACACAGCAAACTTCAGGAACTCCTGCTAGACACATTTGCATATCTTTACAATGGACTCTCAAACCATCACCACACCTTAAGACCTGGGCCCCAGTGACCTTGCCTCTAGCAAGGGATTGCAGATGCAAACTATTGTCCTGACAGTTGTCTGCAAGGTTTATGTGCCTATTTAATTGCTGTTACTTCTTTTGCCATTCCCTGGGGGCCCATCTTTATGGAGAAATCGGCAGTTGGCCCAGGATACTGGAAAGGAACATTCCTTGCTAATTATTTCATTTTCATCTGGCACCAACTACAGACTCTTAAGTTGAAGGAGAACTGTAAGTTCTGTTTCATTCCTTAGCCATCAAGGAGCCCACTTGTTATAACTCAAGACAAGCACGCAGCTCCTTCCTTACCCGTGTCCTCCGCCCCACATCATGGAATGACTTGTTACCTCTACGACTGACCCTGCATGGCCTGGAAGACGTACTCAGAACAAGCCACTGATAAGAATGTCAGGATGGCCTGGAGAGATGGCTTAGCGGTTAAGCACTTGCCTGTGAAGCCTAAGCACCCCGGTTTGAGGCTTGATTCCCCAGGACCCACGTAAGCCACACGCACAAGGTGGCGCATGCATCTGGAGTTCATTTGCAGTAGCTGGAGGCCCTGGTGCACCCATTCTCTATCTATCTGCTTCTTTCTCTCTTTGTCTGTCTGTTGCTCTCAAATAAATAAATAGACAAGAATTTTTTTAAGTTAAAAAAAAAAAAGTTTTTTTTTTTGGAAAAAAAAAAAAAAAAGAAGAAGGTCAGGAAGCCGTGACTTGAAGAGATGGAATTATTCCCCCAAGGTCACACAACTTCCGAGTGGAAAAGGTGGGAGCATGAACCCTTCTCTCTTCTATGCTCTGGCTTGATTTGGACCACGCTGGTAGATTTCTTTCTTTTCCTGATAAAAAGGTCCTTGTAATAGACAGCTTCAGGACACTGGGATGAAGTTCCAAACCAGGCACAGTTGTGGAGGAAGATATATTTATTGATGCTTACAGATCCAGGGGAAGTTCCTAATGGCAGAAGAAGCTGGCCTGCTTTCACAAGTCCAAGGAGAGAGAGAGAGAGAGAGAGAGAGAGAGAGAGAGAAGAGAGAGAAGCCATGAACCATGAACACCAGTACACGCAAGCACACTTATGGAACTCCAGGCTAAGCTCAAGCACATTGCATATCTATGGACAGGAATTCCAGAGATCCACCCCACACCTTAGGGCTAGTCCCTAGTATCTGCCCAGTGACACCTCCTCCAGCCAGATGGCTGCAGATCCAAATTACAAACTTTAAGAAAATCCTGAATACATTGGGGGGCCATCCATTGAAACCACCACAGTCTCTAACTTCTTCCTTTCCTTAACTAACTCCCAGGTGCTTTCTAACACACAACCAAGAGCCACCTTCTCCAGAAAACTGTCTCCAGTGCTCCGGATGAGGTCCCCCTGTTCCCCTGCACAGTCCATCATGATGCAGACAGTACAGAAGATGCCCGCACTATTTTAGCTATGGTGTCATTGTTTGATGACATGTCCCCTACAGACTCCTGCATTTGAACACTTGATTCCCAGCCCGTGGTGCTGTTTTAGGAAGCAATGGAACCTCTAGGAGGTGGGGCTTAGCTGAAGGAAGTGCATCACTGAAGAGCTGGACTTGTGGGTTGTATATAGGGCTTGTTACCAGGCTGGAGGTGTGTGCTTCCTGGTTGGTCTGTTGAGATGGGAACAGGTCAGCTACAACCTTCTACCGCCACAAATGAATCAACCTACCACCACGTATCCCCTGCCTCCATGGACAGTAAGCCCCTCACCATGAGCCAAAGTAAAACCACTGTTCCCTTAAATTGCTTCTGTCAGGGATTTTGACAGACTAGAGTGTCAACTAGTACAATATTTCTCATGCATTTGATATTCCCAAGTCCCAGGCAGGAGGCCACTATGGTATGGATAAGCTGCAGGAAGGATGCTATGTTATAGATGCGTGCTGAGGAGGACCTGTGAGTGTATAGAACCAGAGATAGAAATCCATGTCTTTTTATTTCAAAGTCTGTGCACTTGAACATTATGCTGTAAGGTGGTATAGTAAAGTTATTTATTAACTTGAAGATCTCCTTCGTGGGCTCTTTAAGTTCATTAGTCCCAGGATCAGGTACAATTTCTTATTCATTTCTGTGCCTTTGTTATACAGTGCGTGATTTGACACACAGTGAGAACCAGATCATGTTAAATTGAAATCTCCTTTTCCCGCTTTTGCCCTTGTATTTGCGTTGACCACAGGAGATGGGAATATGAAGTTTTGGAATGGACGTAGCTCAAGAAATTGCATGCCCCGGTGGTCAGAAGTGGCCCTTGGGATTCTCTTTGGCTTGTGCCCTGTGGACGGAAGTGGCAAGGGTCACCTCTAAGCAGAAGCTGTAAGAGCCAATGTGTGCTCTTTCTGTAGTGACTGAATGACAAGCCCCCTGCTAAGTTCTATAGTGGGCACCACTGTGGCCCAAGCTTGTTCTGAGAGATGCTCTTAGAATTTGACAGCTGGTTGGTAGCGTAGTATATGTAGCAGTTTCTGGCATAAAACACCTGCCCAAAAGCAGCTTATGGGAGGGAAAGGTTTGTTTCAAGCTGATAAGTTTCAAGGGGAAATTTCATCGTGGTGGAGAAAACAAGGCAGCCACCTCACTTCTTCCTACATCTGCAACAGGAAGACAGCAACAAGAACAGTCTGGCTCGGAACACTCAGTAGCCTAGGCTATTAAAATCTCAAAGCAGGGCTGGAGAAATGGCTTAGCAGTTAAGGCATTTGCCTGAGAAGCCAAAGGACCCAGGTTCGATTCCCTGGGACCCACGTTAGCCAGCTATGCAAGGTGGTGGTGGTGCATGCATGTGGAGTTCATTTGCAGTGGCTGGAGGCCCTGGTGCACCCGTTCTCTCTCTATCTGTCCCTCTTCTATAAATAAATTAAATTTTTAAAAATCGCTCAAAAACCTCAAAGCCTGCCTCCAGGGACATACTTCTGCAGCAAGTCTTCACCTCTCAAGGGTTCCACTTCTGGGGACCATGTAGGAGGCTTATTCATAAACACACTTGAGTGTAGGAGGGATACTTTACATCCAAACCATGCGGGTTAACCATGCCAATCTCTCTTGACAGAGACACTACAGAAAGTTTCCAAGGTAGTAACCTCAGTTGTCAAGGAGGTTACATCTAGAATGACCTGGGAGACAAACCTCTGGGCATGTCTGGGAGGCATTTTCTTTTTTTTTTTTTTTAACTTTTTATTTTTTATTTTTATTATTATTTTTTTTTTTTGGAGAGAGACACAGAGAGAGAGAGAGAGAGAGGGAGAGGAAGATAGAGATGGGCACGCCAGCAGTGTCTCAGCTGCTGCAAACGAACTCCAGATGTGTGTGCCCCCTTGTGGTCAAGTGCGGCATTGCGTCCTTGCGTCACTTTGCATCTGGCTAAACGTGGGACCTGGAGATTGGAGCCAGCATTCTTAGGCTTAGCAGGCAGGCGCCTTAACCACTAAGCCATCTCTGGGAGGCATTTTCTACACCAGGTTAACTTTGGCGGAAAGGCCCACCCTAACTATCTACATCACCATCCCATGAGTTGGGGGTCCTGGACTGAACTAAAAGAGAAAGTTTGAGCACCAAAGATTTGAGCACCAACACTCATGGCTCTCTACTTCCTTCCTATCAATGCAGTGTGACCAGCTGCCTCATTGCTCCTGCCACTATGACCTCCCGCCTATGACGAATATACCCTCACGCTGTGATCCAAATAAGCCTGCCTTCCTTGTGAGGCTATTTTTTTTTTCTTTTTGCCCATGTGTATATATGTGCTGTATGTATGATGTGTGTTTGTGTGTCTTCATATGCACGTGGGTCAAACATGTCGAAGTGTGGTGTCTTCCTCAGGCACTTGACCGGATATGTTACTGAACTTGGAGCTCACCGAGTCAGCCAGAACAGTTAGATCAGCTAGCTCGAAAGCCCCAGGGATGTTTCCTGTCTCTGCCTCCCCAGTGCTGGCATTATAGGTGTGCTTTGACACGTGTGCTTGGGATCTGAACTCAGGTGGTTATGGGTATGGGTGCCCACTGGCCTATCTTTCTGGTCATATAAACTGCTTCTTGTCGTGTTTGTTCTTGGCAATAAGAAGAGTGAGTCTCGGAACTTTATGTGCCTCAGAGGAATGAGAAAGATGGCTCTTAAAGTAGAGCTTAACCCTCACCCCCCAAAAGCTTCATATCCCACTAGCCACTTAATGACCGTCCAAAAAGCTCGAGGAAGTTCTGACTCAGAGGATGTGCCACTCATCCCTCCTCCATCTCCACTGGGAGCTGAGGAGGTTGAAATGAGCCCCGGCTAGTGCCACAGGGATTTCAGCACGCTGAGCAGAGAAATCTGAAGGTCAGAGGATGGCACCGTCATTCTGGAACCTTCTTCCTGCAGCTGTGTTGAAATGAGCAGAGGCATCTACCTGCCCCTGACTGTGTAGTGAGTGTGTCTCAGGAGGGGCATGTACCTGTTGCTCTCAGAGAGTGCCTTCTGGCTTTATAATTTTATTATATCTTCAATCTTGGCTGGTTAGAAGATTCATTTATACATTTAACCAGATTTTTCCCAGGGTGTAAATTCCCCCCCAGAGATAAATGAAATACTTTTAGGGATCCAATCAGTCTATGAGGCCACCAGGGTAACATTCTCTGTTTGCAGCAGCAATTTGCCAAATGGTACCCCAGTGGCTTCTGGCAGCGAGCGCACATCTGCAAAGAGGCTTCCTTCACGTCGAGGGATGTGCGCTGAGAATTCTCGCTGCAATGCATGGTCAGCTGAGGGTGGGGAATGGGGATCTGGAGACCCTGCATTGCTCTCCTCTGCCCGTCCCATCTCTAGTGGGGCCATCCTAGCAGTGGAAGATAAGCCAAGGGCCATTAGGGAGGAAGTGAGGCGGAGCCCCCAGGATGCCAGCCTTGTTCCCCCTTGGTGGGAATCAGTCCCCTCGGAAATTGTCCTACTTCAGGAGTCCTCCTCCACCGTGAGCTCCTTTTTTGCTCAGAACCCCAAATACCAAGGGCTTTTCCTGGATTGTATTCCCAGGGGATCATTTTATTTTCAGTTTATTTTCAGTCCTGCCTCATCTCTCTCATTTCATCAACACATCCCTGTGTTGTTTTTCCATCTACGATCTTGCTGTCTATTACTTTACGAATTCATTCATTCATTCAGCAAATAATTAGTAGCCACTTATGTCAAAGATAAAGCTTTAGTGTATTGCACAAGTTTTTTGAATGTATGCTTTGCATGAGTGTGCACGTATCTGTGTGTCTGTGGGTTCACATGTGTGGGTGGGTGAATATGCACTTATGTGCACATTTGTTAGAAAGTTAGGGGGCCTCCTTGGGTGTCCTTCCTTGGATTCTTTCCATTTTTTTTTTTTTTTTTTTTTTTTTTTTTGGTTTTGCGGGATCTCTCATTGGCCAGGCTGGAACTAACTATGTAGTCTCAGGGTGGCCTCGAACTCTCGGCTCCTACCTCTGCCCTGGGATTAAAGCAATACCTCTCATTGGCCTGGAACTCACTAAGCCAGCTACAATGGCTGACCAGCAAGCCCCAGGGATCCACCTGTCTCCACCCCCCCCCCCCCAGTGCTAGAATTATGAGCACTCACCAGCATGCTGGGCTTCCTTTTGTGTTTGTTTGTTTGTTTGTTTTTGTTTTAACGTGGGCTCTGGTGATGGATTTTGATCCTCATGTTTTCTCGAGGCATGCACATTTCTGACTGGACCATCACCTGAGTCCCTGCATAGGTCTTTGGTTTAGATAATGCTGAGTTTAATTTTTTTAATATTTAGTTGACAGAGAGAAGGGGTAGGGAATGTGGGGGAACCAGGACCTCGTGCTGCTGCATTGCAAAGGAACTCAGATGCATGCATCTCTTTATGTGTCTGGCTTTACATGGGCACTGGGGAATCGAACCCAAGCCATTGGGCTTTGAAAGCAAGTACCTTTAGCGACTGAGCCATCTGTCCCACCTGGATTCCAAGTTTAAATAGTGCTTCCACTATGTGTAGTCCATTTGCTTCTAGGCCTCATTTATCCATCTGTAAAATGGGGTTCTGAATATTACCTCTTCTATGAAGTCACAGTAATGACCCAATGAAACAATCCATGTCAATGGTTTAATAAGGTGTTGAGTATAGAATAAACGTTAATAATTCTTATTATTTTACCATCTACTGGGTGTGCCAGGCACCAAAGATCTCGAGATACAAAGAAGACACAGATAGTTCCTAGACCCAAGAAACTCAGTCTTCACCAGAGACTCTCAGTGTGGTCCTACACTGTGCATAGCAGCTGCTCCTGGGGGCTGTTGGAACCCCTCAGCCCTGCCAGATGAGAAGCTCTGGGGCCCAGCTATGCTTCCCCAAGCCCTCCATGTGTAGTGCCCAGTTCATAGCACACACACCCCCCCAGAGACCACCAAAGACACCTTGTGCATCTGGCTTATGTAGGTCCTGAGGAATGGAACCTGGGTCCTTAGGCTTCTTAGGCAAGTGCCTTGACCGCCAATCCAACTCTCCAGCCCCTGTACAGTTTGAAAGCTCACAACTGTTCTGCCAGGGAGGAATGGTCGTTTCCTTCATGTTGACTGAAGAATTGAAGCTCCTGCTTGAACAGCCAGTTGCCCTTGTACTTGGGCTTCCACCCCTCAAGGACGATGATTGTCTCAAGTTCAGGAATAAATCTCAGCCAATCCATTTCCTCCTAAGCTGTGGTGAAAGGGTTGATTTCTGAGTGGGTGTATGACTCCATTCTGGCCAACAGTTCTAATTAGCAGGTCTGCTAATTAGAATTCTCTTTCTTTTTTTTTTTTTTTTTTTGTTTTGGCGTGTGTGTGCAGGTATGTTTGCACATATGCACACACGCTTGTGGGAGCTGGGGGACAGTCTTGAGTATCATTCTCAGGAATGCTTCCTACCCTTTTGTTTTTGGAGACAGGGTCTCTCATTGATGTGGAGCTCGCCCATCGGGGTAGACTGGCTGCTCAGCAAGCCCCAGGGATCCTCCTGTCTTTGCCTCTCCTGCTCTCCAGGATTATAAGCATGCATCACCACCCCTGGCATTAACGTGTGTGTTGGGAACTTCAAGTCGGGGCCTCGTGCTTGCAAGACAAACATTCTACCCGCTGAGCTATATCTCTCCGCAGCTCTTGCTTTCTCTCACTAAGAAGAGAAAAATGGCATAAGGAGAAGGTGGCCGTCCTCTTCCGGACAGGATGGCTAGAGCAGCGCCAGCTACCTTGTCACCAGGAGGGAAGTAGCCTGGGCCCCAAGGTGACATTCAGAGGACCTAGGGATGGAAAGACCCTCGTTCGTTCGCTGTGACTGAGCTATGAAATGATCCAAACCCAGGCGCCTCTGGCTATAGTACTTCCTGCATTACGGCAAATGTTCTCTCCTCCTTAGCCTTTTTCTGATTTTGTCTTTGTTTTTTGTATTTTGTTTTGAGTAGGGTTTCCCATTCCTTGAAGTGGAAAAACAACCCAGCAGTCCCTATGGAGAAAGACTTGCCAATAGTAACAGAACTACCTTGGCCCCTTGGCCAGGGTAGCTTAGTTGGTAGGGTGCTTACCAAGCATGCGCAAAGCCCTGGATTTGATCCGTAGGCATGGCATAAACCAAGGATAGTGCCACGTGCCTACAAACCTCTTCCAGATGGGAGGTGGAGACGGGAAGATGAACATGAAGCTCAAGGTCATCCTTTGGCTACATAATGAGTTCGCAATGAGTTCAAAGCAGGGGCTTCCTGAGACGCTGTCTAGAAACTTGATCATCTGAACTCAGGTGTGAGCTATGAAACCCTTGCTCTGGCCATAACATAACTTGGTAATGGGAGAAATCTAATGGACGGTGTTTTAATAGGGGAGGTAAAAACCAGTGCAATAGTCCCGATGGGGACTTCCCATCCCAGCCCCGTCATCTTCTACACTCTTTCCACCAGCTTCATAAGCTGAGACTCGAGGTTGACAGGTTCTTAGTAAATTCCCCGACACACACTTGCCACACAGTAAATGGTAAATAAGATTACTTTTACTTTTATGGGCTATAAAGAGTCTGTAGATGGGGGAAATGGCCATTTAATTGCATGAATAAATGTGAGCGACTATCCTGGGGTTGGCTTATGGGTGTGTGTGTGTGTGTACACACACGCACAGACATATTTAATGCATTGGCTTTCTCACTTAAGTCACTGGTGACCTTCTATGCCTTGATCCAGGGGGGAAAAAAAAAACACCCTTGCTGGAGAAACTTCAGAGAGAAGCGGAGGAGGGAGCGAGAGGACAGGGGCTCACACTTTTCACAGAATCGTTGCCTATAAGTATAAAGAGGAAAGATCTATCTCCTAAACCCTTCATTGTAGAGTGAGGAAACTGGGGTGCAAGAGAAGCAGTCACTCACGTGGCATCATGGCGCTGGAGCAAAACTCACAGCAGGAGCTGAAGAGATTGCTCAGCAGTGAGATAGCTCACCTGAAAAGCCTAACGACCCAGGTTCGATTCCCCAGTACCCATGTAAATCCAGTTGCACAAAGTGGTGCATGTGTCTGGAGTTCATTTTGCAGCAGCTGGAGGCTCTGGAGCACCCATTCCCTCTATCTGTTCCTCTTCTCTTCTCTCTCTCTCTCTCTCTCTGCTTGCAAATAAAGGAATAAAAAATGTATTTTTCAGAAACACTCCCAGCTAAACTTTGCACTGGTTTAAGAGTGAGCAGATCCTGGCGAGCCTCGGTCGTGAGCGTGTGTACTGGTCAAGGTGTGGAAGGGTCCCTCAGAGGCAGGAGCAGGTAGGGGACAGTGGGGTGAGGGACTCTGTTCTTCCTCCTTCCCTCTTTCTTCTAGTTCTTTCCAGTCCTGTCTTTGCCAGTCTTACACAGATTCAGCCAGCACGCTGTCAGGGAAGAACCCTGCTAGTCCTCCAGTCTAGTCTCTTTGTCTGATGGATAAGGGTACCGATGGTGATGCTTTCTCCTGGGACCTCCCATAGTCTGAGCAGATGCAAAGAGTCATCAAGGGCTCACGTGGTGTCCATCCCAAACTGGGGGAGATAGTGTTGTGGAGCCACCATGATTTCTTTCTCTTTTTTAAATATTTTTATTTATTTATTTGAGAGAGGGAAAGAGGCTGAGAGAGAGAGAGAAAGAATGGGTGTACCAGGGTTTCCATCCACTGCACATGAACTCCACATACATGTGCCACCTTGTGCATCTGGGTTACATGGGTCCTGGGGGATCAAACCGACGTCTTTTGGCTTTGTAGGCCTTAACCGCTAAGCCATGTCTTCAGCCCTGCCCCCACGAGTTCTAAATTCCTGGTCATGTTACTTATCTTCTCCCTATGTCCCCTTTTCCACACACATGACAAGAGAATGAATGGACTACATCCTTGCTCCACAGCTGGAGGACTCCATATATGATGTTCAGAAGGAGAGGTTATAGGACAGGAGCTATGTGGTAGGACAGGAGCTATGTGGCAGGAGGAATGAGACAGTGCCTTAGGTGTGCTCCTTAGAAGGCTGGGCTGATGATCAAGGAGAAAGATCTGGAATTTGGGCCCAAAGTGTCTTACTGTTTGTCAATTTCCCTCTAACCTAGCCCCCTCAGTACATCCCCCTTTCTTGTCCTTAGCCTGAGATTTCAGACTCAGTGTTGGTTTTCATCCTGTCACGATTTGCATTTGTGAAAAACGCGCGGAGAGAGAACCCTGACACTGGAATTAGACCTACGATGACAGCCTACATGTGCTGCGCAGTGTAACTGTGGGTCAGGGCGCATCCCGCCACTGGGGAACAGCTGTCTCTGTGTCAAGCAGTTTCTAGAACTGAGGGCACGTGTGACATGCAATAGCAGCTGCGGCACAGTTCATGGTGTAAGACTTCCTGAGGGACTGGGGAGATGGGTTGGTGGTTAAAAGTGTTTGCTGTGCAAGCCTGACGACCAAAGTTTGGATCCCCGGTACCCATGTAAAGTCAGATGCTATTTGCAAATAGTGCACATGTCTGTGGTGCCTACGGAAATGGAAGACAGAGTCGGGAAAACCTGGTTTGGAAGACCCTGGGCCATAAACTAGAAAAGGACTATTTCAAACAAGGTGGGAGGTGAAGACCAACACTCAGAGATTGTCCTCTGATACCCGCATGGCACGTGACCCCTCCCCTACACACAGTACTTCCTGATGCCCCCGCCCAGCAGATAGGAAGATGAGGAAACCAAGTCTTAAGCCTGTCTCACCTGGAGCATCCTGAGAGTAAACACTGGCACCTTTAGCCCAAATGAACTGAGTCAGTACACCTAACCTAACTCTAGTCCAGTCCAGCTAGCTACATGTTCACCTTGTATGGTCATCCAGCTAAGGAACGGCAATGAACTTCAAACGCTGGCCACACTTGGGACCATATCTCCTGGCACTCCATCTTCCCTCCTATCGTATCCGGCTTGGGTCTATGCTGGCACTAGCATGGATGGTGATTTAAAGAGAGATTTCTGTGAGATCAGCCCGCAAAGCTTGGGGCTGCTACACTTGAGCCAGTGAAGCACCCTGGGGTGGAGAGCAGGGGACTAGTGTTCAAGAACTTTTTCCAGTGGCCACCCCATGAGGACTCTGGCTCCCTGATCTTAATTGATTGGCTCTGGTCACCAAAGCCCCCACCTATCCTCTGAGTTCAAAGTGCTTCCTCTTCTTAATGACTTCTGTTGGTACCAGAACCTTCTACCTGCAATACCTTCCATACTAAACACCTGTGTTTATCCATCTTAACACAGCTCTCTCCAAGATAAGTCCATGTCCCTTGGAGGCTACTCTGGGGCACTGTGTCTTCTGTGCCACGACATGTTTTTTTTAGGGCCTTGGAAATCATTTAATTCATTCACTATTTAAAAAATGAGGGCTGGAGAGATGGCTTAGGGGTTAAGGTGCCTGCCTGCTAAGCCTGAGAACGCTGGTTCCAACATCCAGCAGTTCCAATCTCCAGGTCCCACGTTTAGCCAGATGCAAAGTAACGCAAGGGTGCAATGCCATACTTGACCACAAGGGGGCGTACGCATCTGGATTTCGTTCGCAGCAGCTGAGAGGCTGCTGGCACACCCATCTCTGTCTTCCTCTCCCTTTCTCTCTGTCTCTCTCCAAACCAAAAAAAAAAAAAACATGTTGAGGTTCAGGAATATCTTCAAAACCACACAGCTTGTTGGCACCCATTCTAGAGTTCCTGCCTTTGGCCCTCTGCCCTGACAAGGTGGCCCATGTGTGCACATGTAATGCTACATCAGCACATCCTGTTGGGCCATGTCCTTGTGGAAAAGATGTGAAGGATAACAGCTGTGCAGACCCGAGGCTTTATTTTCTTTATTATGACAACATGTCCCAGGGAAGAAAATATTTGTAGCTCTAACTTTTGGATGTGAAATAAGTGTCAAACTGAAATGTTATTGACTCCGTGGTGCTTCCCACACTGATAAATGTATCCAATATGTTCTCGGCGACTCATGGATGGGACAGACATGTTTTATTTTCTTTTTTCCCCTTCTTTCCTAGACAGTGCCATTTTTTGTGACTACACAGGGCTCCCCTCCCCCAAATCTGCATATGCATTGATAATTAGCCCTTGCATTGTGGCATTTCATCCAAATTATAATAATTTGATTGGTTATGCAAAAATCTTGAGCATCCTGACAGCCAGCCATCAAAGGAACAGGGAATAATATGTGAAATGATGATTTCACTTCTTCCCCCTCCCCCCACCCCCGACAAACGAGCTTGTCTACGAGCCAGACAGCGTGCAGGGAAACTGTAAGGACGGTTGGCTCCATCACTGTATCTGGAAGATCCTCTGAAAGATGCAAGGGCTTTCGAAAATAGACGTCGATCCTTAAGATACCATGTTTCTTAACCAAGGGGAATAACTGGAAAGGGGTGTAGTGCAATGCTTCTGCTTTCCCAGCATCACACTGAGGCTTAAAAAGATCTCAGACTGAAAACTGTGAAACAGAAGTAGTAAGGGAGTTAGTGATACAAGCGTTTTGAAATGGAGAAGCTGCAGAGACTTGGAAGTGGCCAAAGCAAAAAAAAAAAAAAAAGTGTTATGTACAAAGGATGAAGACCTTGAACTTAATTGGCCTGAAGACAACCATCTTGGAAGAGATTTTTTATGTGGTCCTCAAAAGTAGCTCAAGGATCCTTTATGATGTCTATGTAACTTCCATAGGTATGCAGAACTCTCAATGCCAGAAGGCATTGAAAGAAACAAAGAGAAGCCGGGCGTGGTGGAGCACACCTTTAGTCCCAGCACTCGGGAGGCAGAGGTAGGAAGATTGTGAGTTAGAGGCCACCCTGAGACTACATAGTGAATTCCAGGTCAGCCTGGGCCAGAGTAAGACCCTACCTCAAAATACCAAAAAAGAAAAAAAGAAAGAAACGAAGAGAGAGAGAGATGGAGGAAGAAAAGAAAGAAGGTGGAGGGAGTGAGGAAGGAAATGAAAGAGAAGCAAAAGAAGGAAGGGAAGGAGGGGAAGAAGGCAGGGATGCAGGGAGAAAAGAATAGAAAGGAAAGGAATGGGGCTGGAGAGATGGCTTAGCAGTTGAGATAGATGCTTGCCTGCAAAGTCAAAGGACCCAGGTTTGATTCCCAGTATCATATAAGCCAGATTCAGAAGGTGGTACATGCGTCTGGAATTCATTTTTGAAAATGGAATTCATTTGTAGTGGCTTGAGGCCCTGGTGTGCCCATTCTCTCTCTCTCTCTCTCTCTCAAATAGATAAAATTTAAAAAATAAAGGAAGGGAAGAAAAGAGGGAAGGCAGGAGAGAGAGGGAAAAAGGAAGGAAGGAAGGAAGGAAGGAAGGAAGGAAGGGAGGGAGGGAGGGAGGGAGGGAGGGCAGGCAACATAACTCAGTTGGCAGAGCCCTTGCCTAGCATGCGCAAGGCCGTGGGTTTGATCTTAGTGCTGCATAAACGGGGTGTAATGAAGCACACTTGCAATCCCAGCACTCGGGAGGGGAAGAGGGGAAGGACCAGAAGCACAAAGTCACGCGAGACTACATAGTCTGGGCTACGAAAGGCCTTTATCTCCAAGCACCAGAACATTTGGATGAACAACAGTGATTTCCAGACTCGGCTGCTCATTAGAGGCCCCTGGGGAGTCCGAACTGCACCCCAAGCAACTGAACCTGCAGTTCTGGGGGTGAAGCCCAGACATCAGCACTTTCTCCTGCTCCCCAGGTGATATGAGCGCTCAGCCAAGGCTGGAGACACAGCAGTGCAGGGGTGGGTCATCTGGCCTCCATTGCTCAGTCCTTGGTACACTGCTGTCTGGTCCCATCCATGCAGGGGTCTCTGGGTGGGCATCATCTACTTCCTCACTACTTGACTGTGGATCAGACCTGGTGACTTCTTTTGACTAGTAGGAGGGAGTCATGTGATGAATACAAAGGCCTGGCATGGTGTCTGGACCATGGGCTGTTACCCATGTTTGCCATGAGAAGAGTGTGTTGCCGTCCTCTGCAATTCTGAACATGAGATGTGGGGCAGCTAAACCCAGGCAGCACCTGGAGCCATGATGAAGGAAATCCAACCATGTCTGTACATGAACTCGAAAGAGGAGGCAGGGCTAAGGGGGGTGGGGGGCTCTCTGTGAGCAAAAAGCTTGCTGCTGTAACGATGAGGGCCTGAGTTCTATTTTCAGAACCTACGTGCGGCAGTTTGCATGTAAACGTCCCACATAGCCTCAGGCTTTTAAAATTATATTTATTTATTTGTTTATTTGAGAGAAAGGAAGAGACAGACAGAGACAGACACACACAGAGAGAATATTAGTGTGTCAGAGCCTTCTGCCAATACCAATGAACTCTAGACACATGCACCATTTTGTTCATCTGCCTTTACATGGGTACTGGGGGAACTGAACCCCGGCTGTTGAAAGGCCCAAGAACCAAAGTAACACCATGATAGGCGTCAGCTGCCTTGCAGGCCTCAGCCTAAACTCAGGTCAGGTTCCCAGAATGTAAGTCAGAACAAACAGTTACTGGAAAGACCATACTGACCCAAAATAACAGGCCAATTAGACAAAATAAGCAGGTGTTATACATTCCTGTGTCTTTGTAGTTTGCTAAACATTACTCAGCTGCTGCAAAACCAATCAACTTGTAACAAGTAAATTCATGGTAAATGTCAATCAATCATATTAGAAATCTCCCTTCCCTTTGTTTGAACCCAAAAAAAGCTTCTCCCAAACGCAGCTCGAGGCTCTTGTACGAATCCACTGTGTTGGTGAAGTCAAGAGTCCGAGCTTAAGCCTGAAATAAAGCTCTTTGCTTTTGCATACGTGTCTGGACTCTTTGGTAGTCTCGGAGGGGGGGGGGGCGATGTGAACTGGGCACTACACTGTCAGGCTTTGCAAGCAAGAGTCCTTTAACCATGGAGCCATCTCTCCAGCCCCTCAGGTATTTTTTTTTAAGTATATTTTTATTTTTTCACTTATTTGAGAGAGAGAATGGATGTGCTGCTGCAAATGATCTCCAGATGCATGCACCACCTGTGCATCTGGCTTTCGTGGGTCCTGGGGAATCAAACCAAGGTCTTTTGGCTTTGCAGACAAGCACCTTAACTGCTACGCCATCTCTCCAGCCCCCCCCCTCAGGTATTTTTGATTAAGCTTCCCACTTAGTCCCCAGCTGGTGGAGTTTGGGAGGTGGAGCGTTGCTGGAGGAGGCATACTGCTGGGAACAGACCTTGGGGATGAGGAGTGTCCAGCCCTACTGTGTTTGCTCAGAGCTGGCGCCTGTCTGCTGTTCTCTCTCTGCTGTGGATGTGATGAAGTGAGCCAGCTTCCTCTGTCATGACACTTCCCCCAAAACTGTAAAGCTGAAATAAACCATTTCCTCCCATAAGCCTCATCTGGTCTGGTGTTTTGTCCCAGTAACAAGAAGGTAACTGCAACACATTGTATAAAAAAAAAAAAAAATCCAGGCATGGTGGCACATGCTTGTAATCCCAGTGTAGGGAGTAGGTAGAGATGGGTGGTATTCCTGGCTGTGGTAGGCCAGCTCCTCTAGCCGTCTTTGTGAGCTCCATGCCAGTGAGAGGCCAATGTCAGAAAAAGGTGGGTGGTACCTGACAGATGATTCCTAAGGTTGCCTTCTGACCTACACACCCCCCCCCACACACACACACGAGAAGGCAGTTTTTCTGCCTGCAAACTGGTGAACTTGGGGCTTGTTTGTTGGGCAGTTTTTACTTGAGGAGTATTTGAATCGCTAAAATAGAAACAAAAGTACTTAATGAAATAGTTCCATTTCAGGTGAATGAACTTTGGGGGGGAGGGCAGGAAACGAAAGAGTCACAAGTGACAACTTCTCCTTAAGGAAACTTTGACCCATCATGTCTACCATGGTGTAGATTTTTGGAAGAGAGCTACTGTCTTTGTCACCCTTCTGATCTGTTAAGTAGAAACTATTTCCTGCTGTTTTCTTACTCAGTTTCACACAGGCCTCCGTCTCAATACCTACTGCAGCAGGGCACAAGTGGCATTGTGAATCATCAGTGCCCCAGGCAGATTTGACAGCATGCTTTTCTTTCTCCTGCTTTTTTTTTTAAAAAAAAATTTTTAATTTTTAAATTTACTCTCTACCCACATTTTTCTAGAAAAAAAGAAAACCAGGGGGAAAGAATCCCTTTCTATGTAAACTCTATCCAAATGGTAAGGCATTGCATGAACTGGGTTCCTTGGGTTCCTTGTGGGATCCTGGGAATTCTGTGGGATGCTGAGGTGTATGTCAGAATGGTTTTAGGTGCAGAGGTATGCATCCACTCTATGTGAAGATTATCGGTATTATTATTATTTGGTTTTTCGAGGTAGGGTTTCACTCTAGCTTGGGTTGACCTGGAATTCACTATGTAGTCTCAGGGTGGCCTTGAACTCATGGTGATCCTCCTACCTGTGCCTCCCAAGTACTGGGATTAAAGGCATGCGCCACCACTCCCAACTAAGAGCCCCCTTTTAGAATTGATGTGTCTGCATAGGTGTGTTTATGAGTGGTTTATGATGGTCTTGGGTGCGGGACAGGGATGCTCAAACCTGAGCCAGCATCAGAATCAGAGATAACCTGGTCCAGACTGAGAGAATCTGAGCCATGAGAATCTGCATTTGTGTGTGTGTGTGTGTGTGTGTGTGTGTATTCATGTGCATGTAGGCCAGAGGTCATCCTTGGGTGTCATCTTTTCATGTGTTATCCACCTTTTCTAAAAGAATTACTTGAGATAGAGAGATGGCTTAGCAGTGAAGGCACTTGCCTGCAAAGCCAAAGGACCCAGGTTCAATTCCCCAGGACCCACGTTAGCCAGATGCACAAGGTGGCACATGCATCTGCAGTGGCTAGAGGCCCTGGCATGCCCATTCTCTCTCTCTCTCTCTCTTTCTCTCCCCCTGCCTCTTTCTCTCTCAAATAAATAAAATCAAAACATTTTTAAAGAATTACTTTTTTATATATCTGTGTGGGAATATTTGTGCATAAGTGCACAAATGCCACATGTGGAGGTCAGAGAACAGCCTCAAGGTGTTGAGCCCCACCTTCTTTGAGACAGTACCTTGTGCTCAAATGAACTGCTGGACTGCAAAGGAACGTCAGACTCATCATTGGCCCTGAGCTTGGGTTCTCCTGCCTCTGCCTTCTGTTGCCATGGCACTGTGATCACAGATGTGTGCGCTGCTTTGTATCCAGCTTGATGTGGGTGCTAGGACATTGAATGTCGTGGGTGGGCTTTGCGAGCAAGCCCCTTGAACTGCTGAGCCATGTCCTTAATCCACTGTGGTAGTTTGACTGGATGTCCCCCAGTAGATTCAGGGGGTTTATTCAAGGTTGTAACTTGAAATTTCCAACCTCCTGGCTGGAGGAGGTGCTACTAGGGGTGGATCTGTTTCCAGTCTAAAGGTGTGCAGAGAGCTTAAGCTCTGCCTGGCATTCCTGGTGTCAGCTTGCTTGTGGTAATGGTGGTGGTTGTTCTCTGTGCATGGACCTGTGAAAGGGGGCCCAGCTTCTTCCATCATTATGGAACTTCCCCTAGATCCTTAACCTTCACTAAATCCTGTTCCTCCCATCACTTGTGCCTGGTTTGGAAGTTCACCCCAGCAACGTGAAGCTGACTGTGACACCCGCTATCTACCTTTCTGGAGACAAGGTCTCTCACTGACCTGGGACTCACCAGGTAGGCTAGACTGACTGTCCAGCAAGCCCCAGGGATCTACTTACCACTGCCTCGCCAGAGCTCGCATTGTGAGCATACTGGGCCTCACCCTGATTTTCTTTACTTAGGTTTTGGGCATTGAACTCAGGTCCTCACACTTGCAAGGAAAGCATTTTACCCACTGCTCCATCACCACAGCCCTAGAATCTACTTTTTCTTAAAAAAAAAAAATCTTCTTTTATTATTATTATTATTTTTTTATTATTATTATTATTATTATTATTATTATTATTGAGGTAAGGTCTCACTGCAGCCCAGGCTGACCTGGAATTAACTAGTCTCAGGGTGGCCTTGAACTCACGGAAATCCTTCTAACTCTGCCTCCCCCTCCCAAGTGCTGGGATTAAAGGCATGTGCCACCACACTGGCTCTTCTTTTTATTTTTTTAAGTAGTTTATATATTCACTTATCTGAGAGAGACCGAGAATGGGTGTGCCAGGGCCTCCAAGCCACTGCAAAGGAACTACAGATGCATGTGTCACCTTGTGCAACTTCCTTACCTGAGTATAGAGGAATTGAACCTGGTTCTTATTAGGCTTCACAGGCAAGCCTTAACTGCTAAGCCATCTCACTAGCCCAAGAATCTAAGTGTTGAATAAGTCCTCAGACAATGCTGAATCCGGGTATTTGGGGACCACACGCCGAGAGCCACTGATCTGGAGTGAATAATGTATGCCCATTGGACATGTATTCCATCAGGCCCATTGCCTGCCTTGTCCGGGGAAGAGTCTCATGGATTCCTTATTGGAAAGGTGTCTGTGTCCAGTGCTGGGAGCAGGTTCTCCCGGAGAGTCTGGAGTGAGACAGCAGCCTCACGTCTTTGGACAGTCAGCTCATCTTTTGGATAACCAAACCCACTGGCTACATTTGGATCATTAATCCTAACTACAAGAAGTCTAAATCCCAAACTGCTTTCCAAGGGAGCTTTCTGGATTTTTCTGTCAGGACACATTGGCTTCCCCCGAGGCCCCTTACCTGACCTGTTCTGTGCTATTTGATGCTTCTTCATACCTTTTGTTGTTGTTTGTTCTTTTTTGTTTTTTCTTTGTTGGGTTTTCGAGGTAGGGTCTCACTCTAGCCCAGTCTGGCCTGGAATTCACTATGTAGTCTCAGGCTGTCCTCCCGGTGATCTTCCAACCTCTGCCTCTCAAGTGCTGAGATTAAAGGTTACCGCCACCCCTGACCCTCTACCTTTTATTATTATTATTAAAGGCAGGTTCTCATGTAGCCCTAGCTGGCCTCAAACTCACTATGTAGCTGAGGATAACCTTGAACTTCTGACCCTCCTGCTGCCACTTCCCCAGTGCTGAGTTCATAAGTGTTTACCCCCATGCCTGTTTGTTGTTGTTGTTGTTGTTGTTTGGTTTTTGGTTTTTTAAGGTAGGGTCTCACTGTAGCCCAGGCTAACCTGGAATTCATCATGGAGTCTCAGGGTGGCCTCGAATTCAGGGTGCTCCTCCTACCTCTGCCTCCAGTGCTGGGATTAAAGGCGTGTGCCACCACGCCCGGTTCCATGCCTGGTTTTACACAGTGCTAGGGATCGAGTTCAGGACCTCACGCATGCTAGGCAAGCACTCTACCAGCTGAACTGCCTCTGCAGCCCTGGGCTTCGTCTCTTAAAGCGCGGGTGCCACGCGTGGACTTGTCTTACGTCCTCAGAGAGGACGGGTGGTCGGCATGATTCATCTTAAAATCCCCTCCCATGTTTCCATGGGTATTTTTAAACAAGATCACTATTTACAGAAGCTAAACATCTATGAATGAATATCTATGGGAAGATGGCTTGGGGTGAAAAAAAACAAACTCAAAATGAGCAATATTTTTTACTGCGAGGTACAATGACCATCAGCTGCACATGGCTACTTAACAGTCATTTAAGTGCAATGAAATGAAATGTAGAATTCAGCCCCACATCACAGTCATCGAACTGTAGGGTACTTGCAGACAAGTGGATTGATGGAACAGAATAGGCAGCCCTGAAATAAACGCACAAAAACGAAATCAACTGGTCTTTGACAAAGGAGTGACCGCGGCCCGTTGACAAAGTCCTTTCTCTCCTGGGACTCCACAGCTAGGGCTCCTGAAGCTGTCAGTAAACACTAGTCCCAGGACAGGTCCGTCCCTGCCACACGCCCTGAGCATGATTATTAGTTACTTTCTGGAGGATTCATGAACCTTCAGCCTTAACCTTGAAAGATGCTGAGGGAGGCGTGGGAGGCCACTTTGGACTGGCCCACCTTCCCCTTCCCTACAAGACACAGAAGAGGGGGGATAGAGGAGGAAAGGAAGGGGAAGGGCACACCAGGGCCTCTAGCAGCCGCAGCCAAACTTGAGATGCATGTACCACATTGTGCATCTGGCTTTATGTGGGTCCTTTAGCTCCCAGCTCAATGCTCTGAAAACAGCAGGGACACAGTTAAGGTTCTATGCAATGGATGGGACATTGACTTTGACCTAGGGGTGTCGCCAGCTCAGCCCTGACGCTCATTAAATCCTTAGTACACCTACTGTGTTTCAGAGACATTCCATGCTAGTGCTACCCAAGAGAACTAGGACATCAAATACCCAGTAATTTAAAATTTAATTTATTTATTAGAGACAGAGAGGGGGAGAGAGAAAGAGAGATAGAGACAGAGAGAGAATGGGCACTCCATGGCCTCTAGCCACTGCAAACAAACTCCAGATGCATGCACCACCATGTACATCTGACTTATGTGGGACCTGGAGAACCAAACCGGTGTCCATAGACTTCGCAAGCAAATGCCTTAACTGCTAAGCCATCTCTCCAACCCATGCACAATAATTTTAAATGTTGCTAGTAGCCAGAGTTTAAATAAAGGTAAAAGAGTAAAACTCATTGGAACAATATGTTTTATTTCATCTGAAATATCCAAACCATCATCATTTCAACATGCCATCACAGTAAAATTAATTAATGCCCCTGATTGTGTGATCATGAGCAAGTCACTCCTCTGAATTTTAAATTCCTCAGTGGTACAATGTAATGGGACAGAATGGGTCATCCCAGCTGGACCACACACTTCCATTTCTTCTCCACCTCTTAGTTGTCTGGCATGCCTGGGTCTCCTGTTACCACCCAAGAGTTAGTTAGTGGTGTTAGTTTCTTTGAAGTCACTGTGACCAAAATACACAACACAACAGAAACAACGTAAGGGAACAGAGTCATTTTGGCTCAGAGTTTCCATCCATGGTGGTGGGGGAGACATGGCAGAGCTCAGGTCATGGTGAGCGGAGAATGGCCTGGAGATGGTTCACACCATGGCAGACCATAAAGCAGAGAGTAACAGGAACTAGGGGCCCAGCTAGAACCTCCATAGGCCTGACCCTACTGACTTATTTCCTCCAACTAAGCCCCACCTCTGAAAGGGTTTATAACCTCCCAAAGGAACCCCACTCGCTGGGGATCCAAGAGTTACAACATGAATCCCAGCACTTGGGAAACTGAGGTAGGGGGATTGCCATGAGTTCAAGGCCAGCCTGAGACTATGGAGTAAATTCAAGGTCAGCCTGGGCTAGAGCAAGATCTTACCTTGAAAAATGAAAAAAAAAAAAAAGAGCCTGGGGGGCTAGGAGTGGGGGCACTTTGATTTCCAATACAGTAGGGTCTTCCTGTCCTTGCCACACTCCGCTTCTGACCCTGGACTTCCCTGGGTTGGCAACTACCCTGACTACAAACCCCCCAGCAGGAGGTGGTCCGTCCTGCCCAAGAACACTACTTCATGGTCATTGGAGTTTGAGCTATTTTCAGCACATGGCCTAGCTTCATTTTCTTGATGCTTCTTGTTGTCTGGACACTCCGTTTTAATTTCCTGTCTTCTTTGTTCTTCTGCATGTTGTAGAAAGCACCAACTCCCAGGGAAATTCTCCTATATATTGCCATCACCTCCCTCCTCTCACTCTCTCTTCAAGAAATGCGAGAAAAATAACTGTCAACTTTTTTTTGTGCATAGATAAATTTTAACAGCCCATACATGTCAACTCATCTTTTATCCAGGAAGGAAAGGCTTATTTCAAGTGATTGAAAGTTGAAACACTTGGGTTTTCCGTTTTTGTTGCATAATGGAATCACTCTGTGGACTTGCTGTTTTATGACTAATTCACCAATTCCGTGCTTCAGAGCCAATTACTCTAATGACTGCCTACTATGTGCAGGGGCATAATGCCTGTCTTAGAAATGAATCTTCCACTGGGGAGAGTGAGACAGATGTTCAGACCACCTAAGCACAGTGTAGGTGGAACATATTGAAGGTCTTAAGAGGGCTACAGCTGGGCACGTGGCTCAGTTCGTAGAGTGCTTGGTTAGCATGCATGAAGCCCCGGGTTTGATTCCCAGCATGATCTAGGCATGGTGACACATGCCTGTCATTCGAGCATTCACGGTGTCGAGGCAGGGAGATCAGAAGTTCAAGGTCATCCTTTGCCATATGCCAGCCTGGGAAACATGAGACCTTGTCTCAAAGACATAAAAAATAAAAAAAGGGGTTCAAAGCACTGAGACACTTTCAGTGTTTGGTTTGCCATAAATGAAGGAATCTCTACAGAGGAGCTGTCGCTAATGAAGCTTTCGAGGAGACAGATCTCAGGAAACAGAAAAGGCAGGAAGTCAGAGAAGGAGGTTCACCTAGGGAGAGAAGATGTTGGCATGTCACCTGGACTTTTCATAGGAACAGGAGGAGGCAGCATCCTGGGCTCTGGCCTGAGGACTGTGCCTGGCATGCAGGCATTACATAAGAATGCAAGGTAGTTTGGCAAACTCAAACTCGCATGCGTGTCAAACTTCCTCTCCTCCACCCAGGAGAGACAGCATTAATCAATCCCAGCCCACACCTTTCCAACTCACCTGCAATGAGATCAACTTGCCATCCTTGGTGTAGGAGTGTAGAGTTAAGCCAGGTAGAGCCTCGAATGCAGCGTTTGACTAGTTAGGAGCTAATTGGATAGGCAGTGGGGAGTCATTAAAGTCTTGTAAGCATGGGAGTGACATGGTGGGAAATGAGAGCTGTAGTTCAGGGTAATTAACTTGGCAGTGCTATCTGGAATGGATTAGAGTGGCTCTGAGGCTGAAGGCTAGTTATTTGGGAAGGTCCCTATGATCGTTTGGGCAAACAGTCATGTCTAACACGAAAATAACCCAGGAAAGGAGGGGCAGGTGTAACCGAGGCAGAACCGATAGGACTTGGCATTTATGTTAGGATGAGCAGAACTAGGGGCAGGCTTAGGAAAGAGGCAGCCAAAGCCATTTTGGGGTTCCCTGTAACTACCTTGGAGTAGGAGAAAGTGGTGGAATTCTCCTGAGGGGAGCCTGTGGTTGGTAAGGATGTCTGTCCAGAAGATCTTTTTTGTTACAGAGTGGTAGGAAAGGCAGAAAGAGGAGTAGCTAAAAATAACAAAAGGAAAAAAAAACAACAAAAAAAAGCTGGATTTGGGTTTATCTCCACTGCAAAGCTGGCCTTTTTAAAACCATTGCCTATCAGTGCTCAGTGCAAAGAAAAAGAACCCTTTTTAAGCAACCGCTAAAGCATTTTGTCAATGAGCAGGGTGTCAAGAAGGCGTCTGTCTTTCCAAATATTTGGAAATCTGGAAAGCTGTAATTAGCAAACGGGCAAGGGGCACACGGGGAGGAAAGAAGTGTGCGTCCCAGTCACCGCGCTCCTCGGGCTCATATGTTCTCCAGTCCAGGAAACTTACACTTTAGTAACAATGATTGGCAGTCAAGGGATGTACCTAACTCGCTTGGATTTTTCCCTTGGGTAAAACACTTGAGTTCCCAGTTGTTTCAAACTGCAGAAGCAGTAATTGTCTTAGAGACTTAAGAGAAATGGTCTCTTTTTTTATTCCTTTTTGTTCAATATATATTTCATTTTATTTCTTTATTTGAGAGTGAGGGGAGGAAGAGAGAGAAAATGGACACACCAGGGCCTTCAGCCACTGTAAATGAAGTCCAGACGCATGCACCACCTTGTGCATCTGGCTTGTGTGGGTCCTAGGGAGTTGAACCTGGGTCCTTTGGCTTTGCAGGCAAACACCTTAACTACTAAGCAATCTATCCAGCTGCTCTTTCTTTCCTTCCTTCCTTCCTTCCTTCCTTCCTTCTTTCTTTCCTTTTCTTTTTCTTTCTTTTCTTTTTCTTTTTTTGATCTGGAGTCTTTCTGAAGAGAGCATAGAGGCTGTCTTATTTGATTAAGGTGAGCAGGGCTATTTTATGGAAGACCTTCTCAGGTGACTAGATCCCACTCATTTAAAGAAAGCTATGAAGGAACCAGTTGAATTCCCAGTAGAAAAGTGTTAACAACAACAACAACAACAAATTAACAAGTGACTCCTAGTCCTTAAAATGAAGCTAGGGCTACTTTTGAGGTCTTTGGGTCCAAAATGGAACTATTATTATTATTTTTAAAGTTACTTTATTTTATTTATACTTAGTTATATTTATTTGACAGAGAAAGAGGGAGGAGAGAGACAGAGAGAGAGAGAGAGAGGGAGAGAATGGGTGCGCCAGGGCATCCAGCCACTGCAAACGAACTCCAGACACGCTGTGACCCTTGTGCATCTGGCTAACGTGGGTCCTGGAGAATTGAATCTGGGTCCTTTGGCTTTGCAGGAAAATAACTGCTAAGCCATCCCTCTAGCCCAATAAATACCTTTTTTGGTTTGTTTTCTTTTTTAAAATGTTATTTATTTATTTATTTATTTATTTATTTATTTATTTATTTAAGACAGAGAAAGAGGGAGAGAGAAAGAAAGAGAATGGGTGCTCCAGGGCCTCCAGCCACTGCAAACGAACTCCAGACACATGCATGCCCTTGTGCATCTGGCTTACATGGGTCCTAGAGAATTGAACTGGGATCCTTTGGCTTTGCAGGCAGACTCCTTCACTGCTAAGCCATCTCTCCAGCCCCCAAATGGAAGTATTGATGAAGTTTAATATAAAAGTATTGTTGAAAAATATTCTAGAGTTCATGTGGGGCAACAGATGTATTTTGAGATGCGCACACTGTGCATGCTGAAATATTTGTTTACGAAGGATAGTCAAGTGTGTAGGTCAGTTGCACCAAGAACAACAATAACTAGCTCGGCAATGACAGATGAGGCTGTGAGTGGCCGATGCTCTGGGAATCTTTCTTTGACGTGGGGGAAAAACACACATCACCTGGGATAGAGAAGACAATCTTGGCATTGTGCATAGGCGCCAACAGGCACCCTGGAGCCAAGGCTCCTTGTAGAGCCCGGGATTAAGGTATTAGAACCCTTCACATCTCATTTACATCACCCAGAAGAACAGATCACAGCTCTGCTGCTTAATACAGACCAAGGCGAAGACATCGTGTGTCTGAATCAAATCAAGATCAGTAGCAGTAACCCCCACACTTGTGAAATGTGGCATATGGAGGGTCCTACTAAGCTATCTGCTAACTCACTTTATCTCCCTTGTTTGTTTAAAGCTTTTTCTTTCCAAAGTAGGAAATTAACAAAAGTACATTATCCCCCAGTTACCCGCCCCCTTAAACACACACATAGTTGTTTTTCTTTCTTTCTTTTTTTTTTTTTTTTTTGCCACCTTCTGGTATATGATAATATTTTTATTGTTGAAATTTTTGAAGCTTTCTCAAAGGAAAGTGGGGGTGTATGTTAAAAACAAACTGACTTCCCCAGGGTCTTTGCAAGGTGGATTGACTCTAAGGGCAGAGAAACCAGGCCAGTCCCATTCGGACATTTTTCCCTCCACTACGTCTGTGTTGGTACTTCATGCTGGAGTTTTGGGTGAAATACGCTGCTGTGCTTCTCAGCTTTCCTAGAATTTCCTAGCATCTACCAGGAGATGGGCTTGCCCCATCACTGGAGAGAACAGTCTAAAATCTATATCGATGTAACTTGATAGGATTCAGGAATGTTCTGACTTCTTATCTAGCCATAGTGAATACCACTCCAGCCAGTCTCAGTCTCTCTCTCTCTCTCTCTCTCTCTCTCTCTCTCTCTCTCTCCTGTGCATTTAACAGCGAAAAAGTACCAGTGGGAATGGAGAATTAGCAGCCACGTAGGAATTAAGATGCAGTGTGGCGTATTTCACCCAGTTTAAGATAGTCATCGACCAAAGTTTGCTTCGGTAGAAAGTACCCTGCCAACTGGCTTCTGGATCCTTCCTGGAACCCAAAGCCACCTCTTTCCACCACGCGAGCAACTATCTCGCCCCATTGCCATTCTAGACTCAGAAAAAACTGTTTCAGACCCACACATACCTGCCCAAGACTGGAAACCCACTGATTGATCGCCCCATCCCAAAGTCAAGAGTGAGTGCGTCCTCTCCCTACCTGGGGCTTGTCAACCCCTTAGTCTAATTCCTCCTTTTGGTGTGTCTTCAGCAACCCCGGCAGAGCCAGCGGGGGTTATCTATCTATCTACCTGAGATTCTCCAACGTAGATAACGTAATTTGTCTCCTGCCAGTCTGCATGGCGAGCCAGAGTACAACTCCAAGGGAGTCTCAAAAAAAAAAAAAAAAAAAAAAAAAAGTAGACCCAGAGAATCACGTCCTGATGGTTAATTTCTGATTGAGGCGACGGATGGATGGATGGGGCGCAGGAAGCACCCTCCACCCCTCTTTCTCCTCCTCTCTTTTCCCCACCTCTCAAATTTGGCAGCCAGTGTGTGGTTCCCGAGGTGGGGTCCGGAGGGTGGGGAGTGTATGTGTATGTGTTGGGGAGGGGGGGGACGACGGCCGGAGCAGTCCTCGCTAGCGCTGCCCGTGGCCAGACCCGCCTCCCGGCCCCTCGCGGGCGCACACACGCGTCCAGCCCGGCACTCGCGCGCTCTCGCCGCCGCCGCCGCCGCCGCCAGCGCGGAGCTCGGTCCCTCCCGCTCGCTCTCCTCTCTCTTTCGCTTGGTCTCCTTTTTTTTTTTTTTTTTTTTTTTTTGGTACCATAGAGTCGCTCTGAAAACAGAAGATAGAGGGAGTCTCGGAGCTCGCCATCTCCAAGCGATCTCTACATTGGGAAAAAAAACATGGAGTCAGCTCCGGCAGCCCCCGACCCCGCCGCCAGCGAGCCGGGCAGCAGCGCCGCGGAGACGGCCGCCGGCTCCAGGGAGACCCCGCTGACCCAGGAATCGGGACGCAAGAGCGAGCCGCCCGCCGCCGCGGGGCGCAGGCAGAGCTACGCGAGCTCCAGCCGAGGTAGGACCCGGTGGACGGACGGACGGCCGGCGGGGCGACGAGCCGGGCTGGGGAAAGAAGAGAGGTGGTGGTGGGGGGAACGGGGGACGGCGGGCACCGCGCGCCCGAGACCCGGGCAGAAAGAGAGAGAGAGACCGGGAAAAAGAGAGAGAGAGAGAGAGAGAGAGAGAGAGAGAGGGTCTCCGCGGGGAAGCGCGCGCGCGCGGCCCGGGGGAGCGCGGGGGGCACCGGGGACGCGCGCGACAGCCAGCCCGCGGCGACACCCCGAGCTCCGGGCACCCCCGCCCCTCCCCCCGCGCCCCCCCAGAAATGTTGCAAACTTTTGCAGCCGGTGTTGAGCTTGCGGGAGGAGAGACAGAGAGAAAGAGAGAGGGGGCGGGGGAGACAGCCCGAGAGACTCAAACCTACCCCCCTCCCTTGTTGGCTTGGATTGGATTTTATTCTTTGCAAAGACTCCGCGAAGCCGCACTGGCTAAATAAAATCCGCGCTCCCCCCCCCAAAAAAAAAGAAAATCAAGGAGTGTGTTTGGGGGTCCTCAGAGAGGGAGGGGAAACTTTTAAAGTGGCAGTGTCCTTTTAAAAAGGGGGAAAATAAATCTGCTTATGGCAACCCCTCCTACTCGGGTTACCTCTCCTCCTCTGGACAGTTTCGGTCTCGGCTGCAGGAGTTGGGGGTGTGTTTTCGGTCCCCAGCAAAGCTTACGGGAGGGGGGAGGTCAGATGGGGATGAGCGATCGGGTGGGGGGCGCTGAGAAAGGGTTTGTTCCCGGCTGTTAGGGTTTGGGGGGTGCGACGTGGACACCTTGTCAATCTGGAATGTTGGCATTGGGATTTGGAGCAAAGGCCGGAGGAATCGGGGTGCGGGCGCGCTGGGTGCTCCGCTATTTGCGTGGCGGGAGGACGGGCAGACGCGGCGAGGGTTGCGGGGCAAGTTTGCTGCAGCCGCGGGTTCGGAGCCCCGCGCGCCGGGCTGGCAGGGGGGCGTGTGCGCGGCGGCGCGCGGAGGGCGGCGGCGGCGATGGGGCGCTCGGCGGGCGCGCGTGCATAGGGGAGCGGCTGTGCGAGCAAACAAGCCCAGAGAGAGAGAGAGAGAGAGAGAGAGAGAGAGAGAGAGAGAGAGAAGAGAAAGCCGAAAGGCACCCAAACTTATTTCAGCCCTGGGAATCCGTCTTTCGCTGAGGTTCCCAGCGTTGTTTCTGGGAGAAACCGAGATGCGCCGCTCCAGGGAAAGGCTGCTGGGCCAGGCCGAGCCATTTGTCCATTTCATGTCGGTGTCTGGAGTGTGCGTGCGTGGGGGCAGGGGACACCAGGGTCCTTGGCTCCTCCTGTCGTTTTCCTAACGTGGGCATTGGAGGAAAAGCTGGACTGTCTTTATTTCTTTTCTTTCTTTTTTTAAAAGTATTAGAACCTGCGTTGGGTCCACTTTACCCCCCCCCACCTCGCCCCATCGTGAATGGAGATTATTTATTTGAATGTGCCCGGAGTTTGCGAAGAACAGGAGGAAGCTACGACTTTCATTACTGTTGTAAATAATGTATAAATCACGCCTGTCACTCCGGAGGAAGCGAGGCTCCCAGGAGCCGCAGGGGGATTGAAGATAGACAAGCTCTTTCCAGCTGGACTTGGGGTACCAGCTCAGCGCCCCCCCTTGTCTCTCTGCGACCGGAGAGGGCTGTAGGGAGGTGAAAGAGGGATGCGAGAGCTTTTCGCTTCCCCTTGGACGTTAGAGTTGGAGGTAGGAATATGGCTGACCATGTGTTTTACAGTAGTCTTCCCCCCCTTCTCCCGCCCCACCTTGGCCACACCCCCTGTCCGGGCGCTTTCCCATTCACGGAATTCAAGTACTGTAAAAGCCACCGGGATAACACACGGCACGAGAAGGGGAAAACCATAACTAACACACATTCACTTAAAGGTGATTTCTGCAAAAGTGGCCAGGCTGAACCTTGGTGTAAGCAAAGGATGGGGGCGCAGCACAGAGTGGGATGGAGAGAGATTGGAGTGAGGGCTGGGGGCTGGACCAGCTGCCAAATTGGTGAGTTTGTGTGGAGAGAGAGAGAGAGAGAGAGAGAGAGAGAGAGAGAGAGAGAGAGAAGCGCAAGAGCGAGCTTTTGGCTGCAAAGAGTATATTTAGAGCCGGAGACCGTGGATTTGGAATGCTAGCGAGTTATGTAACAGAGTTAATCAGAAACACTGGAGAAAAACCCCTTCATGTGTTTGAAGCTCTTCTTTTTTTTTAAATAAGGGGGGCAATAATAATATATAGGAGGTGTCTCTAATCCCTAATCTGTACTGCTCCCCTCCTCCTTAGCCCCTCACCCGCTCGTGTGTTATTAACATCTTCAGGTGTCACTTGCCAGGAGGTGTTCTTGCAAGAGATGGGGTGGCAGGCTTCAAAACCAACTAGCAAATCCGTAACTTGCTGTTCTTGCAAATTATATAACACCGGGGCATTCACTGCCAGCTGCCCCCTAAGCTCAGCAAGAAGGGGGGGGGGAGTAATCATATCATATATCTTACACAGGTGACCTGCTGACCCATTTCCCCTTATCCCCCTAGAGGACCCCCCCCCTTCATTTGTTCAACAAACCCGGGCACATTTTTCTTAGGAGACTTAATGAGAAGGGGGAGGTAAGGCCCAAACACTCCCCTCACATCCTGCACGCAGGCACTAGGTTATATAACAGTCTGAATGGAAAAAGGAAGGTCAGAGATGGAGGCATCCTTTAGCTAACACAGCGGTAGTAATAGCTCCCAGAAATTATGTGCATATGCTGGCTTCCAACTCAGATGTGGTGTCTGCTCCTCACGGGCACCAATCTTGGTGCATGACAGAGAGAGAGAGAGAGAGAGAGAGAGAGAGAGAGAGAGAGCGAGCGGCGCAAAGCTAGAGAGAAAAAGGGACAACGTGTAAGTGTGCCTGGTAGTTGAGAGTGATTTGAAAATGAGAAATGTTTGGGTTTTTTTAGATGATGTAATGGAGTTGGCAGAATATGCCAGTCGGCTCCCAGAGTGTAAGCAGTAAGAAAATTGGAGCTGGCATCCCCTGTTAATGTTGCATGAATTACAATATCGGAAAGAAATTAACCTACACAGCTAGGTGATTGCGCCTCTTAAATACTTAAAACATAAAGCACAGACTGCGAAGGAAAAGCAAACATCATCACCTTATAATTAGCGTGTTCAGCTTCCAGGAGGGTTGGTGGAGTTCCTGGCACTGGGTGGAAGGCTATGCTTTCTGATCTGGGAGGGGCTTTCCAAAGGCCAGCAGTCGGCTTAGCTTCTGGCTGGTCTTCCAGGACTGCGCTCTGGCCTCCCCTGACATTGTTTTGCCCTCATGAGACGTGTGGCCTAGGTAGATATGTGGCTGTGGCTAAGTCCCCACCTCCTCGGGATCCCAAGTTTGAATGGCTCGGAGACCTTCCATGACCAAGCTTTGGGAATCAGATGCGTGACTTTATAATCTGAAAGGTGACCTCCCATCACCCTTGCCACCTCGGGGAATGGCATTTTCTAGGTGGTATTAAGGATAGGGTGTCATACATCTTTCACCTTTGCAACACAATGAAACAGAAAGAGGCAACATGAGAACAATGAATCTTTAATTTAACCAGGGACTTCAGGGATCCATGAGCATTATGACATAATAACTGTTGTCACAAACCCTTTTCCAGAATCTCATGATCACATGCATGCTGGAAACTTACATCTTTTCCTTCTCTAAAATGATCCTCACAGGGCCATGTAGCGATGCAGTGGGTTTGCCACATCACAGCTGAAGACCGATAGCTTTTAGGACAGGCCAGTCAAAGGGAAATTGCCATGGCCAAGCACAGTGGGGTTGAGCTCCAAGCCCCAGAAGCTCAGCTAGGGCTAACCTGAAATCAGTTAACAGGCCTGAAGTTGACTTGTCACCTAGTGGATTGCCAGCACCTCCTAGCTCCTTGCCTTTGGAAGTGTGTTCCCGCCGCCCTAACCTCTCCAGCCTCCACTGGTGACTCACGTTCTAGTAGGTTCTCTTGCTTATCCGTGCACCAGGCCTCTTCTAGAGATGGATTCTCACATCACCTTTTCTGGCATGGGCCCTGCTCTTTTTAGTAAACCAGCGATGCCCTAGAGTGTGAAAAGTGTTACTGGCTGGGAGGAAATCTTTTGCTGGAGGGAAGAAATGATTATTTTTTTTTAAAACTAAGGGACTTTAATTTTCCGGTAAATTGCTCATAAAAACATTTATAATTATACCCTTTAAAATGTAATAGAATAATTTGAGAACATGCATTTCATGATATTTATAATAACCTTTCTATTGCATCATCCTTATTTCTAAAAAAAAAAAAGAATTGAATTATTAATCTAGAATTCAAGACCTGAGTGGCTAAAACATTTATAGTAGACTTTTTAATGTTCGTCACCTGCTATAATTCCCCAGGATGTATTGGCATTATGAGGCACCCTTGGCTTTAGAAAATGTCTGTTTCTGAAATATGGATGGAACCTGCAAAACTGAGTCCTGATAACCCCGTTCTCCTTGAGTGCGTAATGCAGCAGAGGTGGGGACATTGCACACCCCTTTGATACTGCATGGACTCCTCTAAGGTGGGACGAAAGATGGCATGAGATTGTTCATTGCCATGGTTGTACCTTTGAGTGAGTGTTCTGAGGATTCAGATGACAGCTGAATCACATTTGGGAATAATCTCCCCTCTGTCTAGAGCTCAGTTCACCCTGACACTGTGAGTGAGACACACCCAGTGATTACTCTGGATTAAGAATCACCTTTGTTTTTTTCTAGATTTCCCCTTTACTTTTGCATTTAGGAACTTGTGATGTGATATTGGAAGGACAGACAGAGTTGAGTCTTACTAAATATTCTCTGTGCTTGGGACTGGAGAGATGGCTCATTGATTGGTTAAGGCACTTGCCTACAAAGCCTAACCACACAGGTTCGATTCCCCACAGATGCACAAAGCCACAGATGCACAAAGTGGCGCTTGCCTGGAGTTGGTTTGCAGCAGCTGGAGAACCTGCTGCTCGACTGCACTCTCACACACACTCTGTTTCTGTCTCTCTCTGCTTGCAAATAAATAAATCAAAATAATTTTTTAAATTTCTACTTAAAGCTGGGCATGGTGGTGCACACCTTTAATCCCAGCACTTGGGAGGCAGAGGTAGGAGAATCACCGTGAGCTCAAGGCCACCCTGAGATTTACATAGTGAATCCAGGTCAGCCTCAGCTACAGTGAAACCCTACCTCGAAAAACCAAACAAAATAAATAAATATATAAATAAAAATGAAATAAAATAAAATGTCTACCTAAAATAAATTCTGTGTATGTAAAGCATACCAACTCGTTTTAAGGGAACTCTTCCATCCTGCCACTCTACCTGACGATAGCATTGCTTCTTAGCTTATGTGTGTACTGCTACCTCCCACGAAGCAAAGTCCTTCACTAATTTCAGAGAACAGTGTGAGTGAGTGTGTGTGTGTGTGTGTGTGTGTGTGTGAGAGAGAGAGAGTCCGTCCGATATCCTCTGCTACTTACCCTCCTTGTCTTCCATGTGCTGATATGTAAGACTTTGAGCTCTCCATTGAGCTCTCCGACCCATCCATCCAGATAAGCCATAACGTCTTCTGGAGCAAGGGGACTTGTTTTGAAAGGCCTTGAACTTTTGGAGTGAACACTAGCCTGGAATGTAGAATGCACATCTGAGAACTGAATTCATCTTGGGAATCTCTCCCTCTGCTATCATTTTTGTATTTATTTATTTTTGTAGTGAATTCATAGAAGGACATGTTGGTTGGGACTAAACCTGTTAAAATGTGTTTAGCCATTTTTTTTGGATATATGTTACAAATATAATAATCTTTTTTTAAAAAAAGTATTTCTATCTTATTTATTGTGAGCAGAGAGAGAAGAGAGACAGAGAGAATGGGTGCTCCAGGGCAAAGAAATGCTGGATACATGCACCACTTTCTGCATATGGCTTTGTGCGGGTACCGGGGAATCGAACCCAGGTCTTTAGATTTTTCAGGCAAGGGCCTTAGCTGTTGTGCCATCTCTCCAGCCCTCATTTTAAATTAAAATTTCAAAATAGCCCAAATGATCAGTATTCAAGCATTAATTGATGCACAGTAAATCATGGGTTTTCTCTAAAGTTACCAAAGAATTATTGAGAATCAATATTTCTAACAGTAGATTAACCCCAAGGATTCTTTGTCTTTTCCTTTCTGAAGGGGTGTTTTTGGTGAGCTGGTCCCCTCTCCTACCCTAGGAAGAACACAGAGAATGTAATTGAATTTCTCCTGGAAGACGGAGCATCTTATTGTTTCACAGGGTTGCTGCTCTGAAGGTGCATTCCGATTGTACATTACAGGATGGGAAATGGAGATAGTGTCAGGGTCTGGACTAAATCCGTCTCAAGTCCAGTTGGAAATTTTCTTTTGCCTTTTGTTTGTTTGTTAAATTCTTAGCAGGGGTATTTGCCTCCCCTGTTGGCTAAGTTGTAAGCAAGAAGCAAATTGGAAATTCAGTTAAAGTCATTTCTGGTAAATTAGTGGTTTCCTTTTATAGCAAAATTAGAAACAGAATCTACAATATTTATTTTATTATTATTATTATTAATTTTTTTGTGTTTTTTTTTTTTTTTGAGGTAGCCCAGGCTGACCTGGAATTCACTCTATTCTCAGGGTACCCTTGAACTCATGGCGATCTTCCTACCTCTGCCTCCCCAGTGCTGGGATCAAAGGCGTGTGCCACCACGCCCGGCTAGACTTATTCTGTTTTTGAGGCAAGGTCTTTCTATGTGGCCTGGGCTACATGCCCTCAGGACAGTCATCATGTGTCAGCTTCCTCTGTGCTGGGGTTCCACGTATGAGCTAGCTAGTATCTTCTTCCTTCTTTCTCCAGAATTCTAGAAGATGAGAGCTCACGATCAACTGTTTCTGGAGGTGACTGTATGTTTACAATCATTATGACTTTCTTGTGTCACACACAGCTGTGTCATTGACATGACCACCGTCTCCCTCAGGTGACTGTTTGTAGACAGTGGAGGTAGATAGGCTTGGCAGGGGGCTCACGCTCCACTTCTAGCTAATTAAAATGCTTTAGGGTTGGAAGGAAGAACTTTAAGCATGTCAGTGAAGAACTTTGAGATTTCTCCCCTGAGGGATGCTCTTTCCAAGGTAATATGTTCTTGGCTCATTAGACAGTAGGGGGAGCATTCCTGGACCACTCCTCAGGGCTGCCTTCCTTGGGGATATTGTACCTGCCTGAGTGAGAGTCTGGGATTTTTTTTTTTAATTGTGTTGGGAATTCAGTTTAGGATATATATATATGTTGTGTGTGTGTGTGTGATGGCCCCTCATGGCTGTTATTTCTTTTGTAGTGAAAGCATCAAGGGCATTTTCTGAAGAAATACTTAGGAGAGAGGAATAGGGTATGGTGAAGAATGAAATATTACACAGCTCATGGTTCCTCTGCAGGTTGGCTTGACACGCAAACGTAAGAGAAATTGCAGGGAATGCTGTTTGTTGTTAAGCGAAGGCCATTTTTCTCCTCCTAACAAATTTTTATAGTTTCCACTGACATGTCATGATTCCCAACCATCTCACCACATTACACACTATGGTACATTAATGATGGCATGGAGGGGCACTGTGGCATTCTGAGGACTGTCTGACCCACAGAACTGCTAGCCGGCTGGGGCGCCTCAGGCCATGCTCCCTGATGCTGAGAATACAGAGTTTGCACACCCTCAGACATAGAGGAAGACCACAGATTGTTCTAGGATGCCTGTGGCCACACATGTACGTGGGCACGCATGTTTGTGTGTGTATGTAAGTCAGCCAGAGGTTGACATCAATTTGTTTTGTTTTCAATCACTTTCCACCTTTTTTTTTTTCTTCTTCTTGTGAGACCTGGTCTCTCTCACTGACCTAGAACTCACCAACTCAGCGACTGTAGTTTGTAAGCCCCAGGGATCCTTCTGTTTCTGCCACTCATGGCTGGGATTACTGGCATGCACCACCATACTTAGGCTTTTTTTTTTTTTTTTTTTTTTTTTAATTTGAGAGAGAGAGAGAGGAAGAGGCAGAAAGAGAGAATGGGCACGCCAGGGCCTTTTTAGCCACTGTGAACGAATTCCAGATGCATGCGCCCCCTTGTGCACATGTGCAACATTGCGTGCTTGTGTCACTTTTGTGTCTGGCTATATGTGGAACCTGGAGATTCCAATGGGCGTTCTAAGGCTTCGCAGGCAGGCGTCTTAATCGCTAAGCCATCTCTCTCCATCCCCCCCTTTCTTTTTTAACATGGGTGCTATGGCTCTGAATTCAGGTTCTCTTGTTTCCACTGAGCCATCTCCTAGCAGGGTGAGTTTCTAAACCAGAATTTTCCCTGAATCTCCATCAGAGGCTGTAGTGAGAAGGACCATTTGAGGAGGTAGGTATGGTCTTCCAGCTGGAGCCATCTTAACATTGTTATTGGTGTTGGCACTTGGAGTCCGAGCTTCCTTCAGACCTTTCTGAAATAATGAAAAGTTGCTACATGTATATATAGATCATAATAGAAGAACTCTTTGTAGGTTCAAGGAAGGGCGCCTCTTACTACTGGATCCTTAAGGCAGGGAAAGAGACATGCAGTGGTAAAAACATCTGGCTTACTTCACGGGTGGATATGGCTGAATATTGATGGAGTTTATGAAATATGAATGTAGTGAAATTTCTGCACGTAAGTGGGAGGCGTGTGTGAAAGAAGTAAGAAGTAATAAAATTGTGTATAAATGACACCGTGAAACTTGATGGGATTGCACACATGCTGAGAATGGTGACTTCCGGGCCTGTGCTTAACAGGGAAAGAAACAGGCTTCAAACCACGCATCAAACTTGATGGGGGACTAAAATCATAGAACAGAAAATCATTTGACTTATTTCATAAGCAAAAACTGTTACCAAACTTAAGTAGGGAGGTTGCAAAGAATAGTGAGGAACTTTCCAGAAAAGAGAGAGAAATGAGAGGTCAGTGGTTGAATGTATAATGAGGCATGGTCATCACTGTCTTTTTTTTTTTTTTTTTTTTTTTAATCGTGGGTACTGGGAAAGCGAACCCGGGTCGTTAGGCTTTACAGGCAAACGCCTTAATTGCTCAGCCATCTCTCTAGCCCATCACTGTCTTAAGTACTCCAGACAATTAAATACTGTGCTATTTGGTGGGGAATTTGAGTCAAAAATTTCAGGTCGTGTAAGAGGGGATCTTCTTGGTCCACCACGCACCCCCCCGCCACCAAGCATACATGTATGTCCCCAGTCGCCAAACTACGCACGATGTAATTTTTCCTGTCTTGTCCTGGTTAATTGACAGCCCACTTTATGCTTCTTTTCCCCAAGGTGACTTGACAATCTCTAGGCACTGACATTTCTCTCCGAAGTGGAGTAAATCAAACGGAGACCCACAAGCTAAAGTGTGTTTCGCTGGGTGAGGTATTTTGGGGGTGGGGGGTGAGATAAGAATGGTGCAAGAGGGGAAGGGAATTGTGTGCACAGAGATTAATATGCCTGTCTGGGGCTGGGAAGTGGGGGGGCGGCTATGGATGGAGGCAGGCAACCTCTGGAGGGAAAAGAGCTTTTGTGCGAAAGGACATGAAATTAGCATTGACTCTGAAAAATGCTTGGGAATGTGACATTCTAATTTTAAATTATCTTTAACAAGGGTAATGAAAGGAGGAAAGTTGGCACTTTGAGAAGTTATGACGAACTTGTCGAGAATGCCAGTTGACAAGGGCAGGTAAGGGAATCCTTGGAAAGACAGCAGGAAGAGCATGGCCGAAGGGCACTGTGATCTGCTCCCCCCGTGTGTTAAGGGAATTGGTGGGTGTGTTTATTGACTCTTCCAATTAGTTTTAGAGAAACCCGAAGAAATAAATGGACAAAGATGGAGCCAAGGCAGCTGGATGTGATTCTTCTCTTCCGGAGGCTTCTCATCAACCCATATGATGGATGCCACTCGTGGCCGGGAGTGAGTGTGGTGGAAATTAATGGATCGCGCATCATCCAGTCACAGGAAACGTGTGCATTGAGCAACCCTGCGACCCCTTCAATAAACCGCATCTCTTTTCATTTTCACTTTCCAGTTTATAAAACCAGTGGATGATGAAAAGTCATGTGACAAGCAAGATTAGCTTGCTCTCCCAGGAGCACTGGTGTGCCCACGGTATTCTCTCTGAAAGGACAGGGCAATTGAGAGGATAGCTGGCCAGAACCCTCAATTGCCCAGGTAATGAAGCATGGGGACAGCCGAGCCAAATGAAATAACTTCATAATCAAAAATGATTCCCTCCCTGCCCGATGTGATTAGTTGACCGATGATGTCAAGTGTGGAATTGTTTAGAGTTCAGTCTCACACCTCCGGTATGCCTCACCCCACGTGCACGGGCAGAGTGTGGTAACTCCAGCTGTGTGTACAGTCCAGGCTGTTCAAAATGTATAGTGACAAAGGATGGCAGACTGGTGAGGCTCTGTCACTTTCTCGAGACCCTAGAGTCAGTAGGAGAATGGAAGTCACGCTGCAGGAATCCTGAACATTCCAACACTTGTCTTTTTCTGAGAGAGTTGGGGTCCCTGCGAGGCGGGACGCTACCAGCCCTATTTTATTCCACTACAGTGTTAGTGTTAAAAGGGGCCTGTGAATCCTTATTTATTTTATTTATTTATTTGTTTGTTTGTTTTTCCAAGGTAGGGTTTCTTTCTAGCCCAGGCTAACTTGAAATTCACTATGTAGTCTAAAGTGGTCTTGAACGCACAGCAATCCTCCTACCTCTGCCTTCCGAGTGCTGGGATTAAAGGCGTGCGCCACCATGCCCGGCTACCACTAGACATTTTCATTATCTAGTAAAAACTAGCCCTAGCCAGTAATCTGTGGCTTTGTCAGTAAGAATTGTAATTCTCAAGCATAATGATTAAGACTCATGTTCTAAGTGAGTAGAAATTTGAGCACAGGAAGTGGAGTTGAGTACCTTCTGCTTAGTGTCCCTGGAACAGGGATAGCCAGGGACATTGAGTTCAATGCTTCCTCAAGGCAGAGACCCAAGCTATGTGCTAGACAGGGACACTCAAGAGCAAATCTAATAGAATACTAAGGAGCCATTAAGCAATCTCATTGTAAGGTCTGGAGAGGTGATTCATTGGCTAGATACTTGCTTGCCTTAAAACCTGACAGCCTGGGTTCAATTCCCCAGGACTTACGTAAAGCCAGATGTACAAAGTGGCACATACATCTGGAGCTCATTTGCAGTGGTAAAAGGCCCTGGTGCATCCATTCACTCTCTCTCTTCTTGAAAATAAATAAATAAAAATATTTTTTAAAAGCTCTCATGTACTGAAGAATGTTTACAGTCGATTGCAAGCAAAGAGTTATCGTTGTTCACTGCAGTGTACATAAAGCATTATCTTTTTGTGAAAAGTTATAGTGTGTGCATGAAATATATCAATAAATTAAGTTGGGCCCCCCAAATGTTAAAATGATGAACTAATCAACTGTGAATGGTGAGATTTTCATTTCTTGTTTCTGTATTTTCTGAGTTTCCCAAATTATGAATGTATTTATTTTTGTCTTAGAAAAAAATAAATCACTTTTTCCCCCCTAAAAAGATGGTTTGTTTTGAAACTGTGGATGAATGAAAGAACGGAGTCTGAATTCTGTGTGTTCCAATGACTTTCTCCATGTTTCAGAGTGGGCCAAGTTGACCGATCCAGAGATCAAGATCTTTTGATAGTCACATTCAAGACAAGGCTCAGTGAACTTGAATATGAGGAGTGGGTTAGTTACTTTCTCCTTGCCGTGATCCAAGTACCTGACCAGAAGCAACTTAAGGACAGAAAGGGTTGAATCTGTCTTACCATTTCTAGGAGACATTTCCAGGAGGGGAAAGACAAGGCGGCAGGAATAGGAACAGAGCTGGTCACATTATGTTTGCAGTCAGGAAGCAGAAGACTAGCAGGAAGTGGGCCTGAGCTATAAAAGCTCAAGACCCATCCCCAGGAACCCACTTCTTTCCGCAGAAACCCACCTCCCGAAGGTTCTGCAGCTTTCCCAAACCAGCTTTCCCAAACACAGCTACCAACTGGGGACCACATGTTTAAATACGTGAGTCTGTGTGGGACGTTTCACATTCAAACCACAAGGACAGTCCCTTTTTTTGTGTGGGGGGGTGATTTGTTGGCCCTCTATAGTGATACCTAAATAGTTACACTGTGATCCACGATGAGAAAGGCATATTGTGAACTAGTAATGTGTGCACACACAATTTCCACGTGCAATGTCCTTTCTCTCTTCTACACTATCATTTTTGTTCCATTACTTAGCATGCACACTATGATCCACCACATGGGTGTCACCGTGTATTTAAGAGCTGGCTCAACTAAGTGTGAAGTATTCTGTCCTGGGTGGGAGGCAGAAGCAGCCTTTCTGGGGCCCAAGGCTTGGGGTGGGAGGGAGGAGGAGGTGTTTCCATGGTAACCAAGGTTGAGCTCCAGGTGTTCCTCATTATGATCTCAAGGAGGGGGTGAGGGGACAAATAATGTAAATACTTATTATTATAATCATACAGTATCTTGCTGCCGCTTTTAGCACATGCTCGTTAATATCCTATTGCCTATTTACTCAGGCATCTGCCCTACTGGCTTAGAATACAAATTCTCAGAGCCGCCCCCCTCCCATGCTTTGCTTTAGTGGATGTCGCTGGGGAAGAATCCAAGGTGGCATTCTTTCATTCATCAAATATTTACTGAGCTCTCTCTATACCCTGGGTGCGGGGCTCGACACATACAGCAGCAGACTAGCGGGTGGCAGGATCCTGCCCTCCTGGAACTTCCATTCAGGTGGTGAGATTACATCTCACACCTCACTGTCACCTTGTACCAGGTATTCAGATGATTCCCTTGTAAACCTGGCGTGCACTTGGCCCCTTTTCCACGGTGTCTTCACTTCTTTCCTCCTCCTGCCTCCCACCTGTTCCCCATCCTGGGTCATAATTTCTCTTTTGTTAAACATTTTCAAAAATTAATTTTATTGATTCATGTGTGTGTGTGTGAGAAAGAGAGAGACAGTATGGGCATGTCAAGACCTCTTACCACTGCAAACAAACTATAGATAAATGTACTACTCTGTGCTTCTGGATTTATGTGGGTACTGGGGACTTGAACTGGGGCGAGAAGGCTTTGTAAAAACGTGCCTTGAACTGTTGAGCCATTTCCCCAGCCTAAAATGCATATGCCACTTTTTGCGTCTGGCTTTACATGGATACTCAAGAACTGAACCCAGACTGGCAGGCTTTGCAAGCAAGTGCCGTTAACCAGTGAGCCATCTTCCAAGCCCTATATCATTTTTCTTTTTAAAAATATTTTATTTATTTATTTGAGAGAAAGAGGCAGATGAGAGGGAGAGAGAGAGAGAGAGAGAATGTGCATGCCAGGGCCTCCAGCCACTGCAAACGAACTCCAGATGCATGCGCCACTTTGTGCATCTGGCTTGACATGGGTATTAGGGAATTGAACCCGGCTCCTTAGGCTTTGCAGGCGAGCACTTTAATTGTTGAGCCATCTTCCTGGGCTAGACCTCTGTCTTTCATAGTTGTCTGTTGCCTGGGCCTTGCTTATTCAATCATCGTGTAACGTCTTCTGCTAACTCCCGGTTACTATTTGATGGTGTCAGCGTGGTCTTCACAACTTCAGGACGGGTTTTATTTTTACCCTGGCATAGTGCCGTGGATACAGTAGGACCCCATGGATGTGAACAGATGATCTTTGCCAGGTTGCCCTGCAGAGCTGCTGTTTTTTTTTTGTTTTGTTTTTCTTTTTTTTATATTTATTTTCTATTTATTTATTTATTTATCTGACAGAGAAAGAGGGAGAGAGAGAGAATGGGCATGCCAGGGACCTCCAGAAGCATGCGTCCCTTGTGTACCTGGCTAATGTGGGTCCTTTGGCTTTGTAGGCAAACGCCTTAACCGCTAAGACATCCCTCCAGCCCTTTTTTTTTCCTTCCAATAAACCAGCTCAGTATTTCTGCACTGCTCATCTATCCCTAACTCACTTCTGCTTCCAGCAGGGCTTTGGGTTTGGACTCAGATACCATCATTTGTTCCTCTTCTACCTCTCTTGGATCTGCCTGTTCTCTCAATTGCACCCTCGGGCCTATTCTGGCCCTGGTTGTCTCAGGGAGATGTTCATGTTGGGAGACGGAGTGGTTTGGGTGGAGGCATGGGTGTGCTGCATGCAAGCTAAGACCTAAGGAAGGATGTTAACTGCTTGGGTCTCTTCCCCCTGCCTGAAACCTGTGGAGGGGGATGCTGCCGGCTCCCCAGTGTCGGCGTCATAAGCCTCCTTTGTGATAATGTCTGCGAGGTGCCTGGCAGGAGGCTTGGTACCCTGTATGGCTAAATTATCAGACTATAAGTGAACCACTCTGCAGTGGTAGTAGAAGGGGTCCTTGCCTCTCTCCCCTTCTCCCACTCAAGTCTCCCGTGTCTTTTGCTTAGAGCATTCTGGTTTTCTGCTCTGTGTAATAAAGTGTCTCGGGCATCAGTAGAGGTCCCTACACCTTTCCTTTTGCTGCCAGGTCACTTTCTTTCAGATCAAGACTATCACGTGTAATTCAGCCACCCTGGGCCAGGTCGGCCAAGCGACAGCAGCTCACTGGGGATTTAGCTCCATACACTGCTTGTTGTGTTTCCCTGATGTTACTTCTCAGACCCTCCAACAGAGCCCGAGGTGAGCCCGTATCTGCCTGCCTGCTTCCTCCCCACATCTCCCCCCTTGCTCACTCCCCTCCTGCCCCTAGGCATCAGGGCTGGGCTTGCTCCCTCCTTCCGGCCACGCTCTTATGCCTCATTCCTCAGCGTCTTCCCCGCTTCTTTCTCCTTTACTCATTTTCTCCTCCCTGCCCCCAAAAAAAAACCCACTGGAGAAGCCTGTCTGCAAGGGTTCCATTCAACTTCTTCTACACTAATGCTCCACTGTGGCGACCCACTGTGGAGTTTTTCACTTGTAATGTAATGTAATAATTTACATGCACTTTGCAAGCAATACACCCAGAGACTCACAACCTGTTAGAAATTGCTCTGCTGTGAGGTATTTGAGCTGATGAGCTAGCAGCATGAGAAAGGGGAGTTATAGGTACCTCAGTGGTATTGGGCAAACCCAGGAAAATCACGTTAGCACAGAGGCTGAGGTACTGATGTCTTCTGACATCCCTTCGTGGAGAATCATTTAAACTCGCTATGAGTCTTCTATTGATATTGCTTGTGACTGGACAAGGAAAGGTCACGGTGGGAACCAGGAGTGGAATCCCGTGTTTCTGGGGTGCTGTGAGAGTGGGTTTCGTTTTGATACACTGCGTGACTTTTATGGAATTAATTGGCACCGTGATTAGGTGGTTTTATTTCTTCACTCAAAACATGTTGGAAGCTGATTCTAATATTCATAGTAATGAAAATAGAGTAATACTATAATAATGGTGCTATTGTAAAGTGAATTACATCATTAAGCATCTGTTTCGTCTAATTTGTATGGTGATAGTGTGGGTCACACACACACACACACACACACACACACACACACACACACACACTGAGACTAGCTAGTCTTTAAGAAGCAGATTAGCTATGAGGAGAAGCTCTGTTTTTATAATATTGGGTAGGAAGGGAACAAAATTAAAGTGTGTTTGATATACATATATATGATACTGCCTTATATCAGAAGATATAGTTGCATATAGATATAAATAGGAACATATATATGTAGAGGTGTCAGGCCGATTGTAAAGAATATAGATGGTTTTGGCATGAACATGCTTGGTTAGAGCTGGAGTGATGGCTTAGTGGCTAAAGGCACTTGCTTGCAAAGCCAGCCGGCCAGGGTTCTATTCTCCAGGACCCATGTAAAGCCGGATGTACAAAGTGGCACATGTGTCTGGAGTTTGTTTGCAGTGGCAGGAAGCCCTGGTCTGCCCATACTCTCCGTGTCTCTCTCAAATAAAGAAATAAAAATATATTTTTTAAATGCTTGGTTGGGGCTGGAGAGATAGCTTAGTGCTGGTAAAGTGCCTACCTGACAAGTTTGGGACCAGAGTTTGATCCCCACATAAATGCTGGTGTGGTGGTGTGCACCTGTAGTCCCAGCACTGCGGGGAGCAAAAGGAAGAAACGTCCTGCAGCGCGCTGGTCAGTCTAATTGGTGACCTCCAGGCCAACAAAAGATCCAGTCTCAAACACAGGTGGGCAGCACACCTAAGGATAATATCTGAGATTGTCCTCTGGCCTCCACATGCACATGCACCCACACATGCATGTATGCATGCATTACACACACACGCACACATACACACACAAGCAAAAAAGAAAAAAGATAAAATACCAGGCTGTGTTGCCTCTTAACAAGTTGCCTGACCTGCACAGGGCTGGACGTCAAGTCAGTGTAGTGACAGCCTGTGCCACCTCATCCTCATTGTCACCCCCAAGGACCTTGAGTCCTTAAGACTCTCAAGTTGGGGAAGAAGCATAAAGAGAGAGAATCAGGGCTGGAGAGATGGCTTAGCGGTTAAGGCGTTTGCCTGCAAGGCCAAGGGACCTTGGTTCGATTCCCCAGGACCCATGTTAGCCAGCTGCACAAGGTGGCGCATGCATCTGGAGTTTGTTTGCAGTGGCTGGAGGCCCTGGCATGGGCGTTCTCTACCTACCTATCTCAATAAAAAAAATAAAAAAATAAAGAGATAGAATCATTGATCATTTTCCTTTGTCACTTGTCTCCAAAGGAAAAGACATGTGTGGGATCTCAGCTTCGCCAGCAGACAGAGACATGTATGTTATCGTGACTTAAGTCATAAGGGAACCCTAAGAGCAGAAGTAGGAACGGAGAGAGCAGCGTTCATTGTGGCTGTCCCCACTGGGACATGTGAAGTACAAAGCTCAAGGAGATAGTACACTGTGAATAGGCCCCAGTGGCTACATCCTGTCACGCCCCCCCCCCCAGGGAACTCGTGGTGTGTGTGGGGGGTAGTAAATGACAGTGATTGCTCATGAGACTGCTGTCACTACAATGGTGTCTCCAGGGAGATCCTGAGAAACGTTCCTGGCTCACATCTACTCCCTTCTTGCTACCTCTCAGCCCCTCTTCAAGTCCGGAGTACCTAGATGTTCTGTGCACCCTAGTCACTGTGCGCCTAGAAAACTGTCACCTGACTCTGCTCTACTGCAGGGATTTGTTTTATGACATGGTCAACACTGCCACCTGGTAATCTGAAAGGCCGTATCCGGACATGTGAGATTATATGTAGCATGGGATATATTTAATTCTCGTATACAGTTGTGCTTGCTCTGTGTGCCCAAAATATTGAAATCAAATTTGCTTCATCAACAACCGTGTGCTCCCAGTATCCAAAATCAACAAAGTTGATTTTCAGCTCCTGGTGGATTTAAAGGGAAGGGAAGATAGCATCAATGCCCAGCATCTGGATTAAGAATATATTTAGTGGAGAAATTTATTGCAATCCTCAATGAAAAAAATATCAATATCATCTTGTGCCTAATAAAACATTATAATGAAAATTACCATGGCACTTGATACCATCCCTTTTCCATTATTATTTTCTTAGTAGCAAACACACTCTGGCTTCCTCTCTCATTAGTTATAATCCTGATTGAATTCACATTTTGTTACTTCAGCTGTGTTTATCTTCCCATTGGTTTCAGTTCCTCTGGGGCCAGGCTGCAGATTGTCCTGGTGTATGGTCTCACCTCTGTCTTTCTGCCTTCTACTCAGGCATCCAGTGAGTACTCTCAGGATGCTAGTGACTGGACAGTGAAGTGTAGAATCAATATACGCATCACGAGGTGCGTATGTTTCTGTCTCTGTATCTGTTTCTGCCTTCTATTCTGTTTTTCTTCAAATAAATACCCTTCTCCTTTCTCTCCCTCTCTCCTCTCCTCCCTCTCCCCTTTACCCTCTCTCTAATTTTTTCTCTTTCACTCTCTCCCTCCTTCCCTCTCCCCCTCTCTTCCTCACTTCTTGGCCAAATTTGTACCTCGTTCCCCCTTGCATGCTGTCACTTCTGGGCTGGCAGTGCCGCCACTCATGGTAGATTCTTTTGCTCCTCACCCCTCCCCCTTTGCCTAAAGACTTCCCCTCTGAGCCCTTAACAAATTCTCCATAGCTCCCTCTGCAAATATGTAAATATGTGTGTTATATAAGCCAACTTACACAAAACTGGGATGAGACAAGAAAAATGTAATATTCTTCAAAAGCTTCATATGTACACACACGCACACACACACACACACACACACACGAAAGAAGGCGAGGGTGATGTGTGTGTGTTTTGAGACAGGGTCTCAGGTAGTTCAAGATGACCTTGATCTCGCTATGTAGTTGAGAATGACCTTGAGCTCCTGATCCTCCTGCCTCCATATCCCAAGTGCTGCTGGGATTACAAGTGTGAGAAACAACACCTGCTTTATGCAGTGCTGGGGATTGAACCCAGAGCCTTGTGCATGCTAAGCAAGCACTATTTTCACTGAGCCACAGAAAAGCCATAGCTATTTCAAAACAGTGTCACCTATCATCTCTTTATTTCATTTTTAACTTTTTTATGAGAGAGAGAAAGAGAGAGAGAGAATTGGCATGCCAGGGCCTCAGCCATTGAAATTGAACTCCAGACATGTGCACCACCTTGCGCACATGTGTCACCTTGTGTGTCTGGCTTACGTGGGTTCTGGGGAGTTGAATCTGGGTTCTTAGGCTTTGCAGGCAAGAGTCTTAACTACTAAGTCATCTCTGCAGCCCCTCATCTCTTTATTTTAATTCATCAAATGTTTATTAACACTGACTGTATGCCATGCGCTCAATTGGTTAATGAAGGGACAAAGTTGAATGAAGAATAGTGATGGACAGGAACGGCATATTAATCCATTAAAAAAATGCATAGTGTGTTTTGATGCAGCCACAGACATAATATACAGTGTGCAGGTCTGCAAAAAAAAAAAAAAAAAAAAAAAAAAAAGCAGCTCCAGAGGAGTCAGTGAAAGGTCACTGATGTGAGTAATATGCCTGGGTTTGGAAAAATGGTGCGACTGTCTAGTCAGAATGTGAGATGGTATTCCAGACTGAGGGACACCACATCCAGTGCGTGAGGTGCACCTCTGCCTGCGTGAGGAGTACGTTGATGAGGGGCAGAAGACACGGTTGGAGAATGTGTACAGGGGTTAAGTGAAGCATGGAGGACCCTTTCCTAAAGCAATGTGTGGAGCAAGTAGAAACACCTGATTTCTACCCAGTAAGTTACTGAACTATAAGAAAGCAAAGGGCTGGAGAGATGGCTTAGCGGTTAAGGCACTTGCCTGCAAAGCCAAAGGACCCAGGACCCATGTAAGCCAGCTTCACAAGGGGGTGCATGCATCTGGAGTTCCTTTGTAGTGGCTGGAAGCCCTGGTGCGTCCATTCTCTCTCTGTCTTTCTACCCTGCTCTCTCAAATAAATAAATAAAAATAAAATATTTTTTCAAAAAAAGAATGCAGAGTTGGAGACCAAGGATTGACAGTGTAGATAAAAGCCAAGTTAGGAGCCCTCAGAGATGATTCTGGAAGGCCAGGACTTCACTGAGGTAGGAGGGTTGGGGGGGGGTGGACTCTGAGACTGCGTTTTCCAGGTACATACTGGAGAGAAGAAGAGGGCTCAGTTCCAGAGTTAGGGGTGACATCATCTAGGACAGTCTGCTGGGGTGAGATGGGATATGACTAGGGGAGAAAGTGAGGGTTCAGTTTGGATGGGTTGAGTTGGAGGTGCCACAGCAGTGTCTGATGGGTGCCTAGAAGTGTGCATTAATGAGGAGCATGCAATAGAATGTTGTGTTGAGTGCCATGGAATTAAGAAAAAAGAAAATTTAAGAAACTTAAGAACTTGGCAGAGCTAGGCTTAGAAATGAAGCCCAGCTCTGAGCAGCACCTTTGACAGGATTTTTGAAAGATTGAATCTTTACCACTGCAAGGTTATTTTGAAGTGATAACAGTAAGAAATAAGTCTAAGATCTAAGGGTGTGTGTTTGGGGATGGAGGGCTGGGAAGTTGAAAGGGATGAGTGATACAATGAGAGAAAAAGTTTCTTTAAAAAAAAAAAACCTACAGATCAGGGCTGGCGAGATTGTTCAGTAATTAAAGGGGCCCCCAGACAGCCTGTACAAAGTGGTGCACACACATCTCTAATCCCAACACAAAATAGCAATGGGAGGCAGAACCAGGAGACTTGGGAAACTAGTGGACCAACTAGACACACACACACACACACACACACACACTTGGAGGGGCTGGAGGGATGGCTCAGCAGTTAAGGCACTTTCCTACAAAGCCTAACAACCTGGGGTTTGATTCCTTGGTACCCACGTAAAGCTAGAAGAGGCGCATGCATCTGGAGTTTGTTTGGAGTGGCTGGAGGCCCGGGAGCACCTATTCTCTCTGTCTCTCTTCTCTATCTCTCTCTGCTTGCAAATATGTATATATAACCAACTGTATCCATGTACTTCAAAGCAACAAGAATGTCTGTAAACCAGAGTCAGGTTCTACTGCCCTCTGCTCCTTTGGGTTGCATCTGAGTTTCCATTTTTTTCCGTAGTGATCCCTTGCCAACATTCCTAATTGATGAATGAAGACATGCCTCCTCCCCGAACACCCTCCTTAGACTTTCTGCAGAGCCCAGCATCGATTTCTCCCGTCTCTGAAGGGATTCTGCCTTGCGCTTGGCAGGCCCTCAAGGCTGGAGATGTAGCATGAATAGAAGCTTCTCAGAGATTCTCCCCTCTGTGCTGGGAGAGAGGCTGTGTGGGAGAGAAAGTTGAAAGAGGGGCCTGAGAAAGGGTGCAAGCCCTTCCAAGATGGATCCAGCCATGGGATAGCCAAATGGATAATTTTCTTTTATGGTTGATCCAGAAGAGAAAAAGAAATGTGTGTGTGTGTGTGTGTGTGTGTGTGTGTGTGTGTGTGTGTGTGTTGCTGGCGAGGTGGAGGGTGGTATGATGAGAGCGAGCAAGGCTTCCATAGCTATGTAGCTCGAATGATTACTCTTTTCCCGGGTCTTTCATAGACACAGCTGCCTCTGAGAATCCTGGCAGGACAGCCCAGGGAGGGACTAGGAAAGTGTCGTGTAATTAGGGGGGACCTGTGGACTTTACACAAGCTGGACACTAATAAGCTGACCTTATCTTTTGCTCCAGTCAACTGCCAGGAGGGGCCTGCTGAGTGGAGGAGCCGTGCTGTGGCCTTCTGGGATGGTAGCTAAGTACTCTATTGTTTTCAGTGAGCGCCGACTAAAAGTTCCCCCTGTCGATATTCCACTAATGTGTCATATGAATTATTTGTGTTATCTCGGTTCTGTGAAATTAGAGGCCTTCGCCCACAGTGTGGTAAGTAGATTAAAGAGAAAGCCTGTTTTTTATGGTGTGGGGGGGAAAGCAGGCAGATACCAGGGCAATACCACGTGTGTGTTTGATCTGACAGAGGGGAGGCCTTGGGATGCCAGTGTCTCCTGATAGCTAAAAGCCGAGCTCCGGCTGGAGTTTTCTTCAAAGGGGTTTATATTTTATCTTTTGGCACTTCAGTGGGAAACGAAGGTCTGGAGTGGGTGATTCTCGGCTGATTCTTTTCTGGCTGTTGTTTTCTCCTCCATCTGTAACTTTGCAGAAAGCCCCTCCGTTTACTCACGCAGCCTGCTCATGACAGACAGCGTCGGTGCGCAAACAGTCTCCTTTTGTTAAGTGGATGTCCTATTTTTTTTTTTCTTCTTTTCTTTCTCCTGAAAGGTGCCCTTCAGGACCACAGAGCCTTTCTTTGGGCTGTATATAATTGAGTCCAGAAGAAACCTCAACAGAAATCATATTCTCAGGCCGGGCCAAGGGCCTCCTTTGCCTAGCTAGGCAAAGTTAAGCCCACGCAAGGTGAAGTCTGCCCAGCTTGTCACCTGAGAGCCACCGTGGGAAGCTCTCCAGCATGACTTTTCTCTCTGGCGACCGTCCCACAAGCTGGCCAAGGCGAAGGGCCAGACCTGGGGGTGCAGAGAGAAGCTGGAAGAGAGTGTCCGTTGTTGGTGAAGGGGGGTTAGGTTGGGTTATGTATTAAGTGATCCTGTCAGCTGGAGAGACTGAAGAAATTCAAGTATCTTGAGGTACAGGAGACTTAAGGCTCTGACTCCAGCAATTTTACCTTGCGACAAAGTTGTAAGAGAAATTTTCCTATTTGTGGCTCAAGCTTTCGGGAAGTTCTTATCCCTTTTCTTTATTATTTTAAGGCTTTATTTTTTTTTTGTTTGTTTGTTTGGTTTGGCATTGAGACAGGGACTCACTCTATGCCAGCCTAGCCCAGAACTCACTATGTAGCCCAGGCTGACCTCAAACTCAAAGCACTCCTCTTAACAAAGCTTCCTAAATACTAGGATTACGGGGTTGGACCACACTTCTGCTCTTCATCCACTTCCTCTTTGTAAGATAAAGGTGTTTAGAGCTTCAGGCCATGTTGAATTCTTTTAACATTCCCTTTCCTATTTTCTTCCACAAATTGTGTAGTTTGGGATTACACTGTTTTATTCTTTTATGATGGGTATGGACTTGAAACAGAATCTTGGTTCCCTATCCTAAGGCAGTATGATTTAGTGCTTAGATCAAATCTCCTTTTCCAAAAATACTGTCTTCCATTCTGAAATTTTTTTTTCCCCAACTTAGGTGTCAGCCAAAGAGTCATTTGGGGTCATGGAGGTGGAAGTGAACAAGACTTTTGGACTCTGTCAGGGAAGAAAAAGAGACCGAGTAGAAAAATTCTACTGCTTGTTTGAACCCTTCTTGCCTACGAGGTCACTGGTCTATTTAAATTCTGAGCTTCCAAACACACCGGGCAGCAAGCTCTCCCTTTCGTTAGGTGCTCCTGCATTTGCAGAGACTGGGACGCCTGCTTCTTGAGGGAACCTCCACAGTCACAGGAGCACTTGTCTGACAGGTCCCTGTGTACACAGACTCTTGAAGACAGAGACAGTTCAGGGTTAGGCATCCTTCCGAGAATCAAGTACATTTTTAGGAAGCTAGGGCCTGCTTCTGCGACAGGGAAGTTGATCTAAATCTGCAATTCTATTTTCATTTTCAGTTTATGCCAAGGCGAAAGCACTGGGAGATAGACTGTACGCGCATAAGTAAATCAGTGCACAAGTAGCCCCTTGCAAAATGCAGTTTGGGGACACCAAGTAGTTTTTCACCTACCCAGATGCCATAGGATCTCTTAACATCTGGTGGAGTTCTAGATGAAGGGATATTCCATACTTTGTAATCCTGGATCCCTGGAAGGAATTCAGCAGAGGTCTATACACCTGATAAGTGGGTAGGTATCTGGTTGTTTTTGTCAGCTCAGCTGCTATAACAAAATACCATAGACCAGGGGCTGGAGAGATAGCTTGGCGGTTAAGGTGCATGCCTGCGAAGCCTAAGTACTCAGGTTCGATTCTCGTCCCATGTAAGCCAGATGCACATGGTGGTGCATGGGTCTGGAGTTTATTTGCAGTGGCTAGAGGCCCTGGTGCGCCCATTCTCCATCTCTTTCCCTCTCTCTGTCTCTAATAAATAAATAAAAAATTTTTTAAAGTCTTAAAAAACGGGGCTGGAGAGAGTTAAGGCACCTGCCTGCGAAGCCTAAGAACGCTTGTTCAAATCTCCAGGTCCCACGTTTAGCCAGATGCAACAGTGATGCAAGCATGCAGTGTCGCACATGTCCACAAGGGGGTGGACGTGTCTGGAATTCATTCACAGTGGTTGAAAGGCCCTGGTGCACCCATTCTCTCTCTGCCTCTTTCTCTCTCTCTCTGTCTCTCTCAAAAAAAAAAAAATCTAAAAAACCAATGTGGAAAATCTTTTTTAAAAATACCACAAACCAATTGTCTTAAACAACAGAGACTGATTTTTTCTTTTCTTTTTTTGATGTGTGAATATGGGCATGTGTGTGTCATGGCATGTGTGTGTCATGGCATGTGTGTGTCCATGGCATGTGTATGTTTGTATGTGTGTGGGGGGGTCAGAAGATAGTGTTTATGTGTCATTCTTCACCTTCTGTCTTGTTTGAAACAGGTCCTGATCACCAGGCTGCCTGGCCCTAAAGCTTCTGGGAACTTGTCTTGTCTCTAACTCCCATCTCTCAGTAGGCATGCTGGGTTCTTAGATGCCCTGTCACAACTTCCAGCTTTTACATGGGGGTTGTGGGGATACAAACTCAGGTCCTCTTTATCCACTGAGCCACCTCTCCAGCCCCAGACATTTATGTTCTCTCTGCTCTGCAGCCTGGGATGTCAAGCAGCGGGTGAGAACTCTCTCCCAGTCCTGGCCATGGCCACCTGCTCACCATACAGTCACACGCTCATGTGGTGCGGACAGGAAACCCTGGGCTCTCTTTCCCTTCTTATACTTTATTTGTATTTGAGAGAGGAAAAGAGGCCGACTGAGAGAGAGAGAGAGAGAGAATGGGTGCGCCAGGGCGTACAGCCACTGCAAACAAACTCCAGATGCATGCGCCACCTTGTACATCTGGCTTATGTGGGTACTGGGGAATTGAACCAAGGTCCTTTGGCTTTGCAGGCAAACTCCTTAACCACTAAGCCATCTCTCCAGCCCTCTTCCCCTGCTTATAAGGATGCTAATCCTGTCGTGAAGCCTCCCTGTCTTCATGTGGACCTAGTTACCTGCCATTGGTCTCTCACGAGGGTGTGGGGCTTAGCATATACATTGTGGAAGGTGCATGGAGGAACACAGGCTTTTAGGCCATGTGCTTAAAGTATTCTAATAATTTTCAGTGTGGTGGTCTTGTCTCCAAACTGTTGTTGATTCTTACTCATGTGTTTGTTTAAACAGTCATGTCTTGTGTGTGTACTTTATCAGCATATTCCCGTACCATTTGAAATCTATGCCAGTAAATCTAAGCTAATTAAAGCTGTGTTATCATTGTTTTAAATTAGAGGGCATGATTATTCTTTTTTTTTTTTTTTTTTTAATTCAACACCAAGCTACTTCACATTCTGCCTAATTGGATCGCATTTTAATTTGTGGCAAATGAGAAACTGTTTCACATTTCTATTGGAAAGGCAAGTCCCTATGGCTAGGCCTGAATATACCCAAGTGGTGAGCCCCTCAGAGTTAGATTCAGCTTTGAAAAAAAAAAATCTCATTTATGAATCTTTAGGGTAAGGGAAGAAATGCCCATCTAAAACAGTGAGAATACAAGAAAATGAATTATACAAAGGTAAGCCGAGAATAACTAAGTCATGGGTTACCCAGTGTGGTTTATATTCTAGAAACATATGGATATTTCATTCAGGCACATCTGTTTGTGTTTTCATTTTATTCTCTATACGACTGAGACCAAGACTGTCCACTAAAGGAAAATAATCAAAAGAAACTGTTAAGGGTACTTAAGACAAGTGCTCAGGGGACCTGCTTTCTGATCCTAGCTTGACTGTTAGCCTTATAAATGACTTTGAGTCAATGTCTGTCACCTCAGAGGTCCACTTCCTCCCTAGTAAAGAGATTCCCTGGGACACAGCTTCCTGCCAGTCCTCATTCTATGACTCCTTTACTAAGGCCCAATTTACTTACAGAACCCGCCAAGATAAGGCTTTCTTTCTTCCTTTTGGCTTTAAAAATTTGTCAAGACCTAATTTTCATACCATAAAAACCATCCCTCTTAAGGATACGATTCAATAATTTACAATAAATTTATGGAGTTGTCTAATCACCACTACAATTTAGATGGACGTTTATGTCACCCCAAGGAGATCTTTTGTTACGTTTCTTGTGTCTCCTATCTGTGATAGCCATTAATTTATAGTTACCTTTTCTGGACACTTCATTTCAATTGAATTGTATGAAATATAGCACTTTATCTGGTTTATTTCACCTAGCATAATACTTTTTAGTATTCATCTGCGCTCTCAAATATATCAGGTTGAATTTTTTTTTCCCCCCAAAATGCTTGGAACCAGACACGTTTCAGATTTCTGATCACTTCAGATTCTGGGATATTTGCATAGGTTTTACTGGCTGAGAATTTCTAAATCAAAAATTTGGGATTCTCAGGTTTAGAGGTACTGAACTTCTGCCTTTTGATTATGGACCAATATTTCCTTGAATGGATATGCCACATTTTGCTCATCCCGTTATTTTCTTCCTTGTAGTATGTAGGCCCCCCGTCCTCACAAGTGCCTCCCTTACACGTACACAGAACTCAAAGATCTCTCTTAGAGAAAGGCTGGGAAAAAAAAAAAAAAAAAAAAAAAAAAACTTTTTTTTTTTTTTTTTCCGAGGAAGGTTCTCGCTCTAGCCCGGGCTGGCCTGGAATTTACTGTGTAGTCTCAGGGTGGCCTGAACTCACAGCCACCCTCCACCTTTGCCTCCTGAGTGCTGAGATTAAAGGTGTGCACCCCCACACCCCGCTTCAAAGCTTGTGCATGAAGTCACTTGAAGCATTTCAGATATGCTAACTGTGATGACTGGGTTAAGAGTGTGACTGAGTAGCCCTGCGTCAGTCACTGTCAGTGACCATGTGTGATGGTTAATCTCAGTGGTCAATTTGACAGGGTTTCGAATCACCATGGTAGCAAATCTCTGTGAGGAAGTTTCTAGATTAAGTTAATGGAGGTGGAGAGCACCACCCTGACTGTGGGCGGAGCTGTTCTGTGGGTTAGGACATCCCGGACTGAATGAAAAAGGAAAAAGTGAACGAGACCCCAGCGTTCATCTCTCTCTGCTTCTTGCTGGGTACACATTCAACCAGCTCCTTCCAGCCCCTGCCTGCTGTACCAGCATGGACTGTACCCCTGGAACTACAAACTGAGCTAACCCCTTCCTTCCTGTTGTCACTCCAGGTTGGGTATTTGGTCACAACAATAAAAAAGTAACTGATACACCATGAAAGTGCCAGTCATGGCTGCTTCTCCATGACATTTTGTGAATAGACATGCACACCTTCTCCAACCAGTACCATGTCCCTCAAGCCTTCCCCGTGGAGCCTGCTTGCTGCCTATTTGTGCGAAGGGTGATGGAATGCTTCGAGGCATGAGTTCAGGACATCGGCTGTGGATCTAACTCATGTCAGGCTCAAGATTATTTCTGGAAGTCATCAGAACGATACGGGACACAAACCCCACCGAGGAAAATCCCAGCCTGAGTTAGTCTCTGGTCTCTGTGAAGAAAGGCAGATAGCTTGAGAAGAAGATGGAGCTAAGCTTTTGGGCTGCTCCATTCTTTATTTTTTTTTATTTTATTTTATTTTTTTTTTGTTTTTTGAGGTAGGGTCTCACTCTAGCTCAGGCTGACCTGGAATTAACTATGTAGTCTCAGGGTGGCCTCGGACTCTCGGCGATCTTCCTACCTCTGCCTCCCAAGTGCTGGGATTAAAGGCGTGCGCCACCACGCCCAGCTTGCTCCATTCTTTAAAGAGAAGTCTTATGGTTGGAGGCACAGCTCAATGGTAGAGCACTTGCCTAGCTTGTGCAAGACTCTGGGCTCCAACCCCTGGCATCGTAAAGTAAATAAAGAAGAGGTATAGATGAGTCAGCGCCCCTGCATGAAGGGCCAGTGTTCTCTTTACGTAACCAGTGAAGACAGGATGTGCGTTTCCATCTGGGAAGGTCCTAGCTCAGTATGATGGATGCTTCTTGAACAATTCTCTAGTTCAGAGTTTAGCACTGCAATGTGGATCCTCCCTTTCCTTTCCTGCCGACATCATGTCTTCACTACTTATGCCCTGTAGGCACTGCACCAGGTACTGAGGTTACAAAGATGAAATAACCCATTACGTTCCCATCTTCAGCTGCTCCCAGACCATCTCATTTCAATTTGCTCTCTCATCTTTATAACATAGGTATCAGGCTGTATTGTAAATTTCAGAAGGTTGGACCCAATCCAACATTGTAGTACATTTCTTTATATGCCTGTATATATACACCACACACCATATGTGTGTGTGTGTGTGTGTGTGTGTGTGTGTATAACATATATACATTAACAGGCCCATGAGAGCCAGGAGCTTGCAGCAATTTTATTTAGTACACAAATTATAAACAATATCACTGATATCTTTTGGCATGTAGAAGCTAGACTGTTTACTGTTCGCAGTGGCAGAAGTGATGTTTCCTGCATCGTGCCCTGCCTCCTGGGTTCTGGGAGAAGCTTTTCCTACCTCCAGTCCCCGTGGTAGGGCTGTTGAGAGACAGAGAAGCCTGGGCATTTTACTGTAAGCAGGGGACCCACCCTGTGCTGCTCTTGAGTTCTGGTGGCTGTGGGTTGGGGGTCTGTGTGCTGTCTGGCCTTCTTAAGGACAAGCAGGCTGAATCCAGGGGTGGCTGCATCTTGTTCTTCTCCCCCACAGCTTTAAAGAGGGACCTCTTTCTTCTCTCTACCAGGAAGGAATTAGGAAAAATACGCTCTATGTCTTTGTTTGGTGGGAAGGAGGTTGGGAGAGGCGATCAATAATGTCCCATCTCACTGGGGCTTCTGTGAATTGCCATTCATTGTCATACATTGTCATTGTCGCAACTGACCATTAAGGTACAGGCCATGTAGGACCCTCTGTCCCAATAGTGACATTTTGCAGGACAGTGGTACCATGAAGTATCCTTGTGTTTCCCAAGGAGGAGTGCTTGCCCACGATGGCTCTTGGCTGATGCTTTGTGAGGAAGGAGCTGAAAAATAAAGACCTTCTGGCCCCACACTCACTGTTTGTGAATCTGCCAGCCTTCACCGTGCCTGATGCTAGTTCTGGGGGTTCAAGAGACAAGACCCTCACTCTCGCCCCTCTACTTCCCACAATCTCCAGCCCCCTGATATCTCCCAAGCTCTCTCCTATTTTTCCTACCAAAAATCCTGTCTTCACTACTCATGTCCTATAAACACTGCCCCAGGTGCGGAGGTTACAACGATGAAATAACCTGCCATCTGCATCCTTAGTGAGCTTGTAAGGACCATTCTCCACAGTTGGGTGTGGGCTCTGAAAGGGTTTCATCACTCACGGAGGTTCCCATTTATTCATCGCTCACTCTGATCTCGGTACTAGGGTGAGGCGGGAACTGTAACCCTTGTGTTACAGATAAAAGACAGGACTGAAATTTAAAAATAAATAAGTAAGGGTTGGAGAGATAGCTGAGTGGCTAAGGCACTTGCCTGCAAAGCCAAAGGACCCAGGTTTGATTGCCCACAACCCACAGAAAGCTAGATGCACAAGGTGGTGCATGTGTCTGGAATTCGTTTGCAGTGGCTGGAGGCCCTGGTGTGCCCATTCTCTCTCTTTGTTGGCCTCTTTCTCTCTCTCTCTCTCTCTCTCTCTAGCTCTCTCAACTAAATAAATTAAAATTAAATAAAAAGACTGAGCACTGGAAGAGCTGGTTAGACTGAGTGGAATTTGCTCTTTGGCACAGATCATTGCCCTGCCACCTACCAGGGCTCCGATCCTCTTCTGCTCAGCATGTCAAGTGCATCTACACAATAGCCCTGTGTCCCCGGCTCCTCTCCATCTCTTGTCTTCCCTTCTTCATGTGCAGTGTGGCTATGAAGCTTCCTTGAACTGACCACAGCTGTCCCCAGAGATTAGTTTTCTGCTTTCTCCTACCCTAGGTTATCCCGTGACAACTTCCTCACCCTTCCGGTGGAAGCTTTTCCTGCACTCCTGGGTATCCTGTTGCCCTCCCTCGGCCTGAGATGGCCCGGGCCAGGCAGCTGCTTATGACTGAGCTCTCTCCCTCACTTTCTTGGCCGACTTCGGGGGCTAACTAGACAAAGAGAGACCCCCATCTTGCAAGAGGAATTCCTCCATGTGATTCTGACATGTTTTCTTTGACGGGTGATTGGGACTGGCTGGCCGCTTTGTGGACCCGGTTCTTAAAGATGCTGAGCGGCTACTTCCCCAGCATCACCCCAGAGCCACAGTGCTTGGCGGCCCCGTCAGAAGCTGCTAACAGAGAAGTTGCTGAACTTGGCATTGGCCGAGGCCCGGCTTGATTCAGCCAGAGTCTGTGGGCTTGCTGCACCTTCTGGGAAGCTGTCCACAGGGGGAAAGGCAGAACGACTAATCCTCAACCCATCTCTGGCTTCTTTGCTTTTGTGAGACGAGGGAAAATATTCTATCTTCATACACATTAGCTAGCAATCCTTGTCCGGGCCCTGGAGCGGCACACTGGTATTTTGGGGCAGGGATTGGCACAGTGGAAGCCAAACAACACCAGGAACAGCAACAGTGCTGACCGGCATGTTGAAGCTTTTAGATTGAAAAGCCTGAACAGAATGTTCAGCTGGAGCTGGGGACATATTCCTTTCTTAGTTCAGCTTGGCCAGCCGTAAGCCTTGGGTCTGACTGCAAAGTGCCCACTGCAGGATTTCAACAGCCGTGATTTTTTTTTTTTTTTTTGTCTATCTGTCATCCTGCCTGCCTGTCTCTCCCTTCCTCCTCTTCCTGCACATCCTCTCTCTCTCCTCTCTCCCAGCTCTCTCTCTCTTTTTTTTTTTGCACAGAAAGCTGAAAGTTGTTCTTAACATTCCAGCGGGAAGTATTCTTGTCCACACAGACCAGGGCTCACTTCACTGACTTTGACAGCTAAAGCTCTTTCTGAAAATGTAAATCTCCTGGGGCTGACGAGATGGCTGTGTGGTTAAAGTGCTTGCCATGCAAGTATGAGGATCTGAATTCAGATCCACAGCACCCGCGTAAAAGCTGGACACAGGGCTGGAAAGATGGCTCGGTCGTTAAGTCACTTGCCTGCAGAGCCTAACGACTCAGGTTCAATTCCCCAGGACCCATGTAAAGCCAGATCCACAAAATGGCACATGCATCTAGACTTCATTTGCAGTGGCAAGAGACCCCTGGCATGCCCATTCTAATTCTATTCTCTCTCTTCCTCTCTCTCTGCTTGCAAAAAAAATAATTAAAAAAATAAAAAGGCTGCACACAGTAGCCTGTTATAGCAGCACTGGGCAGGTGGGGACAGTATGATCCCTGGGGTTGGCTGGCCAGCTAGACTGGCTGAACTGGTAAACTCAGGTTCAGCGAGAGATCCTGCCTCAAAACACACAGGGTGGGAAGACGTATCCAGATGCATTGTCCTCTGCGCTCGCCCCAGAGACTGACTGCTGCGTTCCTGACCCCGTCGTGAATACCAGTAACCTCACTGAGGAGGATCTTCACAGCAGTGGGGGAGGGGGAGAGGGGCTATAAAAGGGCAGCAGGAGGGGAATGGGACCAACATGTGATTCATTCATATAGTAAAGTCCATAATTAATTTTTTTTTTTTAAAAAAAAAAAAGGAAATAAAGTGGAGATGATTGAGGAAGATACTTGATGTTGACCTGCAGCCTCTACAAGCATACTTACACGCATGCTTTCACACATGTTAGTATGCACACACATGTATGGACATTCTCTTCCTCCCCACAGAGAGCGAGCGAGAGAGATACATACACACACAAATGCAAAACTCATCTATTGCTTCCTTGTTTAAACCCCTACATTGGATTCCTATCACTAAATATAATCCCGTCTAATCTAAATCCCTGAACACGGCCTGGTCTTGTGCAGCTTCATCCTCCGTCTGTCCTCGCCCCGCACCCTCCTCCAGCTGCAATGGGCTCTGGTCCTCATCATACAGGCTCTGCCTCCCACCTCCCCATGTTTTTCCCTTACGCCCAACTTCTTGCCATCCCATTGCTTTATCTGATCATTTATTTAATAAGCATTTGTGTTGCACCTCCTGAGTACCATGTATGGATGCAGAAGTCTGCACACACATGAGGCTTTTCTCTCCTGGGGTTCACTCCTTGCTTGGTAGCACCCACCCATCTGATGAATGTCAGCCCCCATGCCTCTGTCAGGGGAAGCTTTCTCCTCTGGGTTTCACAGCAATCCTCCACCCTCTATAGAATCTGTAACTCACCCAAATCCAGCATCAAGCTCTTTCAAAGCAGGGGAGGTCCTTGCTGGCATACAGTCGGTGCTTAATAAAAGCCTGTGGAAGAGATGAATGAAGGTCACATTTAACATTAAAGGGCACAGTTTTAAAAATTAAAAAAAAAAAACACATGTTTTCTCTGCAATCATTTTGGACAAAATTCATCCTCTGCAGTTAACAACTTGGCAGCGACCCTGGACCAAGTAGGCAGCATCTGATGCTTGGGACGATAAGCCCATTGCCAGTCAAATCCTTGTTCTTTGATAGATCATTTGTCTCCCTGGATGCTTGCAAGTCTTTCTCTTTCTTTGGCATTCTGCACAGTCCCTATAATATCTTTAGACACAGATGTATGCATTCTGTTCAGGACTTAATTTTTTTTTTCATTCTGATAACTTGTTTTTCTTTAATTCTGGAACATTCTTAAGTCATTTTCTTTTCTTTTCTCAATCTCTTTTTTTCTGACATCACTATTGGACATAGAAGTGATCTCATTTTAACTTCACTTTTGTTTCTCCTTCATATTTTTTTATTGTTGTTTCCCTATGTCCTATATTTTTGGCAGTTGCCTTGGCCTTTCTCTGAGCCCACTCATCTTTCTTTTTTTAATCTAGTGCTTAAAACTATCTATTGACCTTTTCAGATGATGGTTTAATATACATGCAGTGAAGTGATGAAGAATTTACATGTAAGCCCTCCCATGTAGACGCCACCCATATCAAGACAGAGAACTTGGGCTGAGCATGGGGCTCAGTGTTAGCATGCTATCAGAGCATGTGCAAGGTCTTAGGCTCCATCCCTGTCACTGGACACACACACACACACACACACACACACACAGAGAGAGAGAGAGAGAGAGAGAGAGAGAATATTACACAACTTCAGCTACATTTAAAGCCCTTCCTTGCATCCTGTTGAATTTCACATACACGGATACATGGAAGTCCCCAGTGACTTTCTTTGTGTAATGTTTTAAATTACTATATGTTTTGATTAAGTGCCAGGGATTGAACCCAGAACCTGGGGTTAGAGGGTTCAGCAGTAAAGGTGCTTGCCTGAACGCAGAACCTTTCTCTTGCTAAGCAAACATTACTATAGAGCTATATCCCCAACCCCACCTTGTTTTTCTTTTTGCAAATTGGTTTATTATTTGGTAACAGTATTTTATTATTTCATTATATTTAATTTTTCTTCATTTTTAAAAAACAATTTGAGACTTCCTTATTTTATAAGCCCTCCATAATATGTTCTGTTAAGTTCTGACGCACGACTTTTGGTTACTGTAGCTGTTGGGTAGTAGATCAGCTTCCTGGACAATTTTAACTTTTTTTTTTTTCATTGACAACTTCTTTAATTGTAGACAATATCCCATGGTACTTCCCTCCTTCCCCCGACTTTTCCCCTTTGAAACTTCACTCCCCATCATATCCCCTCCCCCTCTCAATCAGTCTCTCTTTTCATTTTGATGTCATGATCTTTTCCTCCTATTATGATGGTCTTGTGTGGGTATTGTCAGGCCAATTTTAACTGTTGAAGACAAACTCATCTTCATCAGAGTTTCTTTCTGAGGATATCTTGTGGATATTGGATTGTGGAAATGTCCCTTGCCCTGTGATCCCAAGATAATTTAAATTCCAAATTTAGGTACATGTGCATATTCCATAGATTTAAGTGGTCAACTCACATGAACTTGCCTACTTCCTTGTTCTCTTTCTCATTTATTTATTTATTTATTTATTTATTTATTTATTTATTTATTTATTTATTTATTTATTTTGTTTTTTGAGGTAGGGTAACCCAGGCTGACCTGGAATTCACTCTGTAATCTCAAGGTAGCCTTGAATTCACAGCAATCCTCTTACCTCTGCCTCCCGAGTGCTGGGATTAAAGGTATGCACCACCACGCCTGGTTTATGTTTTATTGTTTGTTTTTTTTTTTTTTTTTTTTTTTTTAGGTGGGTCTCACTCTAGCCTAGGCTGACCTAGAATTCACTATGTCATCTCAGGGTGGCCTTGATCCTTCTTCCTCTGCCTCCCAAGATTGAAAGTGTGTGCCACTGTGCCTAGCTCTTTGTTCTCTCTCTCTCTTTCTCTCCCTCCCTCCCTCCCTCCCTCCCTCCCTCCCTTTCTTTCCTTTCTGTTTTGAAGACAGAGTCTCATGTAGCTCAGGCTGACTAGATTATCCTGCTTCTACCTGCCAAGTGCGACAATCACAGGTGTGTACCACCACACCTCGCCCTTGTTTTTGTTTTCTGTTTTACTTACTAAGAATTCTCCAGTAGATGAGTTTCTTCATCCACTTCCCTGGGCAAGAGGTAGAAGTTTCCTTGCAGGAAGCAGTTTTCCATCTATTCTGTTTATTTTATTTTATTTTATTTCATTTCATTTCACTTTATTTTATTTTATTTTATTTTATTTTATTTTATTTTATTTTATCTTATCTTATCTTATCTTATCTTATTTTATTTTATTTTATTTTATTTTATTTTATTTTATTTTATTTTATTTTATTTTATTTTATTTTATTTATATAAGAGAGAGAGAAGCAGATACAGCGAGAGAAAGGGTGCCCCAGGGCCTCCAGCCGCTGCATACGAACTCCAGACGCATGCGCCACCTTGTGCATCAGGTTTTACATGCGTCCTGGGGAATCAAACCTGGGTCCTTTGGTTGGTAGGCAAGTGCCACCACTAAGCCATCTCTCCAGCCCTACCTGGGTTGTCTCAGCACCTCATCAGAAACACAGTGATACCCATATGCTATCTAAGGTTCTAAGGAACAGGAAAAAAAAAAAAAAAACCCTTAGTTACTCCAGAAAGAAAAAAACCGAGTTCCTGTGCAGTACTTTGAAAAAAGCCTTGTGTGAGTGCATGCCCATGAGACTGGGTCTGACTGGAGGCAGCTCACCCACGCGTGGACAAGGACTGAAGTCATATTCACAGAGAAGCCTTTACGATCTCTGGCCCTGTATTCCTTCATCTTTTTTCCCCTGCTGCCCAGTTGGTTGGCATCAAGGGCTTGCATCTAATTGTACCTCTTTATGAACTGTTTGGCCTGTATCCCCTCCATCTTTTGCAGAACGCTTGGTTAATATGAGATAAAAGAAAATGCTTAATTCTGTGTTTTTTAATCATTTGTGTGTGTGCGTGTGTGTGTGTGATGTATGTGTGTGCATGGATATATGTGTATGAATGATACATGTGCATGTGTGACCACATGCACGTGGAGGCTAGAGGTCAACCTTGGCTATCATGTCTATGTCCATGGAAACCAGAGGTCAACCTTACAGCCATCTTCAGTTTTTTTTTTTTTTTTTTTTTTTGAGAGAGAGAGACAAAGAGGAAGAGGCAGAGAAAGAGAGAGAATGGGCGTGCGAGTGGCCTCTCAGCTGCTGTGAATGAACTCCAGATGCGTGTGCCCCCTTATGGGCAAGTGTGGCATTGTGCCCTTGTGTCACTTTTTGCATCCGAACAGGCATTCTTAGGCTTGGCAGGCAGGTGCCTTAACTGCTAAGCCATCTCTCCAGCCCTGTCCACCTCTTTTTGAGACAGGGTCTCTCATTGGCCTGCATTTTCCCAATTAGTCTACACTGGCTAGTTAGCGAGCTCCAGGGAGCCACCTGTCTCTGCCTCTCCAGTGCTAGGATTCCAGGCATGTGCTGCCATCATGCCCAGCCTTTACATGAGTACCAGAAATCAGACTCCTCAGGTCCTCATGCTTGTGAGGCAAACCCTTTCCTGACTGACCCGTCTCCTCAGCCTCTTCCTGTGGTGCTCAAACCTTGTTTTGTCAATAAGCTGCAGGTTCACAGCTTCACAGAGAATCATGGTCATGCGCAGCACTGGGAAACATTGACCTGTGTTCTCTAGTCCTGCCTGAGCACCTGGTCCTAGGGACAGTAACTACCCTTCCTTTCGACACGCTTTAACTTTCCAAACGAAAAGGCAAATTTAAATGACGAGGTTAGCATGGAAGATCATAACTGCTCTGAGGCCTTATTTAAGAAAAGCATTTATGGGCTGGAGAAATGGCTTAGCGGTTAAGGCGCCTGCCTACCAAGTGTAGGGTCGCCTGTTTGATTCTCCGGGTCCCATGCTTAGCCAAATGTAAAGTGATACAAGGGTGCACTGCCACACTTGCCCACAAGGGGGCACACATGACTGGAGTTCGTAGGCAGCTGCTTAGAGGCCGCTGGCATGCCCATTCTCTCTTTCTCTGCCTCTTCCTCACTGTCTCTGTCTCTCTCAATAATAATAATTAAAAAAAGAAAAGCATTTATTAGGCCACTCTAGCTCCATGAAAAAAAAAAAAAAAAAAAACTATATGGTCTCTTACAGTTGTTAAAATAAGTCAGCTTCTGCTTTCTGGTCTCAAAACACACTTTTCTTTTCTTTTCATTTCATTTCATTTCTTTCTTTCTTTCTTCCTTTCTTTCTTTCTATCCTTGTGACTGTCAGTTTAATTCAAGAATGATCTAATTATGAGGGGTGGATGGGACTCTGATGGGAAGTGTTGACTACCCAGGGAGCAACCTTGGCAGATGGTTAGTTCAGAGCAAGCTTACCTTGGGACTAGGGCTTTAGACTAACAGCCTGTTTTTTTTTTTTTTCAATTAAGTATACCAACTACCAAAAGAACAACATTGAACTTGATGCAAACCACCCCTGTCTCTGGTGTTGATAAAGTTCAAGCCGTTGTCCCCAGTTAGCTGAACTTAGTAAGGTGTTTGAAGGCATCCCATGGTGAACAACACACACACACACACACACACACACACACACACACACACAGCTTAATGGTGCAGGGAGAGGAGAAAGAGGCCCCTCCTTGAAAGGCCAGGTATTTATTTCCTTTTCCAGGTCACATGCTTTATGTAGGACCTCTATTTTGGTGTCCTGCCTGTCATTGATTCATTAGATTTCACCCACAGTTTGCTTTTGCTCCTGCAGGGATCCTCCATTCCAGAAAGTTAATTTATTGCTCTCTTATTTGGGGTGTGACATGACCTCGCTCTGGATGCCATTGCTTGCCCTGATAAACTCTCAACGCACTGAGCGGCGGGCTCTGAAGAAGACAGAGACCTTCCTGATAAAGTGCACTTCCATACTAGGGAAGACCCCGAAGCTTTCTAGACCAGTCCTCAGAGTTGGAACAGAGTGACTCTGTCCCCTGACTTTCCTGCCTGGGTGGAGTCTGATAGACCCCAGTCCTTACCACAATGTGGAAATCCAACTTCTGTGGGTCTCTTGCTATTCACCAAAGATTTCCCTTGCCTCACCCCCAAGTTACTCTTGAACTCTGTGGTTTTGGAAGATTATTTTTGGTAGCAGTTTAAGTACACAGTGACGCTTGCACACAGAGGGTCCTTGCAGGGACTCAGCGCCTCACCTGTCCCAGGCTTTTCCCTGTAGCCCGTGGCCGGCTCACCCAGGAACCGGGCAGCAGCTCAGCTCACTCTGTGCGGTTCTTTCTTTCTCTTTGACAAGCCCCGTGGAGCTGAGCCTGAAATTCCTCAGTCAGGTAGAGCCTGTTGTCAGCCTGTTATCAATTTCCTGATTTCCTGTGTAAGCAGTTTTGATAATCCCTGTCATATGTGATTACATTTCCCCCTTTCCCAGAACATCTCACTGTAATTGCTTTGATAAACTCCACCTCAGTCCAGTAGTTTGCTTGGAAAATACTTTCACCTTCTATCTGTGTGACTAAGATGCTTCCAAATTGCTCAGCTCAGGCAAAAAGCAGGCTTTGAGCGTGAGGCCCGTGGCTTCCAATCGCGAGCAGCTGAGCAGGCCGGGCTGGGCGGGCTGGAGGAGGGGAAGGCTCTGAGGACTCTAGTCAAGCTCCAGGGGTCCCAGTGGGAAGGTTTTTCTTTTCTCCAGCTTGGGCCTAGAAGAGTCTGTTTCTGTGGGATTTCAGGATTCAGAAAACATTTATGTTATGCATCTATATCTGAGTTTGGAGGCCACTGGACTGACTTCTGGTCCATTGAAAGGTGTGGGTGTTTGAGTATTCACTTAGTGAACATCCGCTTTATTCCAGGTCGAGATACTAAATAGAAGGACCTTTATGTTGTTGTTGTGTTTTTTTTTTTTTTTCTACATTTTACCTCTTCTTTCCCTATTGGCATTTCTTCCAAAGGCAGAAAGAAATCATTCTTGTGTTTTGACGATAGGCCATTCTTTGGTAAATGATTTTGCTTCATTTAGGGCGAAACTAAAATGGCAAAGAGGCTTGAGGCCATCCCAGCTAGCTTTACTTTGTCTGATAAGTTTGCACTTCACAGTGGTCCCAGGCTTCACAGAGAAGGCAGCCTGGGAGTTGAGACTGGAACAGCACATACGATTGCGAAAGGAGACATGGGATGGTGAGGTGAGAGAAGGTTCTCTTCCTCCCAGGAGGGACTGCCTGGGGCAGATAGAGACAGGCCTGCTGGCATAGGTGAATGAAAGGGGAGGAAGAGAAAGTCACAGGAGCTCCTGTGGAGAGGAGAGTTCTGAGTTGATGATGTCTGGAAGTTGAATTTAGATCTGCAGGGAGTAAGAGCCAGGGAAAGGTTTATAGCTAAGGGAGGTATCATCAGAACTACACTTCCAGAAAATATATGTGTGTCTATGTATGCATATAGATAGATACAGATAGATATAGATAGATAGATGCTTATATATGACACACAGAAAATCTTTTATATTTATAGAATAATGGCATATAGACCAAGGCTAGTCAAACAGTAATTATTTCTGTTTTTGCATGTGTGTTCGTGCCTGTGTGTGTATGTGTGTGTGTGTGTGCACATACCCATGTATGTATGTGCTTTCTTGTGGAGACCAGAGAACAGCCTCGAGTGTCATTCCTCAGGCACCATTGCCTTTTTTTGAGCCAGAGTCTCTCATTGCCTTGGAGCTTATTGAGTAGGCTAGACTGGGTGGCTGGTGAGTGCCAGGGATCCTCCTGTCTCCACCTCCCCCGGGATTACAAGTGTGTGCCACATCGCTTGGCTACTTTTATGTTGAGTCTAGGTATCAAACTCAGATCCTCATGCTTGCAAGGTAAGCACTCATCAACTGAGCCATCTTCCCAGCTCCAACAGCATTTTTTTTGTTTTTTTGTTTTTTGAGGTAGGGTCCCACTGTAGCTCAGGCTGACCTGCAGTTCACTATGTAGTCTCGGGGTGGATTCGAACTCATGGCGATCCTCCTATCTCTGCCTCCCGAGTGCTGGGATTAAAGGTGTGTGCCACCACGCCTGGCCAACAGCAATTATTTTAAAGCACTAGTTCAGAATAAAAAAGTCATTAGACCATATTTCTTTCCAGGACGTGGATTTTCCCATAGTCATCTTTGAGAATTTCTGTTCGGTCTCATCTGAGAAGGTGGAAATAGACATCCTGTGGTGACATTTCCTGCCAGTACCATTGATTCTGTGGCTGGGACTTCACATTGGGACTACCACTGCCAGAAGGCATACGGAGCGCAGAGAGGACGGTGGGGCTAAGTCATCAGCTGTGGTGGCCCCAGTTCTTTTCCTAGCTAGGAATTAACAAGGAGTCCGAAACTGTTTTCAGCAGTTACATGAGCCAGACCCATTGTTTTTTAAAAAAAGAACCTGGCTGGCAGTGTGTTCTCAGACTTCGACTCTTTATGTAAATTTGCAATTTTGTTCTTCATGAATTTTTCTCCTCCATGGATACTAATTTTTTGGAGCGGGATGTATATTACAGTATGTGTAGTGCGGTATGTCTTGTGTGTGTGTGTGTGTGTGTGTGAGATGTGGTGTGTATGCATGTGTGTGCAAGATGAATGCCCCCCATGGATGGAGAATGTTGGGTGTCTGCTGTAGTTACCTTCATGTTTTTGGGTCTTAACAGTGGACCCAAAGCGGCTGATGGGAGGAAAGGGTTTGTTTTGGCTTACGGTTTCAAGGGGGAGCTTCACGAATGCGGGGAAAGCATGGCAGGAGCAGAGGCTGGATGTCACCTCCTGCTGTAGCAGGTGGAAAACAGCAGCAAGACAGTGAGCTGAGCTCTGTCATGGGGGAGCTGGCTGTAACCCCCCTTCTCTTCTAGCAACGCTTCCCTTCCCAGACTGCTACCAGCTGAGGATCAAGCATTCAAAACACACAAGTTCATGGGGAACATCTGATTCAAAGCACCACAGTGTCACCACAGTGTCCCCCTCTGTCACTCACTTGCACATTTCCCTCAGCAGTATCTCTGTGAATCCTGAGCTGCTGGTTTTTGGTCAGACTGGCTGCCCCGAGAGCTCAAATGATTCTCCCATCTCAGGCTCCAACATAGCTGGGGTAACAGGCCATGCCAGGTTGTTGATGTGGGTGCTGGGGAATTGAACTCAGGACAAATAGTTCCCTCTCAGGCTTTCATGCTTGTGCGGCAAGTTCTCTTACCAAGTTCTCTCCAGCCCTGTCGAACTAATTTTTAAAATGTTTTACTGAGTGTTCTATGTCTTCACTGCGGAGTAATTTTGGCATTCCCTCAAGTTTTATCCTAAGGCTAGGTCACTTCCTCTGCCCCACCCCCACTGTCTCATTTACAAAAAACCCAGAGTGAAGACTCTTTTGAGATTCTCTGAGTCATTTCAGCATCTCTTTGAACCTATTGTCATCCTTGTAAAGTATGTCCCTCACTCTTACAGAACAAATACCACCCAAGGAACTCATTCAGTCGTTAGGACTCCCTTAAAGAGCCCTTCTCTTAGTGTGTGGTGGTGGGTGGCTCCTCCTTGGTTCAAGGGCTCACCGCAGGGTCTGGAGGTGTACATCTCCTAAGTAGGGTTCCTTGTCTTGACTTAGCTTTGGTTATTCGGGCTCTTGCATGGGAGGACCCACCAGCTTTGTAATGAGTTTTGCAGGATCGCGAAGAGTCTTGGTGACATGGTCTATTGGATTTATTGTTTTTGACAACCTGGACAGTCGCACAGGGACATCTTCCTCTCAGCTTCGCCTGCCACAGAATGGTTCAGACCCGTAGTGAATATAGATCTCCCGGTGAGTCCAGAGAGAGAGGACGTAGCCTTTATGCCTTCTTTCATTTTCATGTGTGCATTTGTGGTGTGTGTGTGTGCGTGTGTGTGTGTGTGTGTGTGTACACATATGTGTGTGCCTGCATACACACAAAGGTCAACATTACATGTCTTCCTCATTTGCTTGCTTCCACATTTTTTCTAAATATTTCTATTTATTTATTTGCAAGCGGGGGGGGGGAGGGAGAGGGAGAAGAGAGAGACAGACAGAGAGAATGGGTGCACCAGGGCCTCCAGCTGCTGCAAACGACCTCCAGAAACATGTACCGCTCTGTGCATCTGGCTTTACGTGGGAATTGGGGAGTCAATTGGCTTTGCAGGCCAGCACTGCTGAGCCATCTCTCCAGCCACTTTCCTTATTTATTTAGATCTTTCACTGAATATGGGGCCCATGGATTCAGCTAGACTAGCTAGTGAGTAAGCCCCAGGGATCCTCTTCTTTCCATCTGTCCGGTGGCACTGGCAATGACAGGTGTGTGTCACCACACCTGGTTTTCACACAGGTGCAGGGGATGGACCTCGGGGCCTCAGGCTTGTAGCGTGCACTTAACCCACTGAACCATCTCCCCAGCCCCGCCCCCCCCCATTCTTCCTTTTGCATTTGGTTAACCCTGAGCCTCACAGAGCCAATGTGTGGCACTTGGGACCACAATCCCACTTCTGGTGACCTTCTCCCTACCCTGCGAGCCCGTGGAACCCTTGCCTGGAACCAGGGACCCACTGTTCTCCCTGCAAAGAAACCTGCAAAAGCTTCACTGCCTCCCCATTTGAGGTTGCAGCCGCTTTCCTACTGAGGAACATTAGGCGCCCTAAGTACTCTGATCATCATGTCGGGAGAGGGGAAATGCAGACAGCTTTGTAATTGAACGACTCTGCTCTTGTCAGAGTTCATTGTTCTCAAACTGGCTGTTACAGGAAGCCCAGGAGCACAGGCCATCCGTGCTGGGCTTCTGAGTCTCCCTTCCTAACCAGCTCCCCAAGCCGCCGCTCTCCCTGTGGTCCACGGCGGGAACATGTCTTTAAATTCTCCTTGTTTTCCAAGTTCTGCTCTGGCAAGCCAGCTCTGCCTTCAACCTGCGGAGTTAAATTTACCCAGACTGACAACTGTATGTGCAGGGTTTAGTTACGAAACAGCTCTCGCTGCTTTTCACACCGCGCTAATCCAAACACCCTGCTCAAAGAGACCATGAGAAAACAACCTTCCATTTGGGGAGCAAGCTACACGGCTGACTGGATCGTGTGTCTTTAATTTTTTTCCCTCCCCTCTTCAAACACTGTAATAATTATCCTATTATCCTGACTTTGGTGCCATTAGGTGACTTTTTAATATCTTAATTATTAGGTTAGCAGATGCTGGGTGCACACGTGCAATTTGTTAATTTAGGCTGTTTGCAATGAGATCCAGTTGTTTGCGGCATTTTTCATAATATCACAGCCAACTGAACGGTAGTAGTACTGGAACTACAGAGCTGTTGGAAGGGGGAAAAATGTGCGTGTCCTCCTCCAGGACTCTGCTTGTGTGACATCCCTGTGACTTCCACCTCCTGCTTTCCATCTTAGGTGATCATTAATTAGATCTTTCTAACGTGTCATGGGCTGACGGTGAGGCCAGGCAGTGCACCTTCTGAGTCGCTAGGCAGTGCACAAAGGTGGTTTTCCGGTCCTTTCAGTAGCTCTTCAGCAGCACGTCTGCGTGCTGAGGCTCAGGAAGTCTGAGGAACCATGACGCCTGCCGCTGGTTGGTGGACGGCCTGACACTGCAGGTACCCACCACATAGTGCTCTGTAGCCTTCCAAGGAACTTGAAGTGTATAATGTTGAGTAGATGTGATAGAGCAAGACCAAAGGGGTCAGATGGGCCCCCGAATGATGGTTGGCTGGCAGTGAGGCCTTGGCCAGATCATTTTAACCCTTTGAACCTTGATGTCTCCAAACACAATGGAAATTTCTGTCGGATGATCCTATGGAGTAAGAGGATGACGCCATGACCGGCATTGAGCTCTCACAGAATTCAGCATTCGGGGCACAGTCAAACCTTCCTTCTCCTGACTTTGGGTACCCATATGGGATGGCCAGACACATGTGCGCTCTGTAGGTTGCAGCCAGGTGGGGAAGGCACAGTGCCAACAAGGGGGTGGTAAGTTGAATAAAGGCACCGAGGAGCGCTACCAGAAATGTCTCAAACTGCCTTCGACACGTTGGTTTTAAGTGGTACAGATGCAGAGTTCAATGGGCTCAAAGGAGGAGATATCATTTGTCACCGTCAAGAGGTGGCTCGTGTGTGTGTGTGTGTGTGTGTGTGTGTGTGTGCGCGCGCGCGCGCCACGTGTGGAGGTCAAAAGACTGCTTCGGACATCAGTCACCACCTTCTGCTTTGTTTGAAGCAGGGGCTCCCAGGCCTCCTCCCTGCCTTCACCAGGCTACCTCAGCCATGACCTTCTGGAAGATTCTCCCCTCATCTCCCTGGAGACACGCCGGCATTACAGATAGTCATGTTTTACCCGGTCCAGGTACTCGTGCTTGAACAGCAGCTGCTCTCTCCACTGAGCCACCTCACCAGCCCTGAGTGGACTGTCTCCAATGTGGAAGACAGACAAGAGGTTAGATAGGGGGAAAGACAGTTGGAAATCTTGCTTGTACTTGTACACGAGCGTGTGCGCGTGCGTGCGTGCGTGCGTGCGTGTGTGTGTGTGTGTGTGTGGTGGTGTTACTGACAGCAGTTGCTTCTGAGTGGAGCAGACAATGTGTGTAAAGGCACAGAGAGGCAAGGGTGCAAAGCCCACGTGGGAAACAGAATCTGCGCGTTAGAGTGATGGTTTCTGTACGTGGTGGGTAAGGGGCTGTATGTGTGGATTGGAACCCTACTGTGGAAAAGTTAGAGTACCAGGCTAGAGAAGGCTTCGTACTACCAAATATGGCTTGATTCCCTAAAACATGGAGCCCTGGATGGACCTGAGCACTTGGGGCCAGCCCAGCAGAGCCCTGGACCCCGGGAATAAAGAGCAGCCCTCTAGTGGCCAAGAGAGTTAATGCAGTGCCTGGTAGACAGCTTGCTTGAGTGCCTAACTCCTGAGCTTGGCTGTATTGTAAACGGAAAGCAGGTTGTGCCTAAGCGCTGACAGCAGCGTGGCTGACAACTTGAGACCTTCACAGTTAAAGGATTAAGTAGGGGTAAATCTATCTACATAACGCTGCAGATTCTCAAGACATAACTGTCTTTAAAAAGCATCCTGAGTGGAAACATTGAAATAATATTAACAGGGCTATTCCTATCAGCAACCGTGGCAGATCAAAGCTTATTTTTGCCTGTAACTGTGCTCATCTTTGTGTGCGTGTGCTGTATGGATGCCTGCCTACCATGGTACACATGTGGAGGCCAAAGGACCACCTCAAGGTGCCGGCTCCCGCCTTCCATCTAGTTTGAGACTGGATCTTTTTCTTTCTTTGTGTGTTTGCCTCTGAGAACTCCAGACTAGCTGTGGGATTCTCCCAACTCTGCCTACCATGACTGTAGGTACCTCTGGCTTTCTGTGGGTTCTGGGGAGCTGAGCTCTGCACAGCAAGAGCTTTTAACCACTGAGCCATCTTCCCAGCCCTGTGCTAGTCATTTTACTTGCATTGCCTTATTCCACTCTCCCAATCTTCCGTGAGCATGGTGTTCTCATGCTTGCATATCAGAGAAGCACAAAATGTATGTGAGAGAGGTTAATTAACTTGCCCAAGGACACACAGTTGGAAATTGTATTACTGGAAAACAAATCTAGGCAGTATGGTTCCACCCGTGTTTCATTAAATACTCTCACTGTCTGACAGGCTCCACGCCCTAGGCCACGATGAAATAATACTCAGAAATACATCAACAGAGGTATCGCTGCGTCTGAGAAATGTCTGTGTGTTCCTGATCAGGTGGACAACAGAACTTATCCGTCACGAACTGACATGAACAAATGGACAAGTTGTATTTGGAGAATACTGCCTTCAACAAGGCATTTTATACATTTGTAAAAATATTTATTTATTTATTTATTTATTTATTTAAGAGTGGGGATGGGCATGCCAGGGGCCTCCAGCCACTGCAGAGGAACTCCAGACACACACACCACTTGATGCATCGGGTTTGACGTAGGTATTAGCGAATTGACCGTGGACCATCAGGCTTTGTAAGCAAGCACCTCTAACCACTGAGCAGTCTTTCCTGCTCTGTTCTTTGACACATTTTAAGTCAACTGACTGTGTCTTGGCTTGGTCCTCTTCTCTATCTTCCCTGCCCCTCACCATGCGTGTACTTTTATTTCTTCCTTGAGAACTCTGGAAGGGCACAGGGTTACATCCCTCCCAAAGGCATTCTTCGTGCCTTCTGCTCTAGAACTTGGAGCAATCTCATTAGTGTTCTCATTGATTTACACGGGATGTACAGAGCGCACTTCCCACGGGCCATTCATTATAGTCTTGGCCCAGCTGCAAGAGCGTGTGAAGGGCAGCCTTAGGTGTGGTTTAAAAGCCACACTTCCCACCACTGAGGAAATTGCTATAGAACTTGATCCAACTAAACCACCTCATAGAAAACGAGGCATCGTAAGGCCAGTGATCCCTCTTATAGGCCCAGAGCCATCCGCTAAGGCAGTACTTCTTCTAGGTGCCGTAAAGCTGGGAGTCCTGATACTTGACCTTGGGGAAAGAACACATAGTTCTCTTTTTCTATTTTTCAGTGCTACTGATTAAGCCCAGTACCTTTAACACGCTAGGCAGGTAAGTGCTCTGCCACCGATCTACACTCCCAGCCCTTTCTACCTTTCGTTTGGAAACAGCCTTGCCAAGTTGTCAAGGCTAGTCTGGAGCTCACCGTGGAGTTCAGGCTATACTAGAATTCATGGTCCTTCTACCTCAGTTCCCCATTCCCCCCGCAGCTGGGATTCCAGATGTGCGTAACCACACCCAGTTTGGAACCTCTCTTGAGTCTTTAACCTCCTAACTGTGACCACGGAGAATTAAGAGACATTGTGTATATAGAGCAGTTAATATCATGTTTCTTCGTCAGCAGATGGAACCACCAATCTTAGTAGTACTGGGGAATTGAACCTAGGTCCTTAAGCTTCACAGGCAAGCACCTTAACTGTTAAGCCATCTCTCCAGTCTGACTTTATGCAACTTTAAATGTGGATTACAGTGAGCCTGGACTGCACCAGCATCCTTCATTCCAGGAAGCCTTTTAAAATTTTTATTTATTTTTATTTATTTGTTTATGGGAGAGAAAGAGGGAGAGAGAATGGGTGCACCAGGGTCTCTAGAGCCTGCAAATGAACCCCAGATGCATGTTCCACCATGTGCATCTGGCTTACGTGGTTCTGAGGAATTGAACCTGAGTCCTTAGGCTTCACAGGCAAGTCCAGGCAGTCTTTAAAAAATAGTTTTAATTTATTTATTTGCAAGGACAGAGAGAGAGAGAGAGAGAGAGAGAGAGAGAGAGAGAGAGAGAATGGGCACACCAGGGCCTCCTGGCACTGCAAACAAACTCCAGATGCATGGCGCCACCTTGTGCATCGGGCCTATGTGGCTCCTTGCGAGTCGAACCTGGGCTGTCATGCTTTACAAGCAAGTGCCTTACCTGCTGAGCCATCTCTCCAGCCCCCATACTGCCTTTTCTGAGAGAGATGAAGCCTGAATGGCAACAAAGTTTGGCATTCAGACCCAAAACCCTCTGCGGCCCCAGGCTCCACAGATTCCCGTAACCACAGGTTTGCAGAACACATAGGACCCGGAAGCCCTCGTCACACATCCGCCGGCACACTCAGTCTTGCTGAAGCTGCCTTGATGGCTAGAGTTGTATTAGGTTCCAGGGTTCCTGGGTTCTGTTCCTGCTGTGTGGCGTCTGCAGGAAGGTCCCTCCACATTTCACTGTTGACGAAGGGAGATCAGATAAGCAGTCACAGTCCCTGTGTCCTTAGAAGGAAGGATAGAGATTTGACGGACTATTTTAAAGGCTAATTCTGTGCTCTTTGGCAGAGCACTAGTCTTGACTGAAGGGTTTGGTATGGAATCTAAGAAACATAACGGTAAGCCTTGCGATGTCCCAGGATGGTCACGTGCTTTCAGACAGGGGCTGGTTCAGATGTGATCATCTTCCCATGTCATTTCCACTCTCGAAACATGGGTGTGTCTTGGATCCGAAGTGATTGCTTTTGTATGTTTCTGTGTGCACAAATAACTTCATGCACATGCGTGTGTGTGTGTGGGGGTACATATGCACACATGTGCATAGGTCTGTGGAGGCTGGAAGTCAACCTTGGTGTCATCCTCAGGCCTGGAGGCCTCAGGCTCATCAGTTAGGCTCCACTGTCTGGTCAGCAAGCCTCAGGGATCCCCTGTCTCCACCTGCCCAGCAGTGGGATCACAAACCTATCCACCACACCTAGATATATATATATATATTTTTTTTTGAGAGACACAGAGAGAGACAGAGAGAGAGGAAGAGGCAGAGAATGGGCACACCAGCAGCCTCTCAGCCACTGTGAACGAACTCCAGATGCTTCCACCCCCTTCTGGGCAAGCGTGATATTGCACCCTTGCATCACTTTGCGTCTGGCTAAACATGGGACCTGGAGAATAGAACGGGCATTCTTAGGCTTCGCAGGCAGGTGCCTTAACCACTAAGCCATCTCTCCAGCCCCACACCTAGATTTTTTGTGGATTCTGAAGATTAAACTTGGGTTCTCAAGCACTTTACTGACTGAGCTGTTCCTCAGTCCCTCCCCACTCCCCCACCCCCCGCCTATTTTTGCTACCAGAAGAGAGAGAGAACACCTGGGTGTGCCTTGCTGTGAAAACATCTATCACTTTGCCAAATAACAACGCAGGAATCTGTTGGTGAGCGTGCTCTCTGTGAAGAGCGGCACTGCAGGTTTTCTGCATGGCGTTTCCACCCCGCCTGCTGATCGTGTAAGCCGAGTGCCTCTGTCCCTATTTTTAGATAAGGATATGGGTTCAGCGCTCTGTCCAAAGCCGCCTCGGCAGAGCCAGCATTTCCACGATGGTCCCGTCCACACTAAAGATATGTCCCTCCCTTCCTCTACACAACACTGCTTTCCACGTGAAAACCAAGATATATGCTCTAACTCCCTGATGCGTTCAGTCTCTGTTTAAGAGACCATTAATTTCTCTTCTGAAAGGCTAGGAATCTTGCCTTATGAGCTACTGAAAATCAATCTTTTCATTTTTTTTAAAAAAGGACGTCAATGGGATGATAATATTCACATATACAGACAAGCTTATTTATGCTTCATATAAATTACACATAAAATTACACACACATGCGCGTAAGCATTCTATAATATGTCCATCAGAAGATGTGTAGGTTCTCCCTTGAATTCTTGGTGTAAGCTGTCTCATGTGTATGTGCATGGTGTGCATATGTGTGTGTGTGTGTGTATGCATGTTTTGGGAGGGGTGCTTCATGTGGAAGCCAGAGATTAATTTTTGTGTATCCTCCTCAAACATTCTCCACCTTGTGATTTTCTTTTTCTTTTTTTTTGGGGGGGGGTAGGGTTCGAGGTAGGGTCTCACTCTAGCCCAGGCTGACCTGGAATTCACTCTGTTGTCTCAGGGTGGCCTCGAACTTATGGTGATCCTCCCACCTCTGCCTCCCGAGTGCTGGGATTAAAGGCATGCGCCACCATGCCTGGCTCTCCACCTTATTTTCTGAGGGAGGTTCTTTCACAGAACTTAGAACTCACCGCGTCAGCTACACTAGCTAGCCAGCAAGCCCTGGGGACCAGCAGCCTTGTCAGTGCTGGCTTTACAGGTGAGTACCACCTTGCCTGGTATTTCATGTGATGCTGGGGATCTGAACCCAGGTGCTCGTGTTTGCACAGTGAACTCTTTACCCACGGAGCCATCTCCCCAGCCCTGAGTTTATTTTCAGTAAAGCGCCTTCTGCTATTTAATGGTAGGCCTCATATTACATCGCAGCCATGTCTGTAAAGCTCATTTCAATATGGTTTGTAGTTAACACCATGTTCTACAAACCACAGAAAACACTCAATTTTATGGGCTCATTGGCGCCACCTTTGTTAATGGGGAAAGACCCCTTTGTCAAGTGAGATGTTGCACCTCTTGAGATGAGGATGTGGAAGTTTGTAATTGACGGTCTGACTACACTCATGTTCTTAAAGCAAAATTCAATTATTTCTTTTTTTTTTTCTGGACCAAAGACTTAATTAATAAGTCATGTCTCTTGATATATGTGACAGTTGGTTCCAATTGGCTTTGGGGCTTTGAGGGGTAGATAAAAGTGTGCCGTGAGCTTTACATCAAGACAGCAAATGTCAATCCCATTCATACTTTTGTTTTATATCACCATATTTCCCCTCTAATGGACACACACTCCATCACCCGTCCCTGTTGATAATGCTGAGGGCGTGTTGGTCGTCAGTCTGTTGTTTCCATTATAAATGATGACGGGACCATGACGGCAGCTATAATGTCCGGACATTCCGCTTTCTGGGTCGTCCAGGCCTGCTTAGGTTTCCATCCTCCTCCATGCTGGAACCTTGGCCTTCTTCTTGCTGCCCTTACCTGGCTCTTTCTTCTGCTCACCCATGAGGCATCCATGACCAAGCTGCTGGGAGCCCAGAAGTCGGGAGTGGAGAGCAGAGAAAGGGTCTCTCCAAGACAGGTGTCCACAGAGCCAGTGGGAACCTGCAAATAAAGTGCCTGCCAGGGGGACTGTGCGTGTTTCATGCCTCCCTCCTCTTCTGCCTCTTCAGTTTTTTATGATACCGCTAAGGAGGAAAAGGCCATCTCATGTTCATTTGTAAATCTTTCATACCATCCAGCCCGGACGTAAAACTGCGTTCATTGACCAAATATCTGAGGCCCATGTTGACCTCTGAGAAGTCAGGAACAGGACTAACACATGATTTATCCATATGATAAAGTTCCCAATTAATTTAAAAGAAATGAAAAAAAAAAGCTGCATTTTTAGGCTCATTGAGTAACTACTTATCAATCCAGCCAGCAATAGAAACTGGACCCCTCACTCTTCTCTTCCCTCCCTCTTGCTCTAGGGTTGTGATTTCTTTTTTATTTTTAATATTTTATTTATTTCTTTCTTTGAGAGAGAGGGAGAGAGAGAGAGAGAGAGAGAGAGAGAATATGGGCGCACCAGAGCCTCCAGCCACTGCTAATGAACTCCAGACGCATGCGCCCCTTGTGCATCTGGCTTATATGGGTCCTGAGGAATTGAACCAGGATCCTTCGGCTTCACAGGCAAATGCCTGAACCCCTAAGCCATTTCCCCAGCTCCTGTGATTTCTTTTTAATTTTGTTCTAGAAAAATTCATGAAACTGGATTAGTGGTACCTTTGGTCCAGATGAAATGAGAAAGTCTTGCTCAGAGAGTACTCACACTATTAACTCAGCACGCAGAGCACAGAGAGAAGGCTCTGACAGACACACGGGCCTGGCTACGCACACACTTGCAGAGTTCATTCTGCTTCATTGACAGTGTTTGAAGCTATTTGCAGTGATTTCCTAAAGATGTATATGTACCTTCAAAGGCTTTTTTTTTTTTTTTTTTGCATGTCTATGTGTGTATGTTCATGTGTGCGTGTGTACATATGGAAACCAGAGGTTGCTGTCTGGAGTCTTTCTCAATCACTCTCCACTTTATATACTGAGCCAGTCTCTCACTTGAACCCAGGACTTGCCAATTCCGCTAGTCTCGCTAGCCAGCTTGCCTTACGGCTCCCCTGTCTCCCCTTCCCAAACGCTTGAGATTCCAGAAGGGCCTCCATGCCTGCCTGCCTGAGGATCCAAAGTCAGGGCCTCAGGCTTGCATGGCAAGGACTGTGGAGCCGTCTCCCCAGCCCACCTCAGAGGCCTTTGTCAAAGGCAGAGGAGAAGGGGGCTGCTTTGGTTCATAGCCTTCTTCCGTCACAGACCTCCACGTCTTGAAAGACGTCACTCATTCAACTATATTTATTAGAGATTATTTCCTAATCTTGTGACTCAGACCATGTGCAGTAGGAGCTGTCTAAATAAGTCATAAATAGGGCTTTAGCTGAGATTTCCATTCGTCTCTGTGGCAGTAGGAGAAGGCAATTGTGCCTTTCTGTCACATTTTTTTCCCCCGAATACTCTACCCCTTTGAATCCAGTATACTAGTTCTTGGATTGTATGTTTTTGCTCTGGAGAAGGGTCAACATTTAAGACTCTTGTTAGTCAAACCCAGTGTACCCATCTTTTATTTTTCTTCTAAATAAAGTTTTATTGGGACACAGTCACGCTTATATTGTCTGGGACCTCCATGGCAGGCAGAGTGGAGTAGCTCCCACAGGGCTCATAGGGCCTGCGGAGTAAACCATCCACTGTTTGGCTTTTTTTCTGGCAATGTTTCCCTGTCCGTGCACCAGTCTATAGGCAGAGGCCCTAAGATGTGTGAGGTGAGAAAACTCTTTGAATCTTGGGGTGGGCCTGTAGGGCATTTTAGGGAACCACAAGTCATATACAAGCTTGTCAGGAGACATAACTCTGAGGCTCTGTCTTGTGGGGGTGGGAGGGGGGTGCTGTAGACCCTTAGGCAAGGAGGTCAGGGGTATGTTGGGGGACTGCTTTGAAATCCTGCCTTTGGCCCAGCACAGGAAGTAATAGATAGTTCAACAATACTTTCCTTTACAGAATGTTCTCCAGCGCCCTCTCCCTTATATTCCTCCTCTTCCCCAACCCAGGGTGCTTCTGGGGAAGCGACTGGATAAACCACAGCTCCTGCCAACAGCACAGGCTTGTAAACTTTTTGTTTCCCTTCCTTTTTTTTTTTTTTTTTTTTTTAAATGCCCGTGGTGATAAACATATGCTTTGAAGCATGAGATTTGATTATCCTGTCTTCGTGTTTATAAATACAAATGTGATTAATGGTCATAAAACGCAGGTTGCCAGTGTCAGGCGAATTCTCAGCAGAGCAGCCCTGTGCAGGTTCTCCTCCCAGGAAGCCATTTTTCCTCGCACAGGCCTTGGGGATGAGTGGGCACAAGGCCCTTTCCCTCCCTGCCACCCCCTCGCTTGGTTTCCCCTCAGGTCTCCCCGGCCTTCCCCTTGGAGACCTTCCTTCTTGATAATTAAAAACCGGTGGATTATCCCCTGGACAGTTACCTGAGGTAAGTCCCCTCGGCTCTTTTGTCAGGCCATTAATAGCCCGGAACTCTGCAGAAAGGCCTGTTGGCGGCTTCCTCCTTTCCCCCAGCTTGGGCCTGGCCAGCCGCCTGCCCGAGTTGTTTCCCCCCAAAGCCAGCCTAAACCTGGACAATTTGTATTTTACTAATGACAGCGATATTCTCCTTCTCTCTCTCTCTCTCCCTCTCTGTCATTTTGCATTAAGGACCTGCCACTAATAAAACTAATTAATAACTGCTGGCTCGATGTGGTTTATACTTGGACTTCTTAAACCTGGCAGACGGCCACTGCCTCTTTGGAAAGGAGTACTTCATCTTTGTCACGGACAGGATGAATATTTCTCCACACTTCTAATTGGACAAAGTGCCTTTCAAACTCGCTGGCATCTCGGAGAGAGCAGATAGTAGTAGACTGTGTTCTCGCCAGATGCAGCCGCCTCCCAGCCCAGGAGCCCAGGAGCCCCGGAGCCCAGGCCCTGCGAGAAGCCTCCACAGAACATTCCCAACTCTGCCCTCTGACCTCTGGCTCCTGAAGAAGAGAGCTCCCCAGAATGGCTCCTATGTAATGAGAGCCATGAGAGCCACCTATTAAACTGATGGGAAGATGGCATAGTAGAAAACACAGATATCGATTTATTTATTTATTTAGAACCCTCCCCAATCTTTCTGAGTCACAATCTCTACGGGGCAATTGGAATATCTGGAGTTATATATATATATATATATATATATATATATATATAGAGAGATAGAGAGAGAGAGAGAGAGAGAGAGGCCTCTAGCCAACTGCTGATGAACTCCAGATGCATGTGCCACTGTACATCTGGCTTTACCTGAGTGCTGAGGAATTGAACTCAGATTGTTCTGCTTTGCAGACAAGTGCCTTAGCCTCTGAGCCATCTCTCCAACCTTCTGGATTTTTTAAAGTTAAGTTTGTGACACTTTCATATGAATATATATTTGTGTGTGTGTGTGTATGATGTATTTTGATCTTTTTCCTCTCCTATTCCCTTCTATTTTATCCTCCTCTCACTAAAACCCTTCTCATAAGTCCCCATCTATTTCATGCCTTGTTTATTTTTTTAACCCACTGAACTAAATTAGACTAGATTAGACTTGCTTGCATAAGCATAGTGTGTATGTGGGTGTGTGGTGTGCATGTATTTATGTGTATGCACGTCCATATGTGTATAGGCCCGTGTGTGTGTGTGTGTGTGTGTGTGTGTGTGTGCATGCACGTGGATGCACATGCATGTGTATGAGCATACATGTGGAGGCCAGAGGCTGACAGTGGTCAGGTGTCTTCCTCACTTGTTCTCCACTTTATTTTTATTTACTTACTTGCAAGCAGAGATAGATAGAAGAGTGAAGAGACAGACAGAGAGAATGTGCACACCAGGTCCTCCAGACACACTTTGTGTGTCTTCTTCTTTGTGGGTACTGGTGAATCAAATTCAAGTCATTTGGCTTTACAAGCAAGCAACTTAACCACCCAGCAATCTCTCCAGCCCTCCCTCCATTTTATTTATTTATTTATTATTTATTTATTAATTATTTGAGAGAGATAGAGAGAATGGGCACACCAGGGTCTCCAGCCACTGCAAACAAACTCCAGACACATGCCTTATCGTGTACATTTGGCTTATGTGGGTACTGGGGAATCGAACCTTGGTTCTTAGGCTTCTCAGGCAAGTGCCTTAACCACTAACCCATCTCTCCAGCCCTCCACTTTGTTTTGCTTGAGACAAGGTCTCTCACTGAAGCTAGAGCTCATCTCTGCAGCTAGATTATGTAGCCAGCAAGCTCCTGGGATACATCTGTTTCCACTTTTCCACTTTTAGGATTGACATGGGTGAAGGGATCAAACTTGGGTCCCCATGCTTGCAAAGCAAGCACTTACCCAAGGAGCCAAATGCACACAGGGGCCTGTGGATCAGTGGGTCCGTCCTGACACCGTTATCCACTGGAACAGAAAGATCTCTGCCTTTCCAGTCATATGACAACATCTTTTCATATGACCTGAGCATACGAGGTCCTAGGCTTAGCCATATGACCCAGGAGAAATCCGAAGTCTGATCAAACACACAACTCCCATACAGGAGTCAACGTTTTGTTGTTGTTGTTTTTGAGAGACAGAGAAACGGGGGGGGGGAGAGAGAGAGAGAGAGAATGGGCATGCCAGGGCCATTTCAGCCGCTGTGTACGAACTCCAGACACATGTGTCCCCTTGTGGGCAAGTGCGGCATTGCGTACTTGTGTCACTTGTGTCTGGCTAAACGTGGGGCCTGGAGATCGGAGATCGAATGGATGTTCTTAGGCTTGGCAGGCAGATGCCTTAACCGCTAAACCATCTCTCCAGCCCCAGGAGACAACTTCTGATGATGAGTTACATGATTAAATTTTCAAACGAGCACTTCTCCACCTTGTAGGAGGGGCCAGCCACTGAGAGAACTTTCTTATTAAGTACTAAGCAATGCAGTGAGTTTTCCATTGAGTGAAGGTCAAGCAGTGTGGCTTTGGAGCTGGGTGGTGAAGGTGTGTTGAGCAGTTTATAGAGGTAGGGGTGTTTTGGGGAGGAAGAGCAGGAGTGACGCAGCCCTGGGGCTGAATGGTCCAAGGGCGAGTGTGGGAAGACAGCAGAGAGGTGCAGACCCCCTCCTCCTGTGCAGGGACCTTGCTGAGGAGTGGGTGATGATGAGCCTGGCTTGCAGATGGGAGTGGCTGGACTCAGGGAAAGCAGCGAGGTCTTCGTCCTCATCCATGCAGAGCTGGGACTTACAGTCAGGCCACAGAATGGAGAGGGAAGTTCTTTCATTGCCAGTAGTTGCTCAATACCAAGAGGTTTTATTTATTTACTTATTTATTTGAGAGAGAGGGCAGGGAGAGAGAGAGAGAATGGGCTCATCAGGGCCGGTAGCCACTGTAAACAAATTTCAGATGCATACGCCCCCTTGTGCATCTGGCTTATGTGGGTCCTGGGGAATCGAACCAAGGTCCTTTGGCTTCTCAGGCAAACGCCTTAACGCCTTAACGCCTAAACCATCTCTCCAGCCCCTAGGAAGTTTTTAATCTGGATCTGAGCCACGGCAGGGAGACATCAGTGATCAACAAAGCTCAGGTCGTGATGTGGGTCGCCAGAAGTTCAGGAGCTATCATAAGGTCAAAGCTGAGGTCAAGGGCAGTCAAGGACAACCCCAACGCATTAAAGTTGGCCAATGAGGTGTCTGATGTGAGCTTTCTCAGGAGATTCCCCTTCCTCCGTATATTAGAGCAAGCCCCGCTGGTCTGGCTGCCCACATCCATTTCCTGTCCCTTTTATTGAACACTGATGTTCACAAGAGAGGGGAAAAAATGATGAGACGAACAGGTCTAGAGGCTAATGTCATTTCGTTTGCTGCAGAGGCTTAGCGACATCCACTTCACGCTTCATCGGCATGCACAGACATCGTTCTCAGAGGGACATGGGCCAGAGCTGCAAGGTTGTGGCCACAATACAAAGAACCTGCCAAATGGCTTTGCAGTCTGTGTTCGTGTGTCCCAGGTCGCTCCCGCACATCCGCGTGCCCGCCACCTCGCTAACGTCCAGGACGGGAGGGTGCAGGGAATGGCAATAACCGTGTCTTTCCATTCAGCGAGCCCTCGTTGTGTGGCTGACTGCATGCCAAGTGGTCTCTTGGGGCTCCGAGAATACACAATAAATACGGCAAAGTTACTGCTCTCAAGGAGCCCTGGGAGTCAGGGATATGGATGGGTATGTAGATAATTAAAAACAGAGTTTTACAAGTACGCTAACATCCTGCGAGCGTAGGGTGCCAAAGAGAGGAAGTCGTTGCTTCTAGGGAGAGCTGTCTAATAGGGAGGGAGGAGGGTTTCTGAGAAAGGTGATGGGATGTGTGAGGCCTGGGGGGCGGGGGTTGATGTGTTTCCAGCTGCAGGAATAGGTGGAGGCCATGGCAGAGCACAGATTTTGTCTTTGAGCCCTGCAGACACCGCCTGTGTGCATTAACTTACGGAACAGGGAAGGGGCGAGATTACCAAGGGCAGCAGAACGTACGGCGGAAGGGGGGGTGCTCGACTTGGGCAGCAGGTGCGTGGCGGACACCAGCTGTCATGAGATCTTATACTTGTGTTCTGTGGATTGAGGAGCTGGGCTTCAGCAGAAATGGCTCCCGGTGAGTTTCTGGTCCAGATGGGTGTGGATCGTCATAGGACAGAGGGATGTGGGAGCAGGGGGGGCCCTCTCTGTCTCTGGGCATTCTAGGCTAGACAGGATTAGGCAGGACATGTGTGGCCAACATGACATAGATGCAGAGAAGAGAGGCATGGAAGGGGGCACATGAGGTGGTTGGATAGAATTGCTTCATTCGAGTGTCCCCCCCCCACTTTGGTAGAGATTTTTATTGAACTTTTTCTTTGTGGAAAAATACAGGGCTGGGGGCTCTTCTTAGGGATAGCATCTCTCCACTCTCTCTATTAATTAAAACATTGGGTTCATGGAGGAAGAGGTGGTGGAAAGAATGTAAGAGCCAAAGGAAGGGTAGGACTCCCTTACAACGTGCTCCTCCAGACACAAAATGGCCTGGATATCCATGACCTCACAGTGCCTGACACTACCTACATAAGACACTCGTAATAGAAGGAAAAGATCATGACATCAAAATGAAAAGAGACTGAGAGGGGGAGGGGATATGATGAAGAGTGGAGTTTCAAAGGGAGGGAGGGAAGTACCATGGGAAATTGTCTAAAATTAAGGAAGTTGGTTGTCAATAAAAATAAATAAATAATCTCCCAGAAAAAAAATTGCCATTTTAGAGGTATGTGTAAATGATCAGAACGAATGAGAAAACAGAGCTTGTACAAACTGAGAGAGAGAGAGAGAGAGAGAGAGAGAGAGAGAGAGAGAGAAATAATGATTCTAACAGGAGTTTGAGAAGACAGAAACCTTCATCTGTGTCTTGCCCATCTGGGAGCCTCTTGTTTTTCTTTTTAAAATTTGAAATGCAGGCTAGGAAGAGAGCCCAGCTAGTAAAGAGTTCGTCTTGAAAAGTCTGAGAATCTGAGTTCAGTCCTCAGAACCCACATAAAAATGCCCAGTGTGGAGGCATGTATCTATAATCCCAGCACTGGAAGGATTCCTGGGGCTCGCTGGCCAGCCAGTCCAGCCTAACTGGTAAACTCCAGGCCACGAAGAGGAGGACAGAGCACTTGAAGCATGGCACCTCATGTTGTCCTCTGGCTGCCACACGTACATGCTGACAAGCACATCACCTGCAGGCGCGTGTGCCCACACACATATGAACATGTGTACACAGTTGCGCAAAAACTTAAAAATAAAGTTCGAGATAATTTTAGACCTACCGAACAGTTGCACAGCTGGTATAAAGAGCCATGGTAGATGTCTACTCAGCTTCTCCAACCCTGGGTACAGAAATAAAAATTAAAAAACACACACACACAAATTAGCATTGCCCCAGAGTTATTACCTAAACTATACACTTATTTTAGAGTTTTCTCATTCTTTTGCCAATGACTTTTTCCTGTCCCAGAATCCAACTGTAGGTCCTTCTCTACTTTTAGTCCTCTTCTCCTTTGTGACCTCCAACCTAGGAGTAGTACTATCCCGGTGCCAAATAGAAGGTCCTCATGTTCTGGAATGTTCTTCGGGTTCAATGGAGGCCATGGGGTTTTGGAAGAATACCTCAGACATGAAGTGCCCTTCATAGCTGGACTCGTCGCCAGAGCCTCATGTCATGAAGTCAATCTGCCTCATTTCTGGTGACACGAAACTCCGTCCCCCTAGCTCAGGAGGTGTCTGCTAGACTTAGCTAGACTAAAATCCCTATTGGGCTGGGGAGGTGGCTCAGCGGTTGAAGGTGCTTGCTTCTGAAGCCTGCTGGCCCATGTTCAGTTCTGCAGCACCCATGTAAAGCTAGGTGCACAAGTTAGTTGGTGCACATGTCTGGAGTTTATTTGCAGATGTATGTCTATACTCTCTCTCAAATAAATAAAACTATATTTAAAAAAATAAAACCCGAAATTTCTCTTTTTGTAAGCAACAAACCCAACAAGGCCAGGAAAATATCTTGCTCCATCTTAAGCTTGCACATGGAGCCCCTTTTCCAGCCTCAGTATCTCTCACCCATTTACAGGAGCAGCCCTCCTGGTTCGCTGCAATGCAGTCTCTCACCTTCCTGCAGCTGGCTTCAGGGAACTCTCCTGCATGGTGGTGGGTGGGACTCCATTGCTCTTATGTGTGTGGGGAGGTGCTGAGGGCTAGCAGCTTGTACAGATACTGACTTCTCCATGATTCTCTAGGCTTACTTTAGCATGATAGAAATACCATTGCGTGTAGGAAAGACGACCATAGGACTGGCATCTTCCTGGTGGTAGTGAGACCAGGAACTTGAGTTCTTAAGCCTCAGTTTCCTGGAAGTGGACAAGGCCAATGTTCACTTTCTTTAGTGTCTTTTCAGCTCTGTGGTTAAGATTCCCAGAGGCTAAGCCTCTACCTCTAAAGAGGAAAACTAAATCCCAGTAGACTAAAGAAAACAGAAATGAATTGCTTGGGACCTCTTTGTGTGTGTGTGTGTGTGTGTGTGAATCAATCTAATGAACAAGAAGTAAATTGCTTTTTCCAAAGTCTTCTAAAAGGAGACATCCAATTATATTAGATGAACATCAGAATGGCTCTTTATGCCTCAAGAACTTTCCTCTCCAGAGCTTTCCAGAGCTTTCCATTGCCTTGAGCTGCCCAGTCTCACAGATCCACTAGAGTGTTCCAGATATTTCCGTCTTCTTCTGGAGTACACAGTCATCTCTCACATGCTAGACTCTGAGCAGTATGTCGATTCCTGCCTCACGGCCGTAACTTTCAACACAAACATGGACATACACTTTATCCATGTTTTGGCCAAAGAGAATCCTAGACGTGCAGAAATCTTCCTCTGCTCAGTTAGTGACACAACACACTTTTTCTGGTTGATTTTGAAGTTGGCACATCCAGCCTCCTTTGACGTCTATAAGCATTCCAGATTGTCACATTGTCCCTTCCCCAGTCTTTTCTTTTTTCACTTTGGTTTGCTTTTTGCTTGAGGTGTTTCTATGACCTTAGTTAAATTTACCATTTGAAATCCTTGCCTGTATCATTTGCAATTTGGACCTTTTCAGAAGGATGAAAGGAGCTAAAAGCTTTTCCAAGCATGGATGGGTTTTAGACCTGGGCTCTGTCGGTGGGCGGCCGTCCTGCCTCCTCATGACCACATTAACTCACCACCAGAAGACTTGCATGCTGGAAGCACCTTTTCTTTCTCATGAGCGTGTGCATTGTACTTAATTTTGTGTTTGGTCCTAAGCATGTGGTTTATAACTGATGAGGCAGTGGGAGTTTTCAGTATCTAGCATGTTTGCTAGTGTGATAGGTGCTTAATCAAATGGGTGGATAAGGCATGGAAGGACCCTGCTTTCAAGGCAGTATGGTCCGGACAAAGAGACAGCGTAAGGAAAGAATTTCTGCAGGATGTGTGACATGCTGTCATTAGCCTGGAGAGATGCCTTAGTGGTTAAGGCACTTTTCTGCAAAGCCAAAGGACCCAGGTTCCATTCCCCAGGACCCATGTAACCCAAATGCAGAAGGTGGTGCATGTATCTGGAGTTTGTTTGCAGTTGCTAGAGGCCCGGGAATGCCTATTCTCTCCCTCGTTCTCTCCCTATTTTTTCTCTCTCTCTCTCTCAAATACATAAAAATAAAATATTTTAGAAGTATTTATTTATTTATTTGCAAGCCGAGAGAGAGAGATAGAGAGAAGACAGACAGGTAAAATAGGCATGCAAGGGTCTCCAGCCTCTGCAAATGATCTCCAGATGTATATGCTACTTTGTGCATCTGGCTTTATATGGGCACTAGGGAATCAAACTTGGGTCGTTAGGGTCTGCAAGCAAATGTCTTAACCACGAGTCATTTCTCCAGATCCCTACCTGGCATTTTTAATGTACTAATTGTTGCTTTTCAGTTTTCTCATCTTACCATCTTTTTTCTCCCATGGGTAAACACTGAAACGGGTGCAGGGAAACGACAGAGGGTCATTCAAGGTCTTTACTGGCCATGTGCCCTGTTTGGAATGTTGTGGCCTTCCATCTGTATTTTACAACTCTCACTACGTCCTTTAAGCAGTGCATTTGTGCATATGCCACATGCCTGGAGTGTTTACGGTGTCAGACATTATGCTAAATCACTACTTGTCAAGTGTCATGTCGGTCCCCAGACCCCCTTTCTAGTGCGGACAGTTATCGATGATCATCGAGAGCTTTTGTTTATGTAAATTGCATTATTGATATTTGTCATCTTAGCACTGAAAAGGCATAAAAAATTAAAATATATTTATTTAAAAATAATAAACCCATTGAATTCTAACATAAATAACATATTGCAACAAATGGAAAAAAATAACAACTCCCCCCCCACCCCAAAAAAAAGTTAGGAGAGTGCTATTCTTTTATTTTACTTTGGCAAATATCTTTTATGTGTAGTTTAATATTAGACTTCTGGGTCCTCAGTTCTGCTGTGGTATACCATCTGTTGTGATTTAACGCATCGTGCAGCCTCTGGAATACTTCACTCCGTATGATAAGTATTACTGTGAAAATAGTTTTGACCTTGTGGGTTTCCTCGAAAGAGTCCTGGGGACCCCTGGGGGACCATCGAGCACACTTGTATAAGTTGCCATATTCAGTTGATGCCCTTGTTCTTCCTGGAGTGGACAGGCTGGCTCATGGAGTCTGGAGACCTTTGCTATATACGCTGTTATGCTCCGACTGATCAGTCAGATAATAATCCATGTGACTGCCTTCATTTCTACTTGAATCCACGCACGAAGAGACTGCATATGTTTAGACCTCCTTTGTGCCAAAAAAGAAAGTATGTTAATGAAGAAGGGTCTTGTGAAAATATTAGGGAGTGAAATAAATATATTCATCCCATCCAAAGATGTTTCAAGGGATGGCGATGTGGCTCAGTGGCACAGTACTTGCCTGAGGCCCTGGGTTCAGTCCTTAGGACCACAAAACAAAACAACCAAACCAAACCAAACCAGTAGATGTTGAGAAGTTGTGTGATGTCTCCATGGGACTCTGCCCTTCCTGACGTGGCTGTGTTTACTGAAGAGTGATCTCTTGGGAGATTTTTATAATCCTTTACAAGTAGGCACTTCTTCTGTTTTAACTAATTTAAATGGATTCAAAATGACTTTCCCTGTCTAGTTTATGTGTGCGTGTTGAAAAACTTAAGGTTGTTTTTTGTAGTTCTTCAGGTAAGAGTGAGTTCCTTACTACAATAGACAGTGGTTAATACAGAGATGATAGCTACAAAAATTGTTTCGCGTAAGTGAACACCTTCTCAAGCAGGACATCTAAGCCACCCCCTCCAAGGCTCAGGGAACACATGACAGCAGGAGAATGGGGAGGAGGTTTGGGAAATACTGTCTTCTGGATATAGCTTGGCTGCTAGGAACTCGCACCACCTGTAGTTTTCTTGCACCAAATTGAGCCCGTCAGTAGTTCACCATCCATGGGGGAAGGGTCCGTGAGACCCCACACTTCTCGGCATAGCTAATGGCAGCTAATGGCTTCTGGGAGAGGGGCATCGAGTTCAGCAGTGGTATAGCCACTGGCAAGACACTCGTGCCCTGGTAAATAACCTGCCACTCATTAAAAAATATATGTGTGTTTTATATTCAGGAAGCATTTTTGAGGGATGAAGTATATTAGGCTTAAATTAATCTAAGCATGTAAAAGCTTTCCTTCTATGTGACACTTTAGAAGAATTCTAATAGACATGGTGTTTCCAGATTTTCTAACATCGTGAAGCAAATGGGCACATACACGTGTTCTAATAAACTTGATAGATTTATCTGCACCCTTCAGCTCGTAAAATGGAATTTGATCTTTCAGATTGCCTTTTGACGTCTTTAGGGCTATGTATTGTAAAATGGTTTAGAAGTTAATGGGAGGGAGGGAGGGAGGGAGGGAGATGAAACACTTTTAATTTCCTTGGATTCAAATAATTCCAGTTGAAAACTTCTGTATTCAATTTTCCCTTGCCTTCTGTGGCTTGGTTTGGGATTTTTCTTGGCCTGGGATTGAATAGTTTGCATCATTTTAGGAAATTCAGGATGTAGCTAGCTTTTAAAGTAGTAACCCAGACTTATAGCTGACTGGATTCCGAATCAACAGATTTTGGAAAACACACATTTGTTCATTTTTTTTTTCATATCATTAACAGAGTCAATCTATTTTGAACACATTTTCTAGTCACATACTGGGAGTTCTTCTTAAGGCTATGAATTTTTAAAAAAGATTTTTCCCTCCTTTCTTTATTCATCCCTCCTTCCTTCATTTTCTCTCTTTTATTCTTCTTTCTTTCTTTTTTTTTTTTTTTTTGGTTTTTCGAGATAGGGTCTCACTCTAGCTCAGGCTGATCTGGACTTCACTCTGTAGTCTCAGGGTGGCCTTGAACTCACGGCGATCCTCCTACCTTTGCCTCCCGAGTGCTGGGATTAAAGGCATGCACCACCACGCCCGGCTTCTTCTTTCATTTTTTAAAACATTTTTAAATTATTTTATTTATTTATTTATTTATTTTTTTTTATTTTTATTTTTTGGTTTTTCAAGGTAGGGTCTCACTCTAGCTCAGGCTGACCTGGAATTCACTACGTACTCTCAGGGTGACCTCGAACTCACGGGGATCCTCCTACCTCTGCCTCCCGAGTGCTGGGATTAAAGGTGTATGCCACCATGCCCAGCTTATTTTATTTATTTTTGGAGAGAGACAGACAGAGAGGGAGAGGGAGACAGAGATGGGCGCGCCAGCAGTCTCTCAGCTGCTGTGAACGAAATCCAGATGTGTGCGCCCCCTTGTGGTCAAGTACGGCATTGCGCCCTTGCGTCACTTTGCATCTGGCTAAATGTGGGACCTGGAGATTGGAACCTGCTTCTTAGGCTTAGCAGGCAGGCGCCTTAACCGTTAAGCCATCTCTCCAGCCCTTCTTTCCATTTTTAAAACATATCTTGCTGCTGCCTCCTTCAGTACAATGCTTAACTGACCATTAAACTGTAAACAGAGTTGAGTAGTGGAAATGAGCCTGGGTGCTGACATCAGGATTTTTCGCAGAGTTGTGAACATGTGCAATCACAGATTACTCTGGGTTTGCTTGGTCATAGTAGTAATACAGTCCTTTATACAGTTTCTCTTCCAAAACAAAATCTGGAGTTGTGTAGACTGCACACATTTCAAGCACATTCAAAGACGTGGATGGTGTCAGGTGACAACTTCAGAGCCAATGAGGATTACTCAAGTTGGATTTCTGGAAGTCCCCACTCACCTACTTTTCTGACTGCATTTCCCCCCCCCCCCATCTATCTCTAGGGATTTTTCCCCTAGAGAGCCCTCCTCTTCTTCCATGGAAGCAGACTTTTTTTGTGAATGCTGAAGACATTAGCCCTCTTTCCATTGCTTCACAGAAGGCTATGTATCATATCCACACTCAATTAGTCAAGCAGGGATGATAACTCTTTGTCTTTCAAATCCTCACTTTGAAAGGCCAATCATTCCTGCTCCCTTCATCTTTGCTGACCCCCACCCCCCAACTCCCTGCATTACATCTGTGGAAGCAGACATCAAATATGTGGGTGGTGAAGGCTCCATAGTCTGGTGGCAGGTTAACAAGAAGTCAAGATATAAATGTGAGCAGTTCTATTAAAACTTTTTTTTTGAGGTAAGGTCTCACTTTGGCCCAGACTGACATGGTATTAATTATGTAGTCTCAGGGTGACCTCGAACTCACGGTGATCCTCCTACCTCTGCCTCCCAAGTGCTGGGATTAAAGGCATGCACCACCACGCCCAGGCTATTAAAACTTTTGCCCTCTCGCCTTCTCTTTCTCTCTCTGCCTCTTTCTCTCTCTCAAATAAATAAATAAATAATTTTTTTTTTTTTAAAAGGGCTGGAAAGATGGCTTAGCGGTTAAGGCATTTGCCCGCAAAGCCAAAGGGTTCCAGTTCGATTCTTCAGGACCCACATGAGCCAGATGCACAAGGGGGTGCATGTGTCTGGAGTTTGTTTGCAGTGGCTGGAGGCCCTGATGCACCCATTCTTTCCTTCTCTCTCTCTCTCTCTCCTTCTTTTTCTCTCTCAAATAACTAAATAAAATATATTAAAAATGCTTTTGTATGTCTTTTTAAAATTAATTGATATTTAATTAGCACAGAGAGCATTGTATTTTATTATGGCATTTTCAAACAATATTTGTTTTTCTTGATTTCCTCCTCCCCTTCGGCTCAATTCCTTTCCTCTCTTGTACCCTCCCCTGCCACCAGTAGCCTCCTGTCCAGTGTCCTCCTATTGCCTCTCCAGACATCCTTAACACTTCTTTTCCCCCATTTTGTGGCTTTCTTTCTAGATTCATAGACTATACCCACAATCCCATCTACTTATATACATGCATAAAATCATTAAGAGCTATGACCTACCTATGAGAGAACATACAAGGTTTTGACTTTCTGAATGTATTTTATTTATTTATTCTTGCTAGTGTGTATATGGAAAATGCCAGCCATAATTCTCATGACTATCTTAATACTAATAGTCATTTTCATTCAATATTTACTGCCTGTTAGGCATTTGAAATGTATCATCTCATAGCAATGAATGAGAGCCCACCCTCATATCAGCAGACTTAGTTTCTTAAATGGCAATGGAGTACATGCAAAACAGACACCAGTGGTCAGTCTGCTGGGAAAAGAATGTCCCAACACGCAATCCCGCTTCCTCACCATGGCCTGCAAGCCAGGATTTGATAAGAAAGAATGAGAGTGGGGAGATGGCTTCGAGGTTAAGAGCACTTGCTGTAAACAGGAGGGTCTGAGAGAGCTCGAGACCACCTGAGGTGGATTCCCTAGGACCCATGTAAATAGCTGGGCATGGCCAAACATGTCTGTCTGTAATCTGAGCCCTGTGGGGGCCAGGACCACAAAATCCCTGGGGCTCATGAAAACCCCTTCAAAGAAGAGATTCTGTCTCAGGAAAATACTTGACTGAGCAAAAGAGGAAGGACATTGACATTTTCCTGTGGCCTTCACATTCCTGTGAGTTCATTTGTACATACAAACATGCACCCATGCTCCACACCACACCTACTATACCCGTAAAAAAAAAATGAAAGAAAGGGACCTGTTACCTGGGAATATACTTGACCTGTTAAGTGACAAAAGTTCCAAAATATGTAAATATGTATTCTGTTTTTTAAAATGTACGATGTATATTGAATGTAAACATTAGTATTTATTGGTAAAAGCATTTAGTTTTGGTTAGCTTTTTCTCCCCCATTTCACTGGCTTCTACCCTGCTTTCACCCTCCAGTCCCTGGCATTTCCCTTTTAGCAGTTTTTTTTTCTTAAAGTAGGGTCTCACTCTCTCCCAGGCTGACATGGCATTCATTATATAGTCTCAGGCTGGCCTCAAATTCACAGCGATCCTCTTACCTCTGCCTCCTGCGTGCTGGGATTAAAGGTGTGCAGCACCGTGCCCGGCCCTCTTTAACTTTTATATCACTTAAGTTCTGCTACCTTCCTAACCCTTCTCCCCAAAACCTCACTTACCTCCCTCTCTCACAGACTTCTCTCTAGCTTCATTTATGGGTATCTACACATTCTTTCTCCCACTTGTGCTCAGTATTTTTTGGGGAAAAGTATGTGTATATATGTTTGTATATGGGTGTATATGTTTGTCTGACCTCGGAGCTCTATACACATGTACACACCAGCAAAACTGTGTTCCTATACACATATGAACATCCATATGAACATCCATATACAAATGGACATGCTCCACACATACATGAAAAAAATCCAGGTTTTTTAGCTTGACAGCAATGGGAAGATATTGAACTTCTCTGAGCTCAGTTTTCTTATCTAGAAGATGGTAATCACACCACCTCAGAGAGATGTTGACAGTGAGGTTTCCACACACCACCTCAGAGGACTGTTGACAGTGAGGTGTCCACACACCACCTCAGAGGACTGTTGACAGTGGAGGTGTCCACACACCACCTCAGAGGACTGTTGACAGTGAGGTGTCCACACACCACCTCAGAGGACTGTTGACAGTGGAGGTGTCCACACACCACCTCAGAGAGCTGTTGACGGTGGAGGTGTCCACACACCACCTCAGAGGACTGTTGACGGTGGAGGTGTCCACACACCACCTCAGAGGACTGTTGATGGTGGAGGTGTCCACACACCACCTCAGAGGACTGTTGACAGTGAGGTGTCCACACACCACCTCAGAGGACTGTTGACGGTGGAGGTGTCCACACACCACCTCAGAGGACTGTTGACAGTGGAGGTGTCCACACACCACCTCAGAGGACTGTTGACAGTGAGGTGCCCACACACCACCTCAGAGGACTGTTGACGGTGGAGGTGTCCACACACCACCTCAGAGGACTGTTGACGGTGGAGGTGTCCACACACCACCTCAGAGGACTGTTGACGGTGGAGGTGTCCACACACCACCTCAGAGGACTGTTGACGGTGGAGGTGTCCACACACCACCTCAGAGGACTGATGACGGTGGAGGTGTCCACACACCACCTCAGAGGACGGTGGAGGTGACCACACAACACCTCAGAGAGCTGTTGACAGTGAGGTGTCCACACACCACCTCAGAGGACTGATGACGGTGGAGGTATCCACACACCACCTCAGAGGACTGTTGATGGTGGAGGTGACCACACACCACCTCAGAGGACTGTTGACAGTGGAGGTGTCCACACACCACCTCAGAGGACTGTTGATGGTGGAGGTGTCCACACACCACCTCAGAGAGCTGTTGACAGTGGAAGTTTCCATACACCACCTCAGAGGACTGTTGACAGTGCAGGTATCCACACACCACCTCAGAGGACTGTTGACGGTGGAAGTTTCCACACACCACCTCAGAGGACTGTTGATGGTGGAGGTGTCCACACACCACCTCAGAGGACTGTTGACAGTGCAGGTATCCACACACCACCTCAGAGGACTGTTGACCACACGCCACCTGGAGGTGTCCACACACCACCTCAGAGGACTGTTGATGGTGGAGGTGTCCACACACCACCTCAGAGAGCTGTTGACAGTGGAGGTGTCCACACACCACCTCAGAGGACTGTTGACGGTGGAGGTGTCCACACACCACCTCAGAGGACTGTTGATGGTGGAGGTGTCCACACACCACCTCAGAGGACTGTTGACAGTGGAGGTGTCCACACACCACCTCAGAGGACTGTTGACGGTGGAGGTGTCCACACACCACCTCAGAGAGCTGTTGACAGTGGAGGTGTCCACACACCACCTCAGAGGACTGTTGATGGTGGAGGTATCCACACACCACCTCAGAAGACTGTTGACAGTGAGGTGTCCACACACCACCTCAGAGGACTGTGACAGTGGAGGTGTCCACACACCACCTCAGAGGACTGTTGATGGTGGAGGTGACCACACACCACCTCAGAGGACTGTTGACAGTGGAGGTGTCCACACACCACCTCAGAGGACTGTTGATGGTGGAGGTGTCCACACACCACCTCAGAGAGCTGTTGACAGTGGAAGTTTCCATACACCACCTCAGAGGACTGTTGACAGTGCAGGTATCCACACACCACCTCAGAGGACTGTTGACGGTGGAAGTTTCCACACACCACCTCAGAGGACTGTTGATGGTGGAGGTGTCCACACACCACCTCAGAGGACTGTTGACAGTGCAGGTATCCACACACCACCTCAGAGGACTGTTGACGGTGGAGGTGTCCACACACCACCTCAGAGGACTGTTGATGGTGGAGGTGTCCACACACCACCTCAGAGAGCTGTTGACAGTGGAGGTGTCCACACACCACCTCAGAGGACTGTTGACGGTGGAGGTGTCCACACACCACCTCAGAGGACTGTTGATGGTGGAGGTGTCCACACACCACCTCAGAGGACTGTTGACAGTAGAGGTGTCCACACACCACCTCAGAGGACTGTTGACGGTGGAGGTGTCCACACACCACCTCAGAGAGCTGTTGACAGTGGAGGTGTCCACACACCACCTCAGAGGACTGTTGATGGTGGAGGTGTCCACACACCACCTCAGAAGACTGTTGACAGTGAGGTGTCCACACACCACCTCAGAGGACTGTTGACAGTGGAGGTGTCCACACACCACCTCAGAGGACTGTTGACAGTGGAGGTGTCCACACACCACCTCAGAGGACTGTTGACAGTGGAGGTGTCCACACACCACCTCAGAGGACTGTTGATGGTGGAGGTGTCCACACACCACCTCAGAGGACTGTTGACAGTGGAGGTGTCCACACACCACCTCAGAGGACTGTTGATAGTGGAGGTGTCCACACACCACCTCAGAGGACTGTTGACAGTGGAGGTGTCCACACACCACCTCAGAGGACTGTTGACGGTGGAGGTGTCCACACACCACCTCAGAGAGCTGTTGACAGTGGAGGTGTCCACACACCACCTCAGAGGACTGTTGATGGTGGAGGTATCCACACACCACCTCAGAAGACTGTTGACAGTGAGGTGTCCACACACCACCTCAGAGGACTGTGACAGTGGAGGTGTCCACACACCACCTCAGAGGACTGTTGACGGTGGAGGTGTCCACACACCACCTCAGAGGACTGTTGACGGTGGAGGTGTCCACACACCACCTCAGAGGACTGTTGATAGTGGAGGTGTCCACACACCACCTCAGAGGACTGTTGACGGTGGAAGTTTCCATACACCACCTCAGAGGACTGTTGACGGTGGAAGTTTCCATACACCACCTCAGAGGACTGTTGACAGTGAGGTGTCCACACACCACCTCAGAGGACTCTTGACGGTGGAACCACCTCAGAGGACTGTTGACAGTGAGGTGTCCACACACCACCTCAGAGGACTGTTGATGGTGGAGGTATCCACACACCACCTCAGAGGACTGTTGACAGTGAGGTGTCCACACACCACCTTAGAGGACTGTGACAGTGGAGGTGTCCACACACCACCTCAGAGGACTGTTGACAGTGGAGGTGTCCACACACCACCTCAGAGGACTGTTGACAGTGAGGTGTCCACACACCACCTCAGAGGACTGTTGTCAATGGAAGTTTCCATACACCACCTCAGAGGACTCTTGACAGTGGAGGTGTCCACACACCACCTCAGAGGACTGTTGACAGTGGAGGTGTCCACACACCACCTCAGAGGACTGTTGTCAAGGTATCCACACACCACCTCAGAGGACTGTTGACAGTGAGGTGTCCACACACCACCTCAGAGGACTGTTGTCAATGGAAGTTTCCATTCACCACCTCAGAGGGCTGTCAACAGTAGAGATTTATGAGGTGCAGGAAGGACTGCTGGTAACTGGGGAGCAAATCTTCTAGAAACAGATGTGAAGTACAGATTTGCAATTGGATGGCTGATGCTCACTCGGGCCCGGAGAGCTAGAATTAGACTCAGGAGGTTCTGGCACCACCTCCGGTTACAAGATCCTTGCTAATGATGACACGTGCAAGTATGAAAACAAGTTCACCTGGAAGCAGAAGGGACGACTGACTATGTGGAGGAGGAGAGGGATCAGTAATCAAGGGAGATGTGAGGAGGGGTGGGGAGGGAGGCAGTCTGAGGGACAGTCCAAGAAATAGAGGCATAGATGTATGAAAACACCATAATGAAATCAGTCACATTTTATAATAGATTTTTAATATACATATTAATTTTAAAAATTAATAAAATGTAACACATACTCTTAAGTGTTACTTCATTATTAATTGTACATTGGAGACGTTCGTCAGAGTTGGTGAATGGATACTTGATCAGAGGCATTGACGGGTTCCTGACACCCTGTCTGTGGCTAACCTTGGGTCACCTGTTGAAAAGTAGAATATTATTTTTAATTTGTGCATGTGTCCTCTCTCTTTCTCCCCTTCTTGCCTTTGTTCCTTTTTGCTGGTAGCATTAGCCGCCAGAGAGAAGTCTGTTTCCAGGACAGTGGCTGCTCCAGGTTGCCAATAACAGATGAGACCTGCTAATCCCTATTGTAAGCCATCCATGGCCAGTGCCTTTGCATAGGGCTGAGCCAGGAAAAGGTAGTGAGAACCAGGACTGGGTTAAAGAGCTTAGCGTCTGCCAGGCCAGGCTCAGGGAAACACATCTCTGGCCGCAGGTAGAATTCCAGCTGAGCGCTTGGAGCAGTGGGATGTGACAGATTCTAATAGATGACAACAGGTGAGGCTTCTCCAGAGGAGATCTTTAAATCAACCTGGGAGCAAGGGATGCCACCTGCATGTCAGCCTGGGGAACCTGGGTGAACAGTTGCGCAAAGCTGAGAGAGAGAGAGCGAATAGGTGGCATGCCTGGAAAATTACAGCGATGGTGTCAGCGAATAGCCACGAACAGGATGCACAGGTTTACCCAATGTCCTGCCAGAAACAGTCCCTTGGGAGCTCAGTTGAAGCACAGGTTCTGTGTCACTCACCCACCGATTCACACTCGCTCACTGTGCAGAACAATGGGCAGGAGGAGGCTGGCAATGGACCACAGAATGGCTGTCTGATACGCATGGACACCCCATATGCTGAGTGTGGTAGTGTGTGCCAGTAATCCTAGCACTTGGGAAGTGGAGGCAGGAGGATCAGAAATGTCAGGGTTATCCTTGGCTACATAGTGAGGCCAGCCTGGGCTACATAGGGGGCTGTCTTTAAAAAAAAAGAGCCTTCTCTCTCTTTCTCTTGCTCTTACACACACTGTGCCTCTTTCCCTCTCATAAATAAATAAATAAATAATATTAAAAAAAGAATGTCATTCAGTGTTTTGCCTCTGCCTGACTTCAGATCCCATAGCATCAGGCAGTATTTTTAATATGCTATTTTTATGCAGACCTGGAGGATTCTCTTTGCAAATGATGTCCAGGTGGTTCTAGGTCAGTGCTTCCCTGGCAGAGGTTGAGGGCAGCTAGTGGTCTGTGAAGACTTCGATGGGACTCCTGAAGCTATTTTGGGTGTTTGGAAAATTTTAATGCAAGTGATGTGTTTATCCTTCATAAGCCTTTAGCTAGTATAATGAGGGTTTTTCTTTGGCCTGGCACTGGAAGAGCATGGCAGAGTGGCTTGGATTAGTTTGGGGGGTGTTCTGCAGTGACAAGTGTGGGTTTGGGGTCTGGAGAGATGGCCAAGTGGTTAAGGGGCTTGCCTGCAAAACCTAAGCACTTGAGCTTGAGTCCCACATAAGTACCCACATAAGGCCAGATGCAAAAGGTGGCATATGTGTCTGGAGTTCATTTGCAATGCTTAGAGGCCCTGGCATGCCCATTCTTCCTCTTTCTCTATCTGCCCTTTCTTTCTCTCTCTCCGCCCTTCCCTCTTTCTATCTCTCACTCTTTCCCAAATAAATAAATAAATAAAATATTTTTTTAAGTATGGGTTTTGGACACAGATCTCTCTGTTTTTTTTTTTTTTTTTTTTTTTTTTTTTTTTTTCAAGGTAGGGTCTCACTCTGGCCCAGGCTGACCTGGAAGTAACTATGTAGTCTCAGGGTGGCCTCGAACTCATGGCAGCCCTCCTACCTCTGTCTCCCGAGTGCTGGAATTAAAGGCGTGCGCCACTATGCCTGGCTGCGTTTGTGTATTTTAAGACAGGGCCTCATGTATCCCAGGCTGGCCTTCGATTCACTATGATCCTCCTGCTTCCGCCTCCTGAGTGCTAGGATAATAGACGTCAGCCAGGATGCCTGGTTATGCAGTGCTGGGAATGGAACCCAGGGCCTTGTGCATGCTAGGCAAGCCCTCTACCAATTGAGTTCTATTGGATTTTAGACTCCTGTGGAGGTTTGGATGTAAAATGACCCCTATCTGCTCACATGTTTGAATATTGAGTTGCTAACTGGTGGCACTGTTCTGGAACACTGTGGAACTTTTAGAATATGGAGCCTTGCTGGAGGAAATATATTATAGGGGCTAGGCCTCACGGTGTTATAGCCAGGCCCTGTATTTCTCTTTCTCTTTCTCTTTCTTGACTGCAGTGTGACCAGCCAGCCTGACATGCTTTCCCACCCTGAAACTTCCCCTCTAACTGTAAGCTTTAATAATAAGCCCTTTCCTTCCTTAAGTGGCCTCTGGTCAGGTATTTAGTCACAGATATGAGAAAGTACCTGATCCAATTGCCTTTACCACCTTCCAGCTACAAGGTCTTGAGCCAATCCCTACACCTGTGTGATCTTACAACCCCATAAAACAGGAATGATGGCAGAACCCACCTCCTGGGACTGCGAAGAGAATCCAGCCGGGTGCTTGGAAGAAGTAAGGTAGTCAGAAGCTGTTCTGAGAAGTCGGATCACAAAGACAATGATCTATGACTACATGCGGTTGCCTTTGGTGGTCACACTCAGGACAAATAATCTCCTAGGAGCGCTGAAGGTGGGAACGTGGAAAGATTTCTCAAAAGGCTTGTTTGGAGCCAGCATCTGAAGCAGAGTGCCTGTCCCAGCCTCCCCCGCCAGTCCGGGATACGTGTGCTCCTCAACCGACCTTCCCACTTTAAGCCGTGCCTCTGGAGTGTGATTTACCCTGGAAATGGTTCTAACAGAAAATAATAGAAAATGACTTGCCAGGAGAAGAATCAGATGAGAGCGTGTATTTACTTTGGGCACTTTTCCCATTGTACTGGCTTATATTGCCAAGAAGCTAAAAATAGAGGCGATAAGCAGTGTGTGAATGGGTCCCACTTGGGGTGGCAAGGGTCAACCGGAAGTGGAATTGCTTCTCTGGGCTCTTGCAGAATCCACCGTCTCTGCTTTGAACCCTCTTTTGGGGGCCCCTCTTGCAGCTTTTCCCTTGGCTGCTGCTCCTGCCCTCTGCACACATCTCCAGGGCTTCCCTCCTGTCTGCTGCAGGCCTCAGACTTGTCTCAGCAGCCTGAGTTGAGCCAACTGGTTTTCGATGGCTTCGTGTTTTAAATATGGTATTTATAGCCACTAATTTATGTTTTCCTGATACTTCGCGGAGCAGCCGGTCTTGGTGCCACCGTAAGGCAGGAATCATGAAATACATGGTATTTAGATAGGGGTGGTAGTGGTGTTTGTCATTTTTGTGTACAGATCACTATGGTAGCAGGCACAGAAAATGGCAAAGGGTAGTTGTTTTTTCTTTTTTTCCCACTCTTAAAGATAAGTCCCCAGCATATTAAATATTCATCTGCCACGGAGGAAGGCTATTTCATCTTTTTGTTTCCTTCCTCCCCGTTTCCACATGGAAATATATTCAGATGTCTACAAAATGTATTGTTCTCATAAAATGTTCCTCACTGCAACTGGTCCCCTGAGCGGAACTTAAAACCTTCATCAACAGCTGTTCCCAAATATGCTAATGCATATGCCCTTCCACCTATAGGGTCACATTTAAATAATGCCAGCCATGCAAACTTGAGGGCCTGAACCCTGGGAGGCCATGACTTCCAGCTCTGGGTGACGAGTTGAGGCCTGGGGACCGCCACCCTCTCTGTCATGTGGAGGACTCGCTCTTATCCTCTTCTGCCTCCTCCGCAGAGGCGTTATTCTGCATTTTCCTGTTGCAGGGATGGGGCTTGGTTGAGTTGAAGAGACAGGGGAAACAGAGGCCTCTCTTCTAAAGATGTGGCTTTCCAGGAAAGCCCAGGTCCCCACCTGGGAGAGCAGGAGAGGAGAGTGACATCATGGTACAGGTCCTGGAGAGAAGGTCACGCCATCCCCTCTGTTGGCTAGGATTAATCAGGTGGTGTCAGCAGCTGTGGGAAGTACAAGATGGACAGAGTAGATGGGGGCGGGGCTGAGGGAGGGTGTGATAAGCATTAAGACCTCACACGTAAGCCATTTCCTATCTGTTAATCAGTTTATTTCTGAGTGACCCCACAAAACTGGGTTCCCAAAATGCGGTCCCCACACAGCAGCGTCAACACTGTGGGTCAGGGTGGGCTGAGTGACTGGGAAGTTTGTTAGGAAGGGAAGAGAGTCACAAGCTCAACCTGCTCCCCGTCTCACAGGACCCTTCTATTTCCAGAACGGTACCAAGGACTCCATGGCTAACACCTTTGATGGCACAGGGCTGTGGAGGACATTAGTGGAGCATTTGTCTGTGCTCTCCCTGAACAAGCATGCTGCTGATGGCGGGGCTGAGCTGGGATGCTTACAGTGAGAACGAGCCAGTAGGTGACCAGGTTCTGGTCACAAAGGGGATGGATCTTTGAGTCAGACAAGAGAGACCTTAGCTGGTCATAGAGAAAAGACCTGTGCACACTGTATGACGCAACTCTTAATGGTCTTTACCTACTAAGTAGACCATTACGAAAAATGAAAAAATAGTCATGGTGTACCTAGTGAGTTTCCAGTAGACATTTGTTGTTAAAACAAAGGATAAGGCTGGAGAGATGGGTTAGCGGTTAAGGCACTTGCCTGTAAAGCCGAAGGATCCAAGTTTGATTCCCCAGAACCCACGTAAGCCAGAAGCACATGGTAGAACATGTGTCTGGAGTTCATTTGCAGTGGCTGGAAGCTCTAGCATGCCCATTCCCTCCCTCCCTTCCTCTCTCTCTCTCTCTCATAAATAAATAAAATATTTTTTAAAGTGGGAAAAAGAAAAAGTTTCAGAATAAAACTTATATCCCCACTATAGATGAATCCTTTAGGGACTTGTGGCTAGAGTCCCTGGCATCCCTATTCACACTCTCTCTCAAATAAATAAATAAATAAATAAATAAATAAATAAATAAATAAAAAAATATTTAAAAAACAAATGAAGGATAAAGATGAAAGATAATGACAGGGGACCTTTTTGGACTGTCCAGCCTGAATAATACTTCCTTTCACTTTCATTAAAATTTGAACCAGGGCTGGAGAGATGGCTTAGCAATTAAGGCGCATGCCTGTGAAGCCTAAGGACCCTGGTTTGATTCTCCAGGTACCATGTAAGCTAGATGCATATGGTGGTGCATGAGTCTGGAGTTCGTCTGCAGTGGCTAGAGGCCCTGGTGCACCTGTTCTCATTCTCACTGCTCCCCCCCACCCGGCGCTAATAAATAAATAAATAAATAAATAAATAAATAAATAAATAAATAAAATCTTTAAAATTTGAACCAAATAGCACTGCTTTGCCTAAGTAAACTGTGGGCATATTTCTTATTATTAAGACTATTGTCAGCATATTGCTATAGAATTTGTCTAATATATTTGGAACACTCAATTATGCCAAGCTGTGTGGTGGACACTGCGTGTATATCCTGTGAAGTGGACAACTTAATGGCCACTGAAAGTATCCACTTCCTAAACTGCCCAAACCTGTGGATATGTTATGTTTCCTGGAAAGGGGATTTTGCACATGTGAGTGAACTGGGACCGTGGGGTGAGATTATTTAGGTGGATACAGTGTGATCACAGGTATTTCTAAGAGGGAGGTAGAGGACTCAAAATGAGAAGAGGGGTTGAAAGACAAAAGCAGAGGATGAGAAACTGAGAGAGAGAGAAAGAGAGAGAGAGAACATGCATTTCATTGCTGGCTCGGAAGCTGAAAGAAAGGCCCATGGATGCAGGTGAATTCTAGAAGCTGGAACAGACAAGAATACCAATTTCCCCAGGAGCTTCCAGAAGGAGTACAAGCCTGCCAGTGCTTTGACTTAAAGACGACTGCCCTCCGGAATGGTGACATGACACATTTGTGCCTGTTTAAGGCACCAGGTCTCAGGTGACTTGTTAGGGCCGCACCAAAACAAATACTGGAAGTCTCTCATTTTCTTTTTCCCCCTCTGGAAATTTTATCTGAGATTCAAACTTCCTTTCCTTTTATTCTGTTGAACAAGGTCTCTTTTGTTTTGTTTCATTCTTCAGCCTGTCTGTTTTAGACATGGAAGTCTTAGCTTTCTCTCAGAATTAACTTTTATTTATTTATTTTATTTTGAGAGAGAGAGAAAGAGTAAGAGAGAGAGAGGCACATAGAGAGAATGGGTATGCCAGCCACTGCAAATGGACTCCAGACCATGCACCACCTTGTGCAGCTGGCTTATGTGGGTACTGGGAATTGAACCTGGGTCCTCAGGTTTCTCAAGCAAGTGATGTCTTGCCTAAGCTAGGTCTCCAGCCCAGAAATGAGCTTTAACTATTGGAGGTTACTGTGAAAATCAGCATGTCTTCTTAAGAAGGTGTTGACTAGGGGGACAGAGATATTCTCTTCAGTGGTAAGTTTCCCAAGCTCTGGGAAATAGACCCCATCCATGCTCATGCAAACCTTTTGTGACTTGGTGGGTCACAAAAAATATATCAAAGTTAAAGGGGGACTACTTAGGAAGAAGGGGTTCAGTGTGAGTAGGAGAGAACAAGACAAGGTAATGTGGGGTGAAGATGATCAAAATATACCATATACATGGATGGAATTGTAAAAAAATGTTAACTTTCAAAAGAACATGTTGGGGGAGGGAGAGATGACTCAGCGGTCGAAGGCACTTGCTTGCAAAGCCTGATGGTCTGGGTTTAATTCCCCAGTAACCCACATAAAGACAGATGCACAAAGTGGTGCATGCCTTTGGAATTCTTTTGCAGTGGCAGGAAGGTCCTAGTGCATGCATACTCTCTTTCTCTCCCTCTTTTTCTGTCTCTTTCTCTCTTTTTTATTATTATTTTTTATTGACAACTTTTACACTTACATACAAAAAAACCCACCTGATATTTCCCTCCCCTCCCCCCATTCCACTTTAGAACTCCAATCTCCATTATATCCCCTCCCTCTCTCCATTAGTCTCTCTTTTATTTTGATGTCACCGTCTTTTTCTTCTATTATGAGGGTCTTGCGGGTATTGCTAGGCACTGCAAGGTCATGATATCGAGGCCAATTTCTTTCTTGACAGTTGCATTGTAAGGAGTCATACCCTTCCTTTGGCTCTTCCATTCTATCTGCCCCTCTTCCGCAATGGTCCCTGAGCCTTGGAGGGTGTGACAGAGATGTTTCAGTGCTGAGCACTCCTCCATCCCTTCTTCTCAGCACTATGTTGCCTTTTGGGTCATCCCAGTGGTCATTTTTATATTTTAAAAAGAGCCTGTTGGACAGTTGTCATCCTATGCTATTAGCAATTTACCTTCACTTAAAACTAGGTATTTCTGGGCACAGAATTAGATTCTGTCACAAAAGAGCAGACACTCTGCATTTAAGGTTCAGTGCCACCAGGGCTTTGCACGGTATCCATGGGCAGAGGTTTCACCCACAGGAGGAACTGGAGCAGTCAGCTCTGAGCTCTTGGGTCTATGGCACGGACACGCTTTACCAATTCTAGTACACGGAGTCTTAATAATACACACGTTTGACAGATGATGAGAAAAAGCTATCAGAAACAGCGAGTATACTCCCTGCCGTCCCGCTTCCAAAGGTGCCTAGCAGAGACTCATACCACATCTGACTCTGGTGCCCACACTTAGTATATTATTTTCAACACTGCTCCTCCAACAGGAAGTGCCCCACATCTTAACGTCCCACGTCATAGGGTAGCCTTGTGGCATGTCTCCAGTGGCCAGCTGGGATGAGTCAGCAGAAAGGTCCAACCTAGGCCACAGCTCAAGACGATCAGAAATGCTGATAGAATCACGTGACCTCTGCCTACAGGCTGTGTACAGTCAATGTGCACCTCTTCTCTTCTCTTCTCTTCTCTTCTCTTCTCTTCTCTTCTCTTCTCTTCTCTTCTCTTCTCTTCTCTTCTCTTCTCTTCTCTTCTCTTCCTTCCCTTCCCTTCCCTTCCCTTCCCTTCCCTCCCCTTCCCCTCCCTCCCCTCCCCTCCCCTCCCCTCCCCTCTCTTCTCCTCTCCTCTTCTCTTCTTTTCTTTTCCTTTTTCCCCTGAGGCAGTTTGTAAAGAAGGCTGTTGCTGAGCACATTGTAGGAGGAGGAAGAGGAAGTAGCTTTGGCATCCAATACACCCCCATTGACTGATGGAGGAACCAGAACAAAGCATGCTTTCTACATGAAATGGGGAGGGATTAAAAACCCACCTCCAACTGTAGCTGAGAAACGGGAAGGGCACAGAGGGCTTTGCAGGCTGAGAAAGTGGTCCATCCCTTCATGAAACTGTGGCACTTTCCAGCCAGGAAAAAAGACCAGGACACGGTGCTGAAGAAGAGAATGTGTCTCTGTGTCGCTTCTCCCCAGCAAGGCTTCCGTTGGCCATTGAAGATCCATGACGCAGAGCCTGGAGAAGGAAGTCCGAACCACCCACCAGGAGCAAAGCGACAGGGGAGGAAGCGGGGCCTAGAGGCAATCCTCAGGACCCTGAAGAGCCAAGCTCCACGCGGAATGTTTTTGCAACATCAAAGTCAAGCCAACGCCTGAAAAAAAAAGAAAATCCCAGAATCTCTTTGAAGCTGTGTGCTGGCTGCAAGAGGGAATGGTGCTGGTTAAGGCGATGGGAAGCCTGATGCTGGATTCCGTGCCTAAGCCAGCAAATGCTTGTGTCTGCTGGGTCAGGATAGCATGTGCTAGGAGCGACAGGAAGGGGCAAAGGCTTCATGCTGTCACGGGAAGAGGACAGAAGCTTCACAAATTCCTCTCAACCGAGATCCATTGGGAGGGAGCCTTAGGATGACACAAGTGGGGAGGGATAGGAAGAAATCAGACAGACTGAGATGAAGGTATGCCTCCGTGATAGAGCACTTGTTTAGTGTGGTCCGTGGAATGGACGTCTCCCAATAGACTCGGGTGTTTTATTCAAGCTTGTGACTTGGGTATCCAACCCCCTGGCTGGAAGAGGTGTCACTGGTGGGGGTGGCTTGGATCCTGGGGTCTGGTGTGTTTAGAGGGCGGGTTTGCTTTCTAGTCTAAGGGTGTACAGAGAGGTCTGAGGCCTGCCTGGGTCCCTGCTGATTGCTGCCAGAGTTGCTCTCGTTTGTGATACTGGCTGTTCGGCGTCTGTCTGCTTGGACTCATGAATGGGAGCCAGCTTCTTCCACCATTTGATGGAACTTTCCCTTGGATCTGTAAGCTTGAAATAATCCCATCAAAAGTGTCTGGTTTGCATGGTCATCCAGGTGAAGCTGACTAGAACACCTGGCGTGGAAGAGGCCTTGGCTTCCGTCTGCAGAACCACCACAAAAAAATACCCTCAATATAAAGAGAAGACAAATGAACCGTGTGAAACAAAATGGATAGTTATTAAGAGGCGGGTTCCAAACGAGACACAAAAATCACATAAATCGTGGCTAGAGACTCTGGGGAGGTAAGCAATACATTTCTATGTAGATTGAGGCTGAGAGAGGTTAAATTACTTACCCAAACACAGCTAGTATCTGCCAGAATCCAAAATCACACTTTCCACCATACTGAATTGTCTCCTGGGTTGGGGAGGGGATCATTAAAAAACAGCCCATGTGTTAGTTAATGACATGGAAAGATGTCCAAGAGATATAGCTAAGTGGGAAGTGGGTAGGGCAGGTTGTGTGATCTATCTCTTGTGACACACACATTTATTTACCTCAGACATATCAAGATTGATATATAATGTAATGCTACCAAGTAGCTACCTCTGAGTGTTGAAGTTAGGGGTGTGGTAAAAATCATTTTCGTTAATCTATAACTTTCAAGTGTTGTGCTGGAAACACCACTGAACCTATTTTTAAATACTAACAGAACTCTGGGCTTTTTAAAACTCCTTTGGTGGAGTTTTGTCTAAACCTCATTTTGTAAATACCGCTGAGGTCCCTAAAAGGATGGGTAGATGCCAGTGTATAGCTGGAAATCTCAGAAGAGCAAGTGCTAATGGACAGCCACAGGAGGTTCAAGGACTATTTTTGCATCTGTGACTGCAGGGAACATGGCTTTGGGTAAGGAAGGCTGTAACATGAGGACTATGGGGGGGGGGGGCAAGTAAGGCTTCCTGGGAAGGCTCCGAATGCCAAGTTAAGAACTTGGTGCAGGTTATGAAGGACCCACTCTACAGGGGACAGTGGAGACACTGTCCTGAAACAGCGTCACAAACAGAGCAGGAAATTGTATGTTAGAAATTGTCTTTTCACTACAGGAAGTGTGGACAAAGTGGGATCTCTGATCCCAGCTTGGTTGGTCCTGGCTTGTGACACATTATCGCCACCTAGTGGTCACATGAGCAAATTGTAGGGCTAAAGGTTTGAGGCAGAGCCATGGCTGTGGAGAAACCTCTCCATTGTTACTGCATCCCCTGAGAGATCTCAGAGCTTGTAATTATCTGTAAAGGGAATTGAGCATTTCGTATTAACGTGAGTGTCTCCAGGGATGTGGACTGTCTTTATAATATCATAACACTTCACTGGAGCAGACTGCGCAAGACTGAGCAGCTATAAACAAAAAAAAAAATCACAGAAGTGTTTGGGGAATAGAGGGCACCGGGATACACACAGCCACTTTGAACTGTGACAAAGATGGGTCTGTCATTCCAGAAATAACCCGAGTGGATGACAGCGCAAGTTGCAACCACAATCAAGTTTTCAGTTGATAGTGTTTTCTGTCTGAGAGCTATGGAAAGTTGATTTACATCACTGGTGCCTGGTGTGATGTTGACATGGGAAAACTACACCCTTGGTTGAAGCAACAGGAAGGCGGAAGTAATAAAACCATTATTTTGGGCGGGGGTGGTGACTCAGTGGTTAAAGGCATTTGCTTGCCTATGGCCCTGGCTCGATTCCCCAGTACCCATGTAAAGCCAGATGCACGAAGTGGCACATGCTTCTGGAGTTTGTTTGCAATGGCAAAAGGCTTTGGTCTGTCTATACTCTCTCTCTCTCTCTCTCTCTCTCTCTTTCTCTCGCACAAGTAAATAAAAATATTTTTTCAGCCATTATTTTGACAATTCATGAGTGCATTATTTCACAATGACAATGGCTTATTCTTTGGGGCTTGGGAGGAGAGTTGTAGAGAGAAGACCCAGAATTTTCTATGTTGATTCCTGTGGAAGGAAGGAGTGAAGGAACTTTAAGGGCAAACCCAGAGATTCAGTGCAGGGTATTTTGGTTCAAATGTAAAATGTCTGCCTTGGGCTCGTGTGGTTGGATACTTGGTCTCCAGCTGGTGGTGCAGTAAGGGAAGATTGTGGACTATTTAAGAGGGAGAGACTTTCTGGAGGGAGTGAGTCATTGTGGGTGGGCCTTGAGGTTTTATAGCCCTACCCCCTTTCCTGTTTGCCTTGTGCTTCCTGATTGTGGGTGCGATATGACAAGCTAACCTCCTGGTCCCAGTGACGTGCCTTTCCCACCTTGACGGAATCATTCCCTCAACATTGTAATCCAGAATAAACCCTTTCCTTCCTCAAACTGCTTCTTGTCAGGTATTTGGTCATAGCAGTGAGTGAGTAACTAAGACACATGGTGACATAGGCATTGTTCCCCATCTGTCATTGCAAACATTCTATAACTAAACAGCGGAGTGTTCTTTTGTTGTTGCTGCTGTTACTGTTGTTTTCTAGAGAGGGTCTCTCTAGCCCAGGCACTCACTCTGTAGTCCCAGGTTGGCCTCGAACTCATGCCGATCTTCCTAACACAGCCTTTCAAGTGCTGGGATTAAAGGTGTATACCACTATGCCTTGCCTAATATTCTTTCTTTTTAAAACTCTTTTTAGCCTTTAAAATAATTTTTTAATCTACTTATTTTCAAGTGGGGACGGGGGTGGACTGTGGTGTGCCAGGGCCTCTAGCCACTGCAAACGAACTCCAGATGCATGTACCACTTTGTTCATCTGGTTTTATGTGGGTCTTGGGGAACTGAACCTGAGTCATGAGGCTTTGCAGGCAAACACCTTAATTGCTGAGCCATCTCTGTAGCCTGTATTTTTTTGATTGACACATAGTATTTGTGCATTTTCATGCTATTCCCACATAGATCTATGGGGAACAGCATGGCACCGTGTGGCATTGGTAGGCATTTTGCAGTGCTCCTTGGGATGTGATCTGTAGCTACTTAAAACTTTCATACCTCTCTTAATTTTTCAAAATTGACTCTTTCAGCTTCCGATGTCTTCAGCCTTTAACAGGGACTCTATGTAATCCACAGACCTTGTACAGAAAAAGGTGTTAATTTAGGCCTGACTGATTCAGAATATGTGCTAACCATGTCAGAGGTGGGGAAAAAATGTAGCTCATAAGACTCTGGAGGAAAAGAATACTGAAGCATGTTCATACAGGCTCAGAGGCGCTAACCACTGAGGACAAACGTGTGTAGGTATTTCAGAACATCAGTAGCTACGGAGTGATACCATAATTACCACCTAAGTAAGTTGCTTCTTGGGCTGGAGAAATGGCTTAGCAGTTAAGGCGTTTGCCTGCAAAGCCAAAAGGACCCAGGTTCGATTCCCAAGACCCACATAAGCCAGATGCACAAGGGGCATATGCATCTGGAGTTCATTTGCCGTGGCTGGAGGCCCTGACACACCCATTCTCTCTCTTTCTGTTTCTCTTCTCTCTCCCCCTCTCCCCGCTTGCAAATAATAATAAAAAAGTTGCCTCTCTTACTGCTCCAAAAAAATACATATCTAAAGTAACTTCAGGGAGGGTTTATTTTGGCTTAAAGTTCAAAGGGCTACATCCATCATGGTGGAAAAGGAATGGTGGTCGGAGCTTGAAGCTGCCAGTCACATGGTCTCTGCATTCACTAAGCAGAGAGATGCATGCTGGTGCTCCGCTCACATTCTCCTTCTTTTCTTTCTTTTCCCTCCAGTACAGAACCTCAGCCCATGGAAGGACACAGCCCACATTTCAAGTGCGTCTTCCCACCTCAGTTTACCTAATCTACACACTCCCCCCACAGACAGGCCTAGAGATTTGTTTCCTTGGAGATTCTAAATGCCATCAAGTGGGCAATCAGGATTAATGATCATTCGGTCCCTTCTCATCAGTTTTTCGTTGAGCAGGGCCTGCACAAAGCAGGGTTTATATTATTTTGGCTTGTGTCACTCTTCATTGAAACAATGACAGCTGATGATTTAGGAAACAGCCATCTTATGTTCCTGTTCCGTTCTCCTGACCTTCCGTTCCCTGTGTCCCCACTTCATCTGAAGTGGAGTGTAGTTACCACATCTGAATGGTCTTGGCGTCCTGGCAGCTGCTGATAACTTTTGGATGTGAAGAGGATACAGAAGAATGACAGACATGAAAAGTACTCCCAAAGTTCCCGGACAAACTCTCATCTTCTGAGTCTAGAAAGCATCTGCTCACACATAATTAAGAATACATACCTAGGACTGGAAAGGTAGCTTAGCGGTTAAGGCACTTGCCTGTGAAGCCTAAGTACCCAGGTTCAATTCCCCAGGACCCACGTAAACCAGTTGCACAGAGTCTGAAGTTCATTTGCAGCAGCTGAAGGCCCTAGTGCACCCATTCTCTCTATCTCTAATTGCCTCTTTCTCTCTCTCTCTCAAATAAATAAATAAAAATAAAATATGAAAAGAGAGAATGCATCCTCCTGCACATGTTTGTGATGCGAGAAGGGTCATGACCTTTGGACAAACTCCCAGGGACACAGAGACCCCTATGCCCTCTTGGTGCATATAATCTCTAGTGGTGAGGTCTTGTGAGTTTTTTTTTCGGGGCAGGGTTGTGATTTTTTTAAATAAGATATTTCATTTATTAGAGAGAAAGAGGCAGATAGAGAGAATGGGCATGCCAGGGCCTCTAGCCACTGCAAACGAAGTCCAGCAGATGCATGTGCCACTTTGTGCACTTGGCTTTACGTGGGCACTGGGGAATCCAACCTGGGTCCTTAGGCTTTGCAGGCAAGTGCCTTAACCGCTCAGCCATCTCTCCAGCCTGGGGTTTTGTGATTTTTTTTTTTTTTTTGTGATGGGTGTGAAAACTGCCTCGTTGTTCACTGAGCTTTGCTCTATGAGAGGAAATGGGATCAGACACTTGCACTGCTTTTGAGCTGTGCTGTCTTGGCCAAGCCACTTCATCTTAGCGAAGCCTCAGGGTTTTCCATGTTGACCATGGAAATAAAGGGTCACTTGGGTGTCAGAAAGAAATGGTAGGCCCTCGGTGAATGTGAGCTGTGGTGGTCAGTAACATGCAGGTGGTCATGAGGTGAACCAGTGACACCAGCTGCCTCCTGACAGACAGACTGTGTGACCCGTCATTGCCCCGGGGGACAAACCAGCCACCATGATCTTCCCCTTCTGGACTTGTAGTTTTTGTCACCCACCTGCCCAGCCCTATATACATCTGGTCTCAATAGCTAGGCTCTCCTCCACCCCCAAACAGGAAGTACACATCCGGAATTGTTTGTATGTGAAGGTCGGGCTCGTGCCCACGTGCGGTTGGGTGCTATTTCCTTGCCTTGTATGATTTTTCAAATTCCAATACATTTTCCACGTCCTGACCTCTGAAGCCTTGACCTTTCCAGGAGCAAGTTCTGAATGCTGGTTTTGATGATGATTTGTCTCTGGGCAGACAGGCACAGTTCTCCTGTCCTGTCATAACTCTGGTCTCTAGATGTCATGTACCCTGACCACCAGGTACTGTGGGGACACTCCTGTTTCAAGCTTTTCCTCAAGCATTTTACCTATTTTGTTTTGTTTTGTTTTGGTTTGTTTTGCTTTTTCAAGGTAGGGTCTCACTAGCTCAGGCTGACCTGGAATTCACTATGTAGTATCAGGGTGGCCTTGAACTCATGGCGATCGTCCTACCTCTGCCTCCCAAGTGCTGGGATTAAAGGCGTGTGCAACCATGCCTGGCTCCTTTTACCTGTTTGGACCCCACTATAGCCTCCTTGCTTCAGTGCCCTGATACTCAAATATGTGGTATGCAGACATAAATACACAGAGATGGACAAATAGTAAGTAAGTAGACTTTCAATGAAACACTGAAATAGTTGGAAAGAAATCATGATACTGAGTGGCTTTCTACTGCTCCATTGACCCTGATTCATTTATTCATTGACTGATCACCCACCTTACAGTGGGGCCCCTGTGTGGGCTGAGCTACTCGGCTGAGGGCATTGCATGATGCAGGCATGGGAAAGCTTGTTCTGAGCCTGTGGAATGAAGCAAGCTGCAATCCCCCTTCCCTCCAAACTCCCCAGTTATAGCGGCCTTGTTTTGCCTGCTCTCTTGAAGACGTGTTATATATACCTGGGAACCTCCAGTAGGAAGTTCAGTGATGGGCAGAGGCCCGTAGACAAGAGGAGTGGACGGCAGTCTCAGCTCCAGCTAACCATGGGACCCTTGTGAACGCTGAGCCAGGAGAGGAGGCAGCTGGCCTAGGTGAGCCGGATCTGGAATTCTGTTCATTCAAAAACATCACGTTGAAACACCAGGGCTGAAAAGGAGACCCGTACATGGCTGACACCTTAGCTCTTGATGTCAGAGTTGGTGGATGCCCGGGCCTAGCTTATCCCACGTGAGCCTTGTATGTAGATGTCCCGAGGACTTATTAGTACCAGAAATGCCCCCAGAAGCCTCACCTGAGTGACGCTTCCAGCCAAGACCAGCTACTATAAAAATGTACATTGACTGAAGTCTTTCTTCTGCTGTTACCGTTGAAGGGTTTGTGTGTGTGTGTGTGTGTTTTCATTTCAAGCTACATGACTATCAGCTGTTTGGAGCCTTCACCCACGCTGGTGACCTGTAACCATGTAGTAACTGTACCAGTGTACATGTGACACGCCTTTCCGAGGAAGGGGGATGATGAGGTCACTTTTCCATGGGTGCCTATGTCAGGAAAGCTACACATTATACCGCAAAGCACTTTCAGTGAAGTTAAAGGAAATTATACCATTACTAGATCTTAGAATATTTTGAAGGGCTTCTTTAATTTCTTTCTGATTACAGATCAAATATATGCTCATTTTGGAGTGGGAACAATAACAATAAAACATCCTAGAAATGACTGTCTTTTAACATAAATGTGCATTTCTATTTTTGTGTTATTTGCGTTCTGTTTTTGGTATCCCATATTTTATTGTATTCAGTTCTCGTAGGATTGAAATAGTTCCAAAAATTACTATCAGTGGCTGCGTATACAATATATAATTGTTATTAATTAGTTACCTTCTCATTGCTGGGACAGGATACCTGGGAAAAATCTGTTCAAGGTAGGAAAGGCTTATTTCAGTTACAGCTGGAGGCCACAGTCCATCAAGGTGGAGAAGGCATGGTGGCAGGAGAGTGAGGCGGCTTGTCACCTTCTGTCCACAGTGAGGGAGAGTGTGCTGATCGCTGATGCTCAGCCAGCTCTCTCCCCCACAAATGGAGTGATGCCACCTACAGTTAGGGTGAGTCTTCCCACCTCAGTTAATGTCATCATTATAACCCCTTACAGGCAGGCCAAGATGCTTGCGCCCTTAGTAATTTTAGGTCTTGTTAGTTGATTTAAAAAAAAAAGAACCATCACAGGGCTGGAGAGATGGCTTAGCGGTTAAGGCATCTGCCTGCCAAGCCTAAGAACTCCTGTTTGATTCTCCAGGTCCCACGTTTAGCCAGATGCAATGACTCAAGGGTGCAATGCCACACTTGCCCACAAGGGGGCGCACGCATCTGGAGTTTGTTCACAGCAGCTGAAATGGCCCTGGAGCACCCATTCTCTCTCTCTCTCTCAAAAAAAAAAAAAAAAAAAAAAAAACAAAATAAAAACAAAACAAACCATCACAGCTACAGCATAATTTATTTAACCATTATTACAATGTATTTTTTACTTAATCATTATGAAATTGTTTTCATGGGTGCCTTTGTTGATGAAAAGACAAATATGTCTTTTGATGAACAGATCTGAAGTTCACATTGGTGGCGAGAAGAAATTGTCTATAATTAGCATCTATTAAAATTTCTGCCCACAACCTAAGTTACTTGATGTTAAAACACTCAACTAATGCACAGAGACTTCTATTTGTGTGTGTGTGTGTGTGTGTGTGTGTGTGCACCCAAACTGTTAGTAAAGATAAGAACAGTCAAAACAATAAAAGATTAAGAGAAGCTAGAGAGCTGGAGACATGGCTCAGCAATTAGGGTGCTTGCCTGCAAAGCCGAATGGCCTAGGCTCAATTCCTTAGTGCTCATATAAAGCCAGGAAGCCCTGGCATACCCATACTTACTCTCTCTCTCTGCCTGCCTCTCTCTCTCTCTCAAATAAATAAATAAATAAATAAATAAATAAATAAGATTTTTGAGTGTCAAGTGTGGCCCAATGTTTAAACAACGCCATGAACATGTGCAATGTAAGATGAACGTGTAAATTATATAAAAAATACTTACCTTTCTCACTTCATGGTTACTTTACATATACCACCCAAGGATGAAGACCCAACAAGTGAGTGTCTGTGACCAGAAAACAGCTTAATTAGAGTGGGTGCTTGGAGGTAGGTTTATACAACTTTACTCTGACGGTGTGCCTTTTTTTTTTTTTTTTTTTTTGGAGAGAGAGAGAGAGACAAAGAGAGAGAGACAGGAAGACAGATAGAGATGGGCGCGCCAGCAGTCTCTCAGCTGCTGTGAACGAAACCCAGATGCATGCGCCCCCTTGTGGTCAAGTGTGGCATTGCGCCCTTGCGTCACTTTGCATCTGGCTAAACATGGGACCTGGAGATTGGAACCGGGTTCTTAGGCTTAGGAGGCAGGCGCCTTAACCGCTAAGCCATCTCTCCAGCCCTGACGGTGTGCCTTTTGAGCTAACTCGTGTCAGTTCCTGGGTGAGCTATACCTGTTATCAACATGAGCATTCCTGTGAGTATTGATCTGAATTCATAAGAGGTTTCTACATCATGTCTCTTATGCTTCCTGAAAGCCTTTACACATGTTTTATTTATTTATTTTCAAGGAGAGAGACAGACAGAAAGAGAGAGAACGGGCACACCAGAGCCTCCAGCTGCTGCAAATGAACTCCAGATGTACGCGTCACTTCATGCATCTGGCTTTACACGGGTACTGGGGAACTGAACCCGGGTTGTAAGAGTTTACGGGCAGTCGCCTTAACTGCTGACCCACCTTTCCAGCCCCCTGAGAGCGTTTTGATGTGGTTAGTGGGTCAATGTTCCCATTTCACAGACAGGGCAACTGAGGCACATAGTTGGTAGTCACAGAGAAGGGACTGGAATATACCATCTACTATCTCAGGGGCCATTAACTGGAACCTTGGTTTCAGAACTGGGTGACCATTGCAGTTCTCATCATTTAAACATCCCATCTTCAGATACTTCCAAAATAAGAATTCTCAGTAAACGCACATATTCCATCACCTCAAGCAAGTGTCTTTCATTCACAACAGAAAGTTACCACACATCCCTGTGTGTGGACAGCTGCCCAAACCAGGGAGCATATGGAATGTTGCCTCACTGCCACCTCACGTTCGGGATGCAGTGTGGTTGTGAGAACGCTCACGTCTTACCTTTAGTCAGTATGCTGCCTAAATGTATGAATGTGAGGCACTGTGGTATTTTGGAACGTGATATTAAGTTTCCTGATTGGAAATGTTCTTGAACTAAAATATCCTCCGTGACGAGTTTTTTTTTTTTCTTTTTTGTGGTTATAAAAAGAGATCCGCATCTCACAGGTTACCCTATCTGCTAATTACTTAGGATTCAGATCAGGTATCTGTGGTCGAATTAGCATGCAACAACCACCGGGTTTTTAACAAGGTTTTCGGATGAAGAAAGAAAGAGCTGTAGGTGATAAAATGGTACCAAGGAGAAAAGAAGAAGTGCGTTTCCAGGGTTAAATCTTTACCTTCTAGGTTAAGCGATGGCTGCTTAATGTCTTAGGATATTGAGCCTGGGTGGGGCAAAGAGGAGATATACAGATCGTTCCTTGTGAGGGGGAGAAAACATATCTCAGAGGTCCGCGTGGCTTCCAGTCGCGATGTGACGTGGGCCAAGTCGCCCCTTTCACCCTGTGTCGGAGGATCTGTGAGAGCTGATTATTTTTCAATTAACAGTGGGTAAGAGGTGCCTCCCGAGACAGAGGCCCTGTTTTCCTATGTGTAGCTATCTAGCTGCGTAATCTATTTCTAGTTACATCTTATTTGAGCTTATGCGTGTATGTGCGTGCATGGGCGGGCGCTCATGTGCGCACATGCACGTGGAGGCCAGAGGGCAGCCTCAGGTGTGATGCTTAGCAAGTTTTGAGACAGGATCTCTCATGAGCCTGGAGCTCACCAGTCAGCCTAGACTAGCTACCCAGTAAGTCCCAGGGATCCTCCTGTCTCTACTGCCACAGTTCTGTGATTATAGGCATGCACCCCCATGCCTGGCATTTTTATGTGTGTACTGAGGATCGAACGTAGACTCTGATGCTTGCTAGGAAAGCACTCTACGGACTGAGCTATCTCCCCGGCCTTCGCTATCTCTTTACGCATATTACTACACGCTTGCAGTTTGCCGAGGTCTTGCCCTAAATGACGGAGGTGGAATCCGAGGAAAGACTCCCCTTTGCTTCTCTTGCCAGCCTCTGCTTGGTTCGTGTACATGTGAATGCAGCAGTGAGCCTGTTCTTTCTCCATCCTTCCTCCCCAATCCATGCCGGCCCTTGGCCTTGAAATGAAAGGAGTATGCCTCACAATGACTCACCCTCAGGCGGGAACGCAGCCCTTTTGTCCTCAAAGTGCGCCGTCTCCACCAAGCAGGCCCTTGCCTGTTGTGCAGGCTTCCCTGGACCATCCGAACCGAGTTTCACTGGGTTTGTTCTGCAACTGCAGTGTTTATGTTACGGGACCGAGAGAGGAGTCAGTGAGTGGATATTCCTGAGGAACTTAGTAGCCAGTTAGATATCGAGTTATTAAAAATAACAGGTGTGGGCTGGAGAAATGGCTGAGCAGTTAAAGCATTTGCCTGCGAAGCCAAAGGACCCAGGTTCAATTCCCCAGGACCCACGTAAGCCAGATGCACAAGGGGCACATGCATCTGGAGTTCGTTTGCAGTGGCTAGAAGCCCTGGTATGCCCATTCTCTCTCTGTCTGTCTCTCTTCTATCTCTCTATCTCTGCTTACAAATAAATTAATTTAATTAAATTAAATTTTAAAAACCTTTAAAAAATAAATAAATAAGTAACAGGTGTTCGGGGCGGAAGAGATGGCGCAGTGGTTAAGTGCACTTCCTGCACAATTCCTGCACAAGCATGAGGGCTGGGGGGGGGGGCCTGAAACCACCTGAGTTCAAAATCGCCAGATCCAGTGTCCCCGGCCTGTAACTCCAGTCACACCAAGGGGAGCAGAGACCATGAGCTCTGAAGAGCAGCAAGCTCTGGTGTCAGTAAGAGACGGGCTCAGAGAAGAATGAGTGAAAGAAAGATGGGAGCACTGCCCTGATGTCCCCTTGAGGGCCACGACAGGGCCCCACCCACCCCTTCCGGTGAGCACATGGGGCACATGCATGGGCATCCATAGCACACATTACATGCATAAATACACACAAGCAGACATAAATAACATGAGGTTGTCCGACACTGTGGACCCCAGAGGAGGGTGGGAGGGATCATACCAGGTGGATGCTGTAGCCCACCCAGCCTCACCAGCTCTAGGCTGCTCGCACACACGCCCTGTCTGCTCTCCAGCAGGGACAACACAGGCCAGGGAGAAGGAGACAGCCAGGCCTTCTCTTCAACCAACTCAGCCCATCGCATATCTGCCTGCTGTCTGGAGAAGTGGAAAGAGAAAGCTCAGCCAAAAGGTTACACAGCACACTTCAGGAACTCCTGCTAGGCACATTTGCATATCTTTACAATGGACTCTCAAACCATCACCACACCTTAAGGGGGCAGTGACTCCCTAGCAAGGTGATTGCAGATGCAAACTATAAAGTAAAACACTGAATGGCATCTGTATCCGTGGGGTTGGATCATTTGTAAATTGTATTCAGTCCAATTTCAAAGTTCCACAACTTAGTTGAGTGAAACAAGGACTTGGCCTTTAACTGTATAAGGAATAGCAAGTCTGACATGCAAACTCAACACTCAACAGTCATCAAACTTCTGCAGGCTAACCAGTGGTCAGTCAGTTTCCAGACCCTTCTGGAAAGAAATGTGATGAGTCCTGTGCAAGTCAGTACGCAGCTGGGGGAGGGGCGTGCTTTGTACATCCTCTTAGGAATCAAACCGTGGCTGTCTGTGCTCTCTAGAGTATGGGATTTTGCTCCAGTCATGGACTACGCCTTGAAAAGCAGGCCTCAGAGGTCTTTCCAAGAATTTGCATTTTTAACCTTTTCTGTCCTCTTGAGCACCATGGAATACAATAGCAGCTAAACCAGTCTCAGTGCCTTTGCTTTTAACTTTTTGAGGTTTTCAACTTAAAATCTTGAGGTTTCTCAACTTAAAATCTTGAAATCTGCATGTCCACTTGGGAGGTTATCCCTTACGTAGCCCAGTTCCAACTGCACTGGTTCTCATCCACTGACTCATAAGCCAAGCCATGCAATACTGTCTGCTCAAACTCTCATCAGAATTATAAAACAGACATCCGGATCTTCAGTTGCAAGCACCAAGTCCGTGCCCATTCCTCCAAAACAAAGGTTGCAAAAGGTCACCAGGTTCTCTCACCCCCACTCCTGGTACCACTTTACTGTCACTAGGTGTATCAGATGTACTTTCAGACCAGGCATTGCTGTGACAAAAATACTGACAAAAGAAACTTAAGGAAAGAAGCCACCACAGCACACAGGCAAATTTTGGCTTCAGGAACTCCTGCTAGGCACATTTGTCTTTACAATGGACTTCTAGTTCATCACACCTGGTGGCAGGAGTGATTGGGCAGTTAGTCAAAACACTGAATATATTGGGGACATATATCCATAGGCTTCTAGGGAGCAGAGAGCGTTAGGGATACTGGGCCAGAGAGAGAGGGATACTGGGCCTCAGCTCATTTTTATCCTTTCCATTCAGTCTGGGATGCTGCTGCCCATAGTGAGGGTGAGTCTTTTTGCCTCAACTAACCCAATCTAGAAACTTCCTCACAGACATGCCCAGAGGTTTATTGTCTAGGGGATTCTAGAATCTGTCAAGTTCACAGTCCATATTGACTATGACACTAGGGATCAAATGTCTTTAAGACATTTACACCAGTGAGGAAGATTTGCATAAAATCAATCACAACTAATTTCTGTTTGACTCCTCAGCAGACACCCTCTGTTTTTGTTTTGTGTGGGGTGGGGACGGGAACGGGGTAGGTACGCATGTGTCATATCTTGTGCTTGGAGGTCGGAGGACAGCCTCTGGAAACTGAACATCTATCTCTGTCTTCCCCCTTGTTTGAGGTAGGCTCTCTCATCGCTCATTGTTGCATTTGCCATGGCCAAGTGGCCCACAAGTGTTCAAGACATTCTCCTGTCTCATCCTGCTGTGAGAGCGCTGGGACTGCAGCATCTGGACTTTTACATGAGCTCTGGGGGGGGTGGGGGGGGTTCTGAAGTCCAGTATGCTGTGCTTACACAACAAGCGCTTTATTGACTGAGCTATCTCCCCAACCCCACACCTAGTGCCTTTATTTATTTATTTGAGAGAGAGAGGGAAAGAGACAGAGTGGGCACCCCAGGGCCTCCAGCCACTGCAAACCCACTCCAGACACATGCACCACCTTGTGCATCTGGTTTATGTGGGTCCTGGGGAATCGAACCTGGACCCTTTGGCTTTGCAGGCAAATGCCTTAACCACTAAGCCATCTCTCCATCCCCCCAGTGCCTTTTATAACACCTATCCCATGTGTCCTTTACACCCTAGCTATGGTAAAGCTATAATAAAGTTCCTTGAGAATCAAATACATTATGCTACGCAAATATAGTGTCTAGAATTTCCTTTGTAAAAATATTTATTTTATTTATATATATAATATATATTTATAAATAAAATATAATTTATTTATTAGAGAGAGAGAGAATATGGGCATGCCAGGGCCTTCTGCCACAGCAAATAAACTCCAGACACATGCACCGCTTTTGTGCATCTGGCTTTACATGGGCATTGAGGAATGGAACCCAGGCCATCAGGCTTTGTCAGCAAGCACCTTTAACCACTGATCCATCTCTCTAATCCATGTCTAGAAAAATCTAACTTCACAGTTTGCTTGTATATTCATAGCATTGCTTAGTTTACAGAAATAGTTCCTTAAAATTAAAAGACGTTTTTCTTTAGAGATGAAGCACAGAGGAGCTCACTACCTTCCAGGGGCGCAGTTTCTGGTTGTCTTGCCCGAGCCATAACCGTCTCTGGACTGGCATGTATTTTCAAAATATTATCTACACTTATGCCAAAAGGGCTGTTTTTATTTCCTTAGGAGGAGCCAAAACGTAACGTTTCTAGGTTAAAAGTCTATTCCCACTTGACTTAAGTCCTTGGGTTTAGTCATTCATTGGTTTTACAAATATGTGCCCAGTTCCCCGTGCCAGATACTAACTAAATTAACTATGCCACTTAAGATCTACTACAAGTATGATGTGAGGGGTTTTCTTTTTCAGTTTCCTAGAGCTTGGAAAGGGATAAATTATACTCTGCCTTGAAATAGTATTGACCATATTATTGTTGGGTGATTTAGAAGGGCCTGGAGGCTCAGACACTGTGCAGGATCCTCAATACAAGCGTCCTTCTCTCTGGCCTTTTACTGAAGATAAATGATGTTTTGCTTCTTGCTGCCTATATTTTACATGCTGGAAGATTCTTTTTCTTTCTTTCTTTCTTTTCTTTTTTTTTTTTTTTAACAAGTAAACCCTTGATTAAACGATGGAAGCGATCTTGGCAAATATATTATCTCCCTCTCCCTCCCCCCCCACTTGGGTTTAACATCATCTGTAAAATTGGGCTGTGCAGAGGCCGGTCTAAAGCGCCTTTATTGCTTATAGCCTGGCTGTCATTCATCTCCCAAAGTCTAAATGATGGCTTTTAGAATGCCATAGCTACCAAAATGTTTTCTCCATCCCAGACCGCCTCTGCCTCCTAGGGTCCAGGGCTTCCTGTTTGCTCCTCACTCCCACAGAATCCCGCTGGGCTGTTCTCTGGCGCCATGTCTCCAGTCCCTGGGGAAGATAATAGAGAGGAACCAGAAGCCTCCATGAAGCTGTTTCTTCCAGGGGCTTTTTAATGACTCATGAACTGTAGGGGGTGCTGGCCTTTGGGAGGGAGAAGGCAAACTTCTTGTTTCTTTCTTCCTGCCTAAAAGAAAACAGCTCAGAGAGCACAGCATCACAGGCAGCTGCCTTGGTATCAGACCATTTGCAAAAAAAAAAAAAAAAAAAAAAAAAAAAAAAAAAAAGGCACAGCAAACCAAACAGAACACTCTAGATTTGCCCTCAAAATCATAAGGGGACCAGATTTTTAAATATCTTAATACATCTCCTCTGACTCCCCACCTGTTTGTTTTCCCCCTCTCTTCCTCCACTTTATATCCTTAACAAGGACCAAGAACACAAGGAGCAGGCTTCTCACCCAGTAGAGTGGGAACAGTCCGTTGGCTTTTGAGTAACTCGTAAGATTATTCTTCTGCAAAAATTTCAGGCACTGTCTTCCAAAAAAGTCATGAGTAAGGAGCGTGAATGATTGCAGCTGGGATGGATTCACCCCCTGCCTGTCGTTTCTAAGATACCCATGGCATCGATCTCCGCACCATCCGTCATTTTTTCCAGAACATGGAACATAGGATGGAAGGCTTCCTTGCCTGTTCATGCCTGCTTCGGGCTGGCTCACGCCCCACGCTCGCTCGTTAGTTCTCACGAGTGAGGCATGGAGGGAGCTCTGCCGTTGCGAGGTGTCTGCATCCTTGTCTCGGGGACCAGTGACTCACCCCACTTGGTGTTTATAAACATCTTTCCCCTTTGTCCACTTTCTGCCCTGGTTGGGTAATTAATGTTATTGGAGGAAGCAATGACATTTTTCCCCTCACAGCTGAAGATGAGACAATGCATGAAGCATCACACGAGTGTACTGGGCTTAACCGTTCCCATTTGCACAGTCACTGTTACCCAATAGCCCAAGGATCCTTCCAAAGTTCTTCCCATGCCCAGGGCCACAAGTCCTTAAAGGACCAGGATTCATCTGTAGTGGGGATACAAGTTTTACTCTGAAACTTTCTCTTGTTCTCACTTAAAAAATATTTATTTTTATTTATTCATGAGAAAGAGAGAGAGAATAAGTATGCCAGAGCTTCCAGCTGCTGCAAACAAACTCCAGAGGCATGTGCTACCATGTGCATCTGGCTTCCGTGGGTCCTGGGGAATGGAACCTGGGTCTTTAGGCTTCACAGGCAAGTGCCTTAAATGCTAAGCCTTCTCTCAGGTCCCTCACCACTTTTTTTCTTCCCAGTTTGGAAACTTTTCATGACTTCTCTTGAGTTGGGTTTGCCTGGTTTTATACTTTATACTTTATATGAGCCAGGGAAGTGATAGTGTCCACATCACTAATGTTCCGGAGAAAGACTCCTTCCCCGGGCTGACCTCCCCGTCACGACGCCAGAGGCAGCACTGTGATTATTACCATTTGTCAACATGTGTTTTCTGTCACAGCTGACAGGATCAGGGCCACTCCCACCCAGAATACACACCCACCCAGGCAAACATTCTCCAACTCTCCTCCCCTTTCCTTCCCTTTCTTCTTTTCCTTTCTTTTCTCTTTTTAAAAACTATTTTTATTTATTTATTTGAGAGACAGATAAAGACACACACAGAGAGGGAGAGAGAGTATAGGTGTGCCAGGGCCTTCTGCTACTACAGACACATGTACTACTTGGTTCATCTGACTTTACATGGGTACTGGGGAATCAAACCCTGGTCTCTGTTTCTCTCTGTCTCTCTCTGTCTCTCTCTCTCTCTCTCTCAGTGCAGGGTCTCTTTACCTCAGGCTGATCTGGAATTCATTCTGTGAGCACAAGCTGGCCTCAATTTCACAACCATTCTCCTATCTCAGGCAGCTAACTTTTCTTCTTTCTTTCTTTCTTTCTTTCTTTCTTTCTTTCTTTCTTTCTTTCTTTCTCCTCCCTCCCTCCCTCCCCCTCCCTCCCTCCCTCCCTCCCTCCCTCCTTCCTTCCTTCCTTCCTTTCCTTTCCTTCCTTCCTTCCTTCCTTCCTTCCTTCTTTCTTCTTCTCTCTTTTCCTCTATCCCTTCCTTTCTTTCTTTCTTTCTTTCTTTCTTTCTTTCTTTCTTTCTTCCTCTCTTTCTTTCTTTCTTTTGTTAACACAGTGTCTCTTCCAGCCAGGCTGGTCTCAAACATGCTATGTTCCTGAGGCTGACTTTGACATTCTGATCCTCTTGCCTTCAAAGTGCTGGCATTACCAGTGCCAGTGTGTACCACCACACCTGGTTTATGCAATGCTGGGGATGGGACCTAGGGCTTTGTGCATGCTAGGCCAGCCAGCTCTCTATCACCTGAGCTACATCTCTAGCCCTGCAACACCATTTTCTTTCCTAAAGAAAGGTACTCGAATACAAGACTCTAAGAGGTGGCTTTCTTGTGTAGTCACTTTGAATCTCCTTCAACATATGAAAAAAAGGTTTGCTTGGGCCTTTTAGAATTTAGGTTGCTTTTAGCCACAAATGGGCTGGGACACATCTGGGATGACAGGTCACCTATGGTCCACCTGGAATCCCTGCCTTCTGTTGTAGTGATTTCCCTTGGGTCAATTTTGGTTGGAAGTGGAAAGTTCAGCGTGACTCATGGCTTCTCAGTCATTTTGTTGTTTGCGTGGGAAAGCAGGCTCTCCAAAGGCTTGCAGGCGTGACAGTGAGCAAGAACCGTCTGGTAGGTCAGCAACTGTTGATGGTCTCAGGTAGGCATGGTTGATCAACACTAAATCAGCTGTCCTGTGGCTTACTACCCGACTTGGCCTTTCCTCTGCCTCCCTTTCTGTCCTTTAAATATGACGCGTTAAAAGGAAAATTAATAATATCTCCCGAATGCCATTGTGTGGTGGAAAAGCCTCCCAATTAGCTATGGACATTGAGGTAGACGTCTGAACTTGGCCATGATCAAGCCACGAGTTCACGCCTTGGAATTTAGAAGACCAAAGACATCTGAAGAAAGGATTTGGTCCCTGTGTGACATAAGTATTCGAAATCCACCAGACAGAACCAGCTTCTTTCTGTTCATGGGTTGCGGGAGCCCACTGCAGGCTAGAAGGCCAAGTGACACTAGCAAAGGGCTGGCCTAACGAAATCTGTTCCCTGTGAACAGAAATCAATAAATGCCATTAAGTCCAAGTGCTAATGGCTGCGCCCTGCTCTACCCTGGCCCTCCATGTGATTGTATGCCCTTACACAGCACTTTGCTTCTGAGGGTTCTTAACAATTGAAGAGACAGCCCATGCATGAAACCCATAATCCAGAAAGCACAAGGTCATGACCGGCACGTGTAGCTGCAGACAAAGAGTCATGAAGTTGAAGAGCAGGAAGAAACTTCAGAGCATGGCATGCCCAGATTCCCTCAGGCAAATTAATTAACAAAAAATTATAGAAGCAGGGGCTGGAGAGATGGCTTAGCAGTTAAGGTGCCTGCCTGTGAAGCCTAAGAATGCCAGTTCAAATCTCCAGGTCCCTCGTTTAGCCAGACACAAAAGTGATGTAAGCACGCAATATGGCACATTCACCACAAGGGGGTGCATGCGTCTGGAATTCGTTCACAGTGGCTGAGAGGCCCTGGTGCGCCCATTCTCTATCTGTCTCTCTCCAAAAAAAAAAAAAAAAAAAAGTTATAGAAACAGGGGCTGGAGAGATGGCTTAGCAGTTAAGGCATTTGCCTGCAAAGCCAAAGGATCTTGGTTTGATTCTCCAGGACCCACGTATGCCAGATGCACAAGGTGGCACATGCATCTGGAGTTTGTTTGCAGTGGCTGGAGGCCCTGGTGTGCCCATTTTTCTCTCTCTCTGTCAAATAAATAAATAAAACATATTTAAAAAATTATGGAAGCAAACTTTCAAGTCAATGCCCTGTAATTAGTGGCTGGAGTTTGAGATACTCAACAAGGTAACACAGCCCTCTACCCGTCGGGGGACCCACTGCGTCTCTCTGGCACTGCTGGTTAGCAGCTGCTCGTTGGATGAGGTGGCTGGAAGAAGAAAATGCTGTCTCCCTGGGTATGTTGGGCTCCATCCAGCCTGTAACCAGTCGCATCCATGTCTCCTTTCCTGTAATAATTAGCAAAATTTCCCTCAGTTGTGTGGGGGCTGGAGGCAGAGGAACAAACCCGTCCGTGGTATGATAAGAGTTCCTCCTACCATCCCCAGGGTAGAAGGCAAGCTCTTGGCCATGCCATTAAGATGCAGACCTTGGGAGTTCCACCTTGCTCTTCTAGAATCCTCTTCTCTAGAGCCTTTGGCACATGATCCAGGAACTGTTACTGTTCTTCCACGCTTGCCTGTACTCTGCTGATACCAGTCTCTGTCAAGACCCCTGCCCTCCCTTTGTCTTCCTGGCACGCCGTGATTCTTCAAAGGCAAGTATGACTGGGACTTCTGCCTTCTTCTAAAACCTGAGGGACCCGACCATCTCTCTATGATGAGTATGATACGAGTTGCTTGTTCTAACTGTACTAAAACCCGATGCTTGCGACCTTCTCAGCCGAACCTAGAGCCTGGGATGAAGGAGTTATCCAATAAATATCTGTGACTAGTGGGATGGATACACAGTTAGATGTCCTACAAAGCTCTTTTCTTTTTTCATTTTTTAGTTTTTAGGGAGAGGGAGAGTGGGGAGAGAGACAGAGTTGAGACAGAGAATTGGTGGGCCAGCGCCTCAGCCACTGCAATCAAACTCCAGCTGCGTGTGCCACTCGTGGGCATGTGCAACCTTGTGCTTGTCTCACATTTGTGCATCTGGCTTACTTGGGATCTGGAGAGTCGAACATGGGTCCTTAGGCTTTGCAGGCAAGCATCTTAATCACTAAGCCATCTCTCCAGCCCCCAAGCTCTTTTCTTGGTCCTTTCTACCTATGATCTATAGGGGTGGGACTTCTCTTTTGTTCGCTCTCTACCTGAACACTTTGGATATGATTCAATTCACACGATGCTTTAAAAGTTTGTTTACTGAACGAATGAAACACATGAGGATTTTTTTTTCTATTTTAATGTGTGGATTTTAGGATTTTTGCTGGCAAGCGTGATGGAGTTGGAAGAGCACATGGGACCTGTATCTGGCCTTTTCCTCACATGAATTGGTCACATCTGTCACCTTTCTTGGGACTGCTGATTGCCACTCTCAGCCAGGAGTTTATCACTCTGAGTGGGACAGCAGCCCAGCCATTGCTGTGTTGCAGGAGGCTTTAAGAGAATGCGAGTTTTAACTGTCAACTTCAGTCAAAAAGAAAAAAAAAATGCCCACTTTAAATATGTGTTTATAGCATTTAATTTCCTGCCAGTTTTATTCCTGGTTTATCATTCTCCACCAGGATATTTGGAAAGGGGTTGGAGTTTGAGAGGGGGTGCGCTATTCATATTTACTTACTTGGTTGTTTTTTTTTTTTTTATTTTGCATATAGAGGAGAGAAGCTACTGAGCTGTGGAAAGTGAAATGGCATGGGAATTCTTCCCACACTCCCCTGACTGACTGACAGCTGGTTTCCTTAGCTCCCAAGCCCTCTATGGCCCTACTTGGCCCAGGCAGCACAAATCATGCATTAGTACTGAACCTACCACTAGGGGGCAGGGTCTTACACTAGCCCAGGCTGACTTGGAATTCATTCTGCAGCCCCAGGCTGACCTCAAACTCCCGAGTGCTGGGATTACAGGTGTGCCTGCCTTCTTGCTTTTGGTATTTTTGTTTGTTTTGATTTTTGTTGTGTTGTTTTTTTAATATGCGTGTGCACAGACATGTGTGCATGTTTGTAGAGACCACAGGACCAGCTCAGGCACTTCCCACCTGTTTTTGAGACAGAGTCTCTCATCGGTCCAGATCTTCAATCAGGCTGTCTGGTGAGCCCCAGGGGATCCTCCTGTTTCTGCCTCCCCAGTGCTGGCATTACAAGTACACAAACCACACCCCACATTTTTTACACAGGCTCTGAACTCAGGCCCTCATGTTTGCAAGGCAAGTACTTTACTGACTGAACTAACTCCTCAGCCCTCAACCCCTCGTTTAGCAGGCGAACACGATGGCACCCAGCGAAGGGACTGTGCAGTTCAAAGTGCCGCGAGCCTCTTGCAGCCACCAGTGGGCGTGCAGTGCTCGTTCCGTGGAGTTTAGGTGTGGAGGACATTTGGATTGATACTCATAAGAGTGTTGTGACGAGATGCCTCAGTAGATTCACATCTGGATGAGTGGTGCTTCTATTTGCCTATTAAACATCATTTGGTATTCAAATATTATGACTCGATAATGATGAAGAGCTTTGTTCAAGGCATGTCTTCCCCAAAGCAAAGGAACAGGCACTCAGAACAAAAGGGAAGGCTCATTACTCACGCAGCACACTGAGTGATTGCCTATTAAGTGCACGATGCTGTGCCGGGGGTCCAGTGGAAATGCACTGCGTGAGACGTTGGGCGTTCTGGGTGTTGGCCTGCCTTGGTTCCGGCCTACTGTGCAGCTTATCTCACTCAGAGTTTGCTGTCTTCTCCCCACCAGGCTTGGATGACATTGCAGAATGCAAAAGGCTTTTGGCTCATGGTTATCAACTGATACCATCTGCTTCTCTTGTTGGGCTGTAAAGAAATCTAAGGCCACACTTGGGCTTAATACAAAAGAATACTGTGTGCAATCTGTTGTTGATGTCTGTTGGGGACGATGGCATGGTGGTTAACACTGATTGTCAACTTGAGATGAGCGCCTAACAGACAAATCTCTGGCCATGTCTGTGAGAGAGGTTTTTTTTTTTTTTTTTTTTTTTTTATTTATTTGAGAGAGAGAGAGAGAGAGAGAGAGAGAGAGAGAGCGGATAGGGAGACAATGGGCACTCCAGGGCCTCCAGCCACTGCAAATGGACTCCAGACACATGCACCACGTTGTGCCTCTGGCTAACGTGGATCCTGGGTCCTTTGGCTTTGCAGGCCAGCACCTTAACTACTAAGCCATCTCTCCAGACCCTGTGAGGGAGTTTTCAGCTTAGGTTCATTGAGTTAGGAAGACCTAACTATGGGCAATATCATTCCATGGGCTGGGGTGCTTGGATGGAATAATAAGAAGAGATGGGGGCTGGAGAGGTGGCTTAGATAGTTAATGGCACTTAGTTAGTTAATGGCACTTTCCTACAAAGCCTAACAGCCCTGCCCCGGTACCACCTAAAGCCCAATGTACAAAATGGAGCATGTGTCTGGAGTTCGTGTACAGTGGCGGAAGGCCCTAGCAACCCATTCTCTCTCCCCCCACCCTCCACTCTCTCACCTGGATAACTAAATATTGTTTTTGAAAGACATTGAGCTGAACACTAGCATTCATTGCTCTGTACTTCCTGACTCTGGATTGAGTGGGACCCGCTCCTGCTACCATGTCTCCCCGTCACGGTGGACTGCGTGCCCTTGAGTTGTGATTTGAAAGGAACGCTTCCTTCCTGAAGTTGTTCTCATCAGGCATTTTGCCACAGCAACAAGGAGCGTAACTGGTACCAATGGGTATGGAGCCACAACATTCCTGCCACTGCCCGCTCTCCTCCAGTCCTTGTATCCTATTGTATCCTTGCAATACCGTGTTGAGTCCTTTCCTCCTGAGAACGCAACATCTCTAGAGACAGGCACAAATCTGCTTAACTTCATGTAAAAAATGGAAGCAACAACAGGAAGCTGAAGCAACGGAGTGACACATGTACACATGTCTACTGACATGAAGAGAAATGGCAGTTTTACTACAAACACATTCTTTTTTTTTTTTTTTTTTTTTTCTGACAATTGGCCTTAAATTAGAACAAATGAAAGGTATGGTTACCTTGGTCCCACTAGTTTGTATCCACTGTCATGGAGATTATTAAAAAAGGAAACCAAATGCACCCACATTCTGCCCGAGTTACTCTTTAGACTAAATGGAAATTTAGTCATCTCTGCCTCATCTCAGTGAAGAACCTTGACTCTTTAAATAAGTCACAAGAAGTTTAAGAATCTAAGCAAGAAAAACCGGGTGTGTTGATGCACGCCTTTCATCCCAGCACTCGGGAGGCAGAGGTAGGAGGATCGCTGTGAGTTTGAGGCATCACTGAGACTGCAGAGTGAATTCCAGGTCAGCCTGAGCTAGAATAAGACCCTACCTCGAACAAAAGCAAAAAAGAAAAGATATATAAGCAAGAGCCTTTGTGTTTTTTTTTGGTGTATATTTTGGTCTGGGAGACAGATTTGACTCTAATTTGAAATTGGGTTTCATTAGGGTAGTTCCTTTTGACTGTGGGTTTAAATGAAAGTTGTTATACATAAATTGTGTTGGCACAGGGAGGGTGGACTGGGCCATGAGTGGGAACCTGGTTGATCACACGGTCTTGTTTGTGTGTACACAGCGCGCGGGAGGGTTCATCTCTGTGCACCTGATGGCTCCACAATACTTATTTTTAAATTGTGCACCCAGTTTTAGAGAATGCAATTAATGTAGAGCTTTACAAGGCCAGAGAAGATAAAAACTGAGGGGCTGGCCCACAATTCACTTATGAGAGTCAAGTTTTTTCCGTGTGTGCGTTATAAGTGTACACATATGTGCGTGCACATGGAGGGGAGAGGTCGATGGTACATACCTTCTTCTGTTGCTCTCACCTTATTTTTTTCTTTTTTTAAAAAATATTTTATTTTTATTTATTTATTTGACAGAGAGAGAGAGAGAGAGAATGGATGTGCCAGGACCTCTAGCCACCTCAAACAAACTCCAGACACTTGCGCCCCCTTGTGCATCTGGCTAACGTGGGTCCTGGGGAATTGAACCTGGGTCCTTTGGCTTTATGGGCAAATGCCTTAACAGCTCAGCCATCCCTCTAGTCCTCTCACCTTATTTTTTGTGTGTGTAATATGGTGTGTATGTGGGAGGGTGGTGACACCCCTTACATTTGCCTGGGGCAATGCCGCTTGCCCATGGTGGCCAGAGGGAAACTTGGGGTGTCCCACTACATCACTCTTCTACTGCCCAGTGTTGTTTGGAGCCAGACTCTCTCTATTGATTCCAGAGCTTGCCAGGCACTGATGATTCTCACGTCTCTGCTCCCCTGCAGGACTAGGGGTGCAGCCATGTGTGGCTAAGTCCAGCTGTCTGTGTGGGATCTGGAGATTCAAACTCTGGCAGTCTCAGGCCCTCTTAGTCCCTCGTGCTTGTGCAAGAAGCGCACTTAAGTGGTGAGCCATCTCTCCAGCGTCCTTATTATTATTATTTTTAGAGGAGATCTCACTGAACCTGGACCTTAGCAATTCAGCTTAGACTGATTAACCAGCAAGCCCCAGGGATCCTCTTGTCTCTGCCTCCTTAGAACTGGAATTACAGGCATGAGGCTTCATCCTGTCCAGCTTTTCAGTGTGGTTGCCGGGGATCTGAACTCAGGTTTTCCAACATGCACAGCAAGATTTTACCCTCTGAGCCATTTCTCTAAGCCCCTAATACGTTTCTGTGGCTTCTAAGAAACATGATGGAATGCCCCTTACTATATGTGAGTCATTGCTGCACAGAGCCATCCTGTTGAGTTTGTGTGAGATCATCAACAACATGCCACGTACTATACAAGCTCAATTACAGAAGAATCTTGGTCCTGTCTTTTCATGTGTAAAGGCGTTTTACCATGTGTGGTATTTATAAACTCTTTAAACACCAGAAGTATTTGTCTTTTACAAAGTTCCGACATTGGAGTTAGAAAGGGGCCATGGTTAGCTCTTGTCAGCCACTTTTCCTGGAGAACAGAGGCCGTTGTGACAGCGTTCAGAGCTTGGCATCATATTGAGCCCTTGACTCCTTCCCCGGTACGTGTTTTGTCTTCAGAAGGTTAAGATAATCAAATAATATGGCACAGCCCGACAGGCGCTGCTCCCCTCCCTTCTTTGACTAGGGAGTGTCAACAGCTCCAATCCCACTGCCATACAGAGCTACCCCTATACTGTTGTGTTTCATTCGTTGCTGTGGCTACCAGGCCAAGGTGTTACCTATCTCCAAAACGACAATCATGCGAGGCTCAGAGGAAAAAGCCATACTGCAACATCCTGCCATGGGCTCCACAGGTCTTCAATAAACGGAACCATCACAATGCTTCTAGGGTCTCTTAGAAGCCTGTGGTGAAGTTGTCTCTCCTGCAGGAGACCGTGTGTCATAACCAAGTGACAGGATGAAGGTCCCAGTTCCTGGGTTACATTTACTTATGAAAGCCCCACAGCACGTGGAAGTTCAGATCTAGCTTCTGGTCATCGTTGGAAATATCATGAAGGGGCGCAGAGCCCCCCCACAGAGCTGAGAGCAGAGACCCCGCCATAGGTGTGTCTGGCAGCTGCTCTCAGTTGTGGGTTTTGTGGGAGGGTCAGTGAGCTTCCAGAATGTCAGAACAAGTCATGAAAAACATGTCAGTCATGGCAGATTTTTTTTCTTTTTGACCCATGTAAAAGATCACTTAAGCTTCCTTCCCTCTTTGACTAGTCAGAGCATAAAAACCTACTATTATTTTAAAATTAACTTCCAAGCAGCTACATAAGAGCTTCTTAATAATATCAAATATTTGATCTGGACATTATCTGTTTTATTTCCTAACCAGAAGGAGCTGCCATGAAGTTCCAGGAGAGCTATTCCCATCATGATGCAAGTCCGCCCCACCCATGTATGTTGTTGTTTCTTTTGGGATGGGGTGATTTTAAAGTAATTAATGGATTAGGTCTTTTGTTCACATGGATCCATTGTGCTTCGTGCCTTGGCTGTATTTCTGGAAACCAGGCAGAGGCTTTTTGACATTGAGCACACAACACTATGACCTTTTTCCTGCCTTACAGGCGTGTCCAACCCCATGGACCAGGACAGCTCTGAATGCAGTGCAACACAAAATCATAAACTTCCTTAAAGCATTCTGAGATGGCAGTTTTTGATGGTAACTCAGTTGCACAGTTCTTGAGCAGGAACTTTGTAGACAACAGTTTCCTGTTGCAATGTCAAGTGCGGCATTGCGCCCTTGCGTCACTTTGCATCTGGCTAAACGTGGGACCTGGAGATTGGAACCGGGTTCTTAGGCTTAGCAGGCAGGCGCCTTAACCTCTAAGCCATCTCTCCAGCCCCACTCTTGTTTAAAGTTCTCTAGCATAAAGGTTCCCGGAGCCTTAACCCTCCTGGTAAAGCGCCTACTCTTGAGGTGATTGAAGTAACTGTCGTTATTTCTCCTCATTTTCTCCACATGACACCAAGCCCATGAGCAAATGGAATTTATACAGTAAGGCAGGGAAGACGGAACCCTAAAAATTACGCACGCACGCACGCACGCACGCACGCGCACGCCTCTGACCTGAAACCTCTGTGACTTTTACCCAGAACACTTGGGCTTACAAATGCAAAAGATGGTTACCCTAGTCAGGAAAGCCCCTGGTTCCTTGTCCTTCCTGTCTTTTCTCCCGGCCTGCCAAGACTTACACATGAAAGCCTGCTTCTCAAACAACTCCGTCTTTTTTTTTGTTCTTCTGCCGCCAACCTGTCTTCTGGAAGGGTTGGAACTGGGATGTCTTGAGCCAGAATTAGCTAACTTCTAGCAAGGACTGGAAACTTCCATGTCCCTTCTTCAGTGTCTCCTTGTGCTTGTCAGGTTCCTCTCCTCCCTCTTCCTGGAGGCCTGGGGGAAGGCCTGGGGCCATTCATGTGCAAGCAACTTGGCTTCCAGTAGGAAGCTGGGAGACCAAGCCCAAATGGGCCTGGCCAGGCACCACAGAGGGCCAGAGTAACACTGCCCAGTCCATGAGGTCATTCACTGCCCCTCCCTGCCCTCTGACTTCCCTCGGGTGTGAACATGGTCTATAGTTGTGTGTGATTCAACCCATGGCTTTTTGATCGATTCACATGAGGTTCTGGAGAATAAAATAAGATAACCCTGAAGTGTCCAGATATGCACAAGGCATTTGGCAGAATCAGACCTATTGCTATGTTGGCCTGCTCGGCTGTCTCCGAGCACTCAGGGGTGGCAGAGGAAATAGAATTAATTTAGTTCCCCTGTGATTGCCCCCCACCAGGAATAGCCTGAAGAAGCCTTGCTTCTGAACGCGTCTGTTTCAACCTTCTGTTTCTGTCCCCTCTTTTATTGTCTCCCCCCTCCTTTGCTGCCTTGAATTCTTGTCGCTGCCCCCACAAAGCACCAGGTTTATTCTCTCACCCTGCGTGTTCCCCCGCTTGGGTGTCTAACCAATGTCTCGGCCTCAGCTAATACATTAGAATTTGAATAAATGTATAACAGCAGGTAGCAAGTGACTGGTGACAGGGTGACATATTGACTTAATATCTTGTGTAATGTGATATGAAGGATGTGGCTTTTGGTGTGTATTTTCATTTTAATTATTATTTTTTTGTTGCTTTTCTTAGGCAGATACTTGTAGGCAGTTTTGAGTAATTGTCTGAAATCATTAACATGTTTATTAAATAAGGAAGCAGAGTGCATTATCTAGCGAATCAATTATGTAAATGCACAAGAAGCACACGGAATTAGTCTTTAACTGTTGCTGAGCTGTGTGCATTTCTGAGTGATTCATGGAAGTTTCTGGGTATGTGTGTGGTGGGGGGCGGGTATGTTTAAATTAGTCTCCCTTTCTCAGGGGTTTAAAGCAGCAACAATTAATTAGTGGTTTGGGGGTGGGAAGAGGGGACACTTGTGAGGTACCACAACTGGTAGGGATTTGGTAGCTCCTTTATGTTGATGAAACAGATGGCGTGCAGTGAGAGAGACTGATTTCTAATGAAGGGTTTGGGCATCTCTCCCTTGGGTTACAACTCTACCTAAGTGAAAACTTCTTAACACACACGTGCACACACACGTGCACACACACACAAAACCCAACCCAACACAACACACAGGTGCACATGCAAACACACACATGCATGCACACACACATATGCATACACCTGAACCAACCTGTCATCCAATCTGGTCTCTTAATAATTAAAATAGTTCTTAGAAGATTTAGCCATCAGCTCTAGTCTTTTCTTCTTCTTCTTCTTCTTTTTGAATCCAGTGGCTTGGGACTTGAAACCTGGGCTGGCAGGCTTGGCAAAGCAAGACCCTTTAACCACTGAGCCATCTTACTGGCCTCAATCCAGTTGAGTTTTGGGTGGCACTGGCAGTTTTCGCTCGACAAACAGGTGCAGCCCATCTCTCGTTCAGAAACATCAAAGTGCCTGCTCTCCTGTAAATCCGTCATCCGTCTCCAGAATGTAGACAAAAGTGTCCGTCCCTCATCTCTCTCTCGTCTGCTTCATTCCCAGTTTTGTGAGTCTTCTTTCTCTCTACAGATTCAAATTGTAGCTCCTCACTGGATAGCTTTGAGTTTAGTCCTTACCGAGAAAGCGATGGCAGAGCTGTTTACCTGGGCTCTCCCGATGAGGTAACACGTAAGTCCTCGTTGCTAGGACAAACACACCTGACCAAAGTCAACAGATGGAAGGGAAGAGTTTATATTGGCTTCCAATCATGAGGGGAAAACATGCCAGAGCAGGCAACGGAGTATCACATCTTATCATGGCACTGGGAGGAAGTAGTCGGAGTGACTTTGTGCTGAACACCCCGTAGAGCTAGATAATAAACCTCAAGGTCCTCCCCCAATGAAACACCTCTTCAGGGAAGACCCCACCTCCCAAAGGTTCCAAAACTTTCCCCAAATTGCCTCCACTTGGGACCAAGTATTCAAAACACATGATCCTGTGGCAGACATTCATTCAAACCACCAGAGATAGAAACCCAATGAGGACTCTATATAACCAGTCCTCTGTACATGCTTAAGCAAGTGTTGTACCTCTGAGCTACATCCCCAGTCTTTCATTAAAAAAAAAAAAAAAAAATCTTTACAGATAGATATTTCAATTTCCTCTTCAGATTTTCTTTTTGACCAATACTATGTGAACCATCACACAGGGCTGGGACATGGCTCAGTGGTTAAGGTGCAAAGCCCCAAGGACCCAGGGTGGATTCCCCAGTACCCACGTCAAGCCAGATACACAAGGTGGCGTGTGAGTCTGGAGTTTGTTTGCTGTGGCTAGAGGCACCCATTCTCTCTCTCTCTCAATAAGTAAATGGATAAAAAGATATTTAAAAATAAAAAAGTAAACATTTTAAACTGTAACACATATACGGGACAAAATATTCAGTGTAATATAAAAACATGTACAATGAGACCTAAGTATCCTAACTTACTTTCAGTTTGTTCTAGAAATCCTGCCCGAAGTAGCTGGTGTTAATAGCTATAGTTCCTCCTTCAGGTTTGCATACGAGTACCTCTGCGGGAGTAATCGCTAGAGGAGGGGATGTCAGGTCAAGCAATGCACACACACACTTTCAAGTGAAGAGGTGGCACATTGCTCTCTGAGAGGTCCTCTCCAAGGCATTTGCCAGTAGGGGTGGTAAGAGCATGCTGGCAGCCATGTGTCTTTGCTTATCTAATGGGAATGATGCCATTTATTATTGACATTTTGCGAGCTGTGAGTGAAGAAGGGTGTCTTTTATTTATTTATTTATTTTTATTTTTTGAGGGAGGGTTTCACTCTAGCCCCGGCTGGCCTAGATTCCACTATGTATTCTCAGGATGGCCTCAAACTCACAGCCAGCCTCCTACCTCTGCCTCCCGAGTGCTGGGATTAAAGTCGTGTGCCACCACCATTTTGTGTGTTGACTAGAGACTTGCTTTTCCTCTGTGAACTGTGAACTGCTTCCTGTTAGCATGGTGGAAGCTGTGCTGAAGGGTCCAGACCCTTCCTCAGCTACCTAGCATGTGGGTAGCGGAAGGAGCAGGCTGTCCGTCCTCATCTAGGACTGCTTCTGCTGAAGACAGATGTGCAGCCAAAGTCTCACCTTTGCCCCAGACCACCCCCACGCGAGGACTGGTCCGTGTGTGACTAGAATCGTCTAGCCCCTCTGTTTCAGGTCTTGGCTAACTCCGAGCAGCCATCCCTCCTCCGGAGCTCTCCATGGACCCTGCTGAGGTCCTTGCTGTTAGTCGACCAGTGCTGGGTCCTTCCTGTCTATGGGTGCTGATCCTGGGGACACTCTACTAAAATTCCGTGCGCTTAGCCAGTTCTGCATACGCTTTGCAGAGAACGTGGGATGGGAGTCCAGTCCTTCCGTGCTGGCATGCGGTGATCCTGGACTAGATCATTTGGAAGTAGTCTTTAAGGTGAACTGGTCTTGTGTAGCACTTAGGCGTCGTGGGCATTTTTGCATCTGTGCATTTTGCTGTTGGTATTCTTTGCCTTTCCAAGTTTCAAATGCAACGCAAGTTTCTCCGTCCCCCCTTGCTTTACATTTTACCTTTTGGTTTGTAGTTTTTGAGTTTCGTCTCTTACCTAGTGGAGACTGTCTTACATTTAGATTGCCGTATTTTTATTTGCCTGTATGTGGGTGAATCTGTGTGTGCATTTGTCTCTGCATGTTCAAATGTGTGCTGGAATGCGTGCCTGTGCATGCCCATGGAGGATAGGGGTCCACATCAGCTGTTCTCCCCAGGAGATCTTCACTTTATTGATTTATTTATCTGTTTATTTTGAAGCAATCTTTTGACTGGACTTAGCTAGCCAGTAAACCTTAGGAATCCTCTTGTGTCTGCTTCCTCCATGCTAGGATTGAAGAGTGCCACTGTCCCTGGCTTTTACGTGAGCACTGGGGAATCTCAACTGAGGACCTCATGCTTGTGCAACACACGCTTCAACCAATAACCTCTGCAGCCCCAAGATTACTGTGTGTGTGTGTTTTTAATTTTTTAATTATTTTTTATTTATTTTTTGGAGAGAGAGAGACAGAGAGAGATAGAGAGGGAGAGGGAGACAGAGATGGGCGTGCCAGCAGTCTCTCAGCTGCTGTGAACGAAATCCAGATGCGTGCGCCCCCTTGTGGTCAAGTGTGGCATTGCGCCCTTGCCTCACTTTGCATCTGGCTAAATGTGGGACCTGGAGTTTGGAACTGCTGGACATTGGAACCAGTGTTCTTAGGCTTAGCAGGCAGGCACCTTAGCTGCTAAGCCATATCTCCAGCCCTGTGTGTGTGTTTTAATCTTTCATTTTTTTTTCTTCTAAGATCTTTATTTTGTATGACAGAGAGATTGAGAGAGAGAGAGAGAGAGAGAGAGAGAGAGAGAGAGAAAGAACTGACAAGCCAGGGCCTTAGCCACTGCAAACAAACTCCAGACGCATGTGCCATCTTGTGCACACATGCCACCTGTGCACATACAGCACCTTGTGCATCTGGCTTACTTACATGGGTTCTGGGGAGTCAAATCCGGGTCCTTTGGCTTCATAGGCAAGTGCCTTAACCAATGAGCCATCTCTCCAGCCCGGTCTTTATTTTTTTATATTTAAATTTTGGAGCCATCTGAAATTTATTTTGATGTGAGACATGGAACTGGAACCAGTGTTATCTACCACCAGTAACCAGCCAGTTGTAGCAGTTGTAGATATATTAGATAGTTCATTTTCCTCCCACATCTGAGATGCCTACTTAATTACATAATCAATTTCTATGTGTATTATGTCAATTTCTGAGAAATTTTTGCTCCATTTGTCCTAGGGGTTGACTAGTGACTATTCTAATTACCTTAGCTTTACAGTATGTTCTGAAACCCAGTGGGGTTAATAACCCCATATTTCAAAAATTTCCAGGCAGTTTTCATGGGCTAGTTTTTCACATATATTTTAGAATTGGCTTTTCAACTTTCAGAGCATTCCAGTTGGCATTTTATTGGGATTGTGTTAGACTTATGGAGCAATGTAAGTGGAAATAAGATTTAATTATTTATTTTTGGTTTTTCGAGGTATGGTGTCACTCTAGCCCAGGCTGACACTGAATTCATTATGTAGTATCAGGCTGGCCTTGAACTCATGGCACCTTCCTACCTCTGCCTCCCGAGTGCTGGGATTAAAGGTGTGCGCCACCACACCCGGCTGGAAAAAAGATCTTTATGAGGATTCTTCCCATCTAAGAACAACCGATATCTCTCCAGTAATTTGTCTTATTTTCTGTCTCTCTTTAAAGATTTTAAATGTTTTTTGGTGTTATGCCCCTTTTTGTGATCTTGTTAATATTATTTTCTATATATTTAAATTTCTTTTTGTTTACATAAAAGGTTTTGGATATACTAGGCTTGTCATCACTGATCTCATTTTTGGTCTTAATATTTCCATTCATTTTCTCTGCTATTTTAAATATAAAGATAGATTGATGGATAGATAGATAGATATAAATTCTGCAAAAAAATAATTTTGCCTCTTTTAAATTCATATTATTTATGTCAGTCTCCTAATTGATCTGAGTCATAAAAATTGGAAAGTGAAATTATGCAATATTGATAATGACCACTCGTATCTTTATGAGAATGCTTCTCTTTAAAAACTATTTATTTATTTACTTATTTATGTGCTTGTGTGCACACTTGTGTGCATGTGCTGTGTATGGGCTCTCCAGGTCCTCTTGCCACCCGGACATTTATGCCACTTTGTGCATCCAGCTTATGTGAGTATCTTGGGAATTGAACCCAGGCCAGCAGACTGTGCAAGCAAGCACCTTTAATCACTGAGTCATTTTACCAGCCCTAATACTTATTTTTATATCTATTTTTCCACATTAAAAATGTACTCATGTATTCTTATGTAGTTTATGATGAGTTTATTGATGGAGTGGATTTTTTTGTCATTGAGTACATTTTGAGCATCTGTGGGCATAATTATATTGTCTTTCTTCTTTGACTTATTGACACTATGAATTATGGAAGCGAATCTACATTCTTGATCGTGGTATCCCTGTAATTAGACCCATCTTGGCGTGAAGCGTTGTTTTGAGTTATTTTGAGCTATCTGACTTAATATTTTCACATCATTATTGATGTAAGATTGATCTTTTTTTTTTTTTTTGAGCTATTTTCCTCAGGTTTTAAATCAGTATCTTAACTGCTTTGGAAAAATGACTGGGAAAGCTTTCTTGCCTCCCTCCATATTTAGATGTTTCAATGTGAGTCTGCATGAAGTGGCCGATCGTTGGTGTCTTTTTCATTTCTTTCTTATGTGTTTTTAATGGGGAAAAATTTTAATGAGTTACAAGAAATAACTGTCAAGGTTGGCTCTGTCACTCTGAAGCTAAAAGAGAGGACAGAGAACAGCCATTAAATTCCAGAGGAATTGAGAGCTAGCAGAGGAGTGGATAAGATGTGCCTGCGTGTGCCGAGGAGGCAGGAAGCCGTGGGATTCAGCCGAGACACTCTGGGGGATCCATAGACAAAATCTTGGAGATATTTAAGGTAACAGCATACCAGAGCCTTTACATGCTGTCTGTGTTGTATGCACTTGCAACTTCTGAATCTCCAACTATATACAGTTATTCTGTGGTTGACTGTGACCAAAGTGACTGCTTCCTTGGAGGCCATGGCCATAGCCAGCCTCCTGTTCTTACTCCTTGTCACTCAGCCAGGGTCCACCTGGCAGCCCTCGCCCCTACTGGGTTTTTGTTTGTTTGTTTTTTCCTCCACACAAACCTCCCCTCTGAAAGAAAGCTTGTTTTTAAGAAACTGTTGATCCAGTCCAAGCCCAAGTTTCTTTGCTGTGCCTCCTTGTGATAAAAGGGCCATTTGACAACACTTACGCCAAAAGAAGCAACCTCACAGGATCTGTTTTCATTTGTCTGTTGAACGTGTATGTGTGAGAATACCTGTGTGTATTCCTTTTCATATGTGTGTGGGGGGGTATGTATGCACATGTGTGTGGAGGTCAGAGGTCATCTTAGGATATCTTCTTCAATCACTCTCCACCTTATTTATTTGTTTATTTATTATTAGAGACAGAGCAGGAGAGAGAGAGTGAGAATGGGCCTCTAGCCACTGCAAAGGAACTCCAGACACACACCTTGTGCATTTGGCTTATGTGGGACCTGAAGAATAGAACCAGGGTCTTTAGGCTTTGCAGGCATGCGCCTTAACTGCTAAGCCATCTCTCCAGCCCTCCTCCTTATTTTTTAAAATATATTTATTTGCAAGAGAGAGAAAGAGAGAGAGAGAGAGAGAGAATGGTCACACCAGGGCCTCTAGCCACCACAAATGAACTGCAGACAACGTGCCACCTTGTTGTGTGGCTGGCTGACGTGGGTACTGGGGAATTGAACCTGAGTCCTTACGCTTCACATGCCAGCACCTTAACCACTAAACCATCTCTCCAGCCCCCACCTTATTGGTTTTTGATAGTTTCTTCCAGAACCTGCATCTTATCAACTCAGCTAGACTAGCTGGCTAGCAAGCCCCAGGGTCCTTCCTGTCTCTGCCTGCCCAGTGCTGGGTTGCAGGTACACACCACCACGCCAGGTGCACACCACCACTCCAGGTGCACACCACCACACCTGACATTTTATGTTGGTGTCAGGGATCTGCACTCCAGTACTTACGCTTATAGAGACATCTCCCTGCCCCCGCCCCAGCGCCCACCCCAGGACCCTTTGATCCAGCCTCAGCAGCTTCCTTACCTCTGTGGTGATGTTGGCTCCCCACCGCAAAGTCTGGGGTTTTTCCTCCAATGCATCTCAAAAAAATTAAAACACACACACACATTTTTCTGGTTTATTTTGTGCTTGCCCTTCATGCCGGACAGTTGAACTAAATTGGATCATTTAACTGCTTTTTAGATTCTTTCTTTTTGCTCACTGGGTCTGTCTGTACTAGTCTTAGCAATTGGGTTGGACTTTGCAACAGGACAGAAGATTACATAATAACACGTATATTGGCTTCAAATTGTTCCATCACAGCTTGTTCTGATAAATTCTGCCCTCCAAATTCTACATGGATTCCACACTCACCTGGTCATAAAAAAAAATTACTCCAAATAACATGGGTTGAAAACCTTAACATACAAAATATTTTGAGAGTACAATATTGCCCTCCTTTGAAAAATCCATCAATATACCACGGGAATATGAGTACAGTTTTGTGAAAAGTGGACAGACCTTCTTGATTGGGCTTTGACTGTAAAAATAAAGGGTTGTTTTTTTTGGGGGGGAGGGTCTCCAATGTAGACTTTTCTGTTGTGATGCTAACAGATAAATGTGCTGCAAATAGAATGGGAGTCGGCAGGATTTAGGTTTCTGCAAGAGGTTTCTTGTGTGAAAAAAAAGAAGCAGCTTTTCTTGACAAGCTGCTTGTCCAGGGTTTCAGCAGCCTCTTTTCGTTTATTTATTTGGTTTGAGGGAGTTAGGAAGGTGTTTGGTATATTTTGTGCTGGCAGTTCACACATCAACAACAACAACAACAACAAAAAAACCACAAGCCTAAAAATATACCTCAAATATGAATGTACAGTAGTTTCTTCTGCTTCTTCCCAGGCCCCCAGAGTACTGGTGCTAAAGCCCTGGCAAGGGGCTGGCCCTGCACCCCTGTCATGAGGAAACATGGGTGTTCTCAGCTTGCTTTTCTCCCATCGATAACCCCACATTGGCTAGTCCTGGCTAAGGTCTTGGGGTCCCCCTAAGATCTCACCAGAGACTCTTCCATGGGCTAGACCTTCATATTTTCTGCCAACCAATGGGCCATTGGAGATCTATTGTTTCTGCTTGCACTGCTTGGGATTATGGCTTTGTTCGGGGATTTACGCAGAAAACCATTAAAGGGTCATGTTTGGAGGGGTCCTACCTTCTTCATGGAGCATTTATGGATGAATCTGAAATGGAATCTTTAAGAGGGAATTAAGATTTACACTGGGGTTATTAGTTATGCAGACCTACATGCTGACACGGAAGGAGTGGGCAGCATGGTTCTTTAACCTATGGCAATGCACCTGTGCCCCTGCATGCTAAAAGAATCATAGTGTGATTGAAGATGGTGCAGTCCAGGCTTAGCCTTCTGTCTGAGTGTACAGTTGGTAAAGCCAGAGCCAGCTTTCACTTCTCTGTGTTTGCATTTTTGGAAGCTGGCAGATACTGGTAAACTGACATGGGGAAGGGAATTTTTTCTTTTACCCTGAAAATTAAGTTCAACATTGTACCTTTAGTATCCTGTGAACTTATAACAGAACAACTGAGAGTGTGCAAACGAAGTCCGAGAAGTACCAAATGGAGTTCTCTAGCAGAAAGTGGAACTTTCTGGAATAAGAGGAGCTTACAATCAGGAAGGCCCAATTTCTTTAGCTACATTTTAAAATGAAACCTGAGAGAGAGAGGTCTACTTTTGCAGAAAGCTAAAAGCTTTTGAGAGCAGCTTTCATTTTGTTCATGTCATTTATTTATTTATTTATATTTATTTATTTATGACTGAAACAGAGAATGGGCAGACCAGGGCCTCCAGCCACTGCAAACGAATTCCAGATGCATGCACCACCCTGTGCATCTGGCTTATATGAGATCTGGGCAATCAAACCTGGGTCCTTAGGCTTCTTAGGCAAGCACCTTAACCACTAAGCCATCTCTCCAGCCCTAGTTTTTTTTTTTTTTTTTGAGACAAGGTCTGATTATGTAGCTCAGCCTGGCCTATATCTCACTATGTAGCACAGGCTGGCCTTAAACTCACTGTGATCCTCCTGTCTCAGGCTCCCAGTGGTGGGATTACAAGTGCAGTCCTCATGCCTAGCTCCTATTGATTATTTTTGGTCCTTTGCTTCTACTGGCTCTTAGGCCTGCCCTATCCTGTGTCCCCCCCCCCCCGAGGAAGGACATAGTGGTGCTGTGCTGTGGTCTGGCCTTTATAGTGCATTCAGAGGCCGAGGAACAGAAACTTCACCTGAAGATCCCTCTGAGAAGGAAACTCATCCCATCTTCCACAGTGACAGTGACAGTATAGCTCCTTACAGCCACAGGGTCACTGTCCAACTGCTAGCTTGGGGTGGGATTGGGGAACTGTGGTTTGACACTGTCCCATTTTATCACCTCAGATCAAAAAGCTTTCTAGAGATGTGCTTATTTTTTTTAAGATTTTTAAAATTTTTTAAATTTTATTTTATTTATTTATTAGAGACAGAGAGAGAGAGATACAGAAATAGGCAGGTAGAGAGAGAGAGAATGGGCGCACCAGGGCCTCCAGCCACTGCAAATGAACTCCAAATGCATGTGCCCCCTTGTACATCTGGATTACGTGGGACCTGGAGAATTGAGCCTCGAACCTGGGTCCTTAGGCTTCACAGGCAAGCGTTTAAGCATTACGCCATCTCTCCAGCCCAAAATTTGCTTGTTTTTTTTGAGGCAAGCTCAACAGACTGGCTTTCTTTTTAAAAAGGAAAGTAATGGTGAGCGAGAGGGAGAGAGAATTGGTGCACCAGGGCCTCCAGCCACTGTAATCGAACTCCAGATGCTTGGGCCACCTAGTGGGCATGTGGGATCTTATGCACTTGCATCACCTTGTGTGCCTGGCTTACGTGGGACCTGGAGAGAACATGCGTCCTTAGGCTTCGTAGGCAACCGCCTTAACCGCTAAACCATCTCTCCAGCCCAGCCTTCTGCAAATTTATCAACAATGACATGTTAAGATTTCCCTTTGTCCGAGCGTGACTTGTACACATTAAATACTTTTTGTTCACTTACTCTTTTGTGAGTTTTCGTTTTCTGAGAAAGGAAACGAGACACTGGCTCGGTCTTTTCAGACAAAATATGCAGAGCCTTGTAATCTATGATGTGAGATGAGTGTTTCCCAAACAGAACACTGGTGAGTGGTAAGACCACTCATTATGCTCTGTGGAAAATATTGCATTGTCAGTGGAGTTCAGGAAAACACTCCCTGCTCTAGCTCCCCTTGCCGCTTCTCAGCACATTCGAGATGGAGATGTGCGTGAGGGTAAAATTAAACAAAAGATTCTCTTAACAGAAAAAAGTACAGTTCTTACCTCAAAGGAAACAAGAGATAGTTTATTCTGGAACCAAATACGAGTGAGCACGGTCCAGGAACGCAGATTTAGGGTTACTTCAGATTCCATCTTCCAGTGTGGTAAAGTTGCATGAGGTTTTATAGTCATAGAGCAAAGCGAGTCATAAATCCAGACACGTTCCAAATACGTCCGTGGAAGCGTCAGGCAGCAGGGCGGCAGTGAAGCGCGGGGGTTTCTGTTACAGCTTCCTGAAGCTTTCTGGGGCCGTCCTTGGCCTTTGGTTCGGTGGAGGCTAGCGGGCTGCTAGTATATTCCAAAAGGTTTCACCTGATGTGACGTCAAATACAGAGATGGGCGATAAATGGCTATTAAGAGGACTAAAGATAGCCCAGGATAATTCATCTCTGGACCTAGAACATTCCATCACTCCACAATCCCAGAAGTACTAATCAGTCTATCAGCCTTGAATGTCATGCTTTTTGGCTTCAGTTCACATTTTCAATTTTGTTAAGCCCAGCATTTGCAGATTTTTTTTTTTTTTTTCTGCCTAAAGTGTCCTCCCTCAAAGCACCTTATAACATCCTGAGGGGCCTGAGTATCCCATAGAGCACAGTCTACACTGCCCAGGACGAGACCCTGCGTGCGTCTTGCACGAGCTTTGCCAGGTGTGGTTGGAAGACTTGTGCTCTGGTTGTAGTTTGGTCTGGAGGTCTGAGTGTTCACTGACTTCTTGTACTATAAAACCTCGCACTCTGTCCAAAGATTCCCAAAGATCTACTCTTTTTTATTTATTTATTTATTTTATTAATTTATTTATTTTTATGAGAGACAGAGAAGAGAGAGAGAATTGGTGCTCCAGGGCCTCAGCCACTGTATTCGAACACCAGATGCTTGTGCCACCTAGTGGGTATTTGCTACCTTGTGCTTGCCTCCCCTTTGTGCATCTGGCTTACGTGGGATCTGGAGAGAGATCAGACCTGGGTCCTTAGGCTTCACAGGCAAGTGCCTTAACCACTCAGCCACCTCTCCAGCCCAGATCCAGTCTTAAAACAGTTGAGCGTTGCATCGTCCTCTTCACCTCAGGACTATTAAGGCAGCCAATCTGAAGCAGTGTTAAAAAAAAATATTTTTATTTATTTGCAAGGAGAGAGAAAGGGAGAGGGGAGAGAATGGGCATTGCGGTGCCTCTTGCCGCTTCAAACGAACTCCAGATGTATGCACCATTTTGCACATCTGGCTTTATGTGGGTACTGGGGAATTGAAGCAGGCAAGTGCCTTTAACTGCTGAGCCATCTCCTCTTCAGCCCCCAGTTAAGTTTTTATATGTATGAAGAAGTCTGCTCTCTGGAAGAAAAAAAAAGGAATTGTATTCATACATCCTTCAGCACTCACACAGCCATCCAGCTCCATCCCACGCCTCTGTGACTCACTTTTTTAAGTACTTCTTTTTTAAAAAGTGTCTCATGCACATAGATAATGAGAGAGAGGGGAAAAACAAGTAAAAATAAATCGTGTTGTTTAATTTAAAAACTCAAATGAATCTTAAGTACCAAATACATATGTTTCTCACTTCCTTGGATTACCAAGAACTAACTCACCACCTTTGTTCTGTTACTATTCCGAGCATGTGCGTTAGCATTTTGTTTCTGCCATGGAGCGAATGACACAGGAACGGCCTGTCAAAATAGACGTGATACTGTATTCGATTCTCCCAAATTACTCAATATAAATAAGGCATGGAAAAGTCGACTGTGGCCATCTGCTGCAGGTTAACAGCCCCTTGTTTGTCTCTTTCCAGAGTAATTATGTTGCCCTGTTGGGCAATAATGTCCCAATTTATGTGTCCCTCTCTCAAAATTGTTGTCCAGGATATACCACACTTAAAGTCACTCATATTTCGGAGTGCGCTTACTGATTTGTGATATTGATGTCAGAACTGATAACCCAGTATTACCTATTATTTCATCATTAGACTTAATGCATGAGATGTGTGATTTTATAGCTATGTTAATTTGGTGTCATGCAAATTGATCATTCTGTTAAAAGTGGCGTGCATTCAAGCCCGCATTTTAAATACGAAAATGTGAAATGAGGTTTAGCTAGGTTCTAAGTGCGGGGAAGAGGCGTGTTTTGTGGCTCCAGAGAATTCCTGCGTTTGGAAAACCATCACAATGGCACAAGCATGGTGATTCGCTGCCTCAGGCTAAGGCCACACTTACCTGCAGGCACAATCTGGCACTGGCGCGCTCTGCCTGGAGAGGCCGTTTCACAGAGGACAAGTGCATACCGCACGTTAATGTTGCAGGAAAGAGCTTGAGATCAGCTTTTTTTTTTTTTTTTTAAAGAAAATTAACATTCAGATCATAAAAAGCAGTTGAGTTATGATGTGGGGCTCCAAAGAAAACATTTTCTGAGCATTTATTATTTTTTATTTATTTCTTGGGAGAGAGAGAGGAGGAGGTGGTGGAGGAGAATGAACAGGTTCTCCAGAGCCTCCTGCTGCTGCAAACTCGAGACCATGTGCCACTTTGTGCATCTGGGTCCTGGGGAATTGAACCTGGGCCAATCTAGGCCCTCAGGTTTTGTAAGCAAGCACATTGAACTATGAAGCCATCCCTGTAGCCCTTTCTTCTTTTATTAACTCATGTACGCATGTGTACGCATGTGGAAGGCAGAGGGCAGTTTCGGGCACTGTTCCTCCGGAGCCCTTGTCCACCTTTTCTGAGACAGGGTCTCTCACTGGCCTGGAGCCCATCAAGTAGGCTAGACTGGCTGGCCAGTGAACCCCAGAGATTCACCTGTCACTGTCTCCCCGGCGTTGGGATAACAAGCGTGTGCCACCAGGGACAGGCTCTCCTTACCTGGCCGGGTTCTAGGGATGGAACTCAGCTCCTCATGCTTGTGAAACCAGCACTGTATACCCTGAGCGGTATGCCCAGCCCTATGTCCTCTTTTCTTTAATGAAAAACATATTTAAGTGCATTTATTTATTTTTATTTACTTATTTATTTGTGTGTGTGTGTGGTGTGTGTGTATATGGACGTATGTGCCATGGCATGCATGTGGAAATTAGAGGACAACTCTCAGGTGACTATGGTCCAGCCTCTTTGAACGACTTGCCAGACTGCAAATGAACATCAGACCAGCTGGCCCATGAGCTTCATATTTTCCTGACTCGGACTCTCATTGCTGTGGGCACTTTGGGATCACAGATGCACATGCCACTGTAGCAGTTACTTTTTAAAGATTCTTATTTTATTTTAATTTTTTATTGACAACTTCTATACTAATAGACAATAAACCATGATATTTCCCTCCTCTCCCCCAAGATTTTGTTTTTATTTATTTATTTAGTAGAGACAGAGAGAGGGAGAGAGAGAGAAGGAGAGTGAGAATGGGTGCGCCAGGGCCTCTAGCCACTGCAAATGAACTACAGATGCATGCGCCACCAAGTACATCTGGCTTACGTGGGACTTGGAGATTCGAACTGGGATCCTTAGGCTTCGCAGGCATATGCCTTAACCGCTAAGCAATCTCTCCAGCCCGCAGTTACTTTTGAAAAATATTTTTATTTATCTCTTTGAGAGAGAGAGAGGTAGACACACAGAGAAAGAGAGTGAGTATGGGTACACCAGGGCCTCCTGCTACTGCAAACAGACTCCAGGCACATGTGCTACTCTGTGCATCCAGCCCTATGTGAGTACTGGGGAACTGAACCCAGGTCATCAGCAAGCAAGTGCCTTCAACCTCTGAGCCATCTCTCAGGTGCAGCACTTACTGTTTTGTGGCTGGGACAAAACAGCCAGGCAGAAGCAGCATATGAAGGGAAAGAGCTTGTTTCCAGAGAGGTTTCTTCAAGGTGGGAAAAGCATGGTGAGCCCAGGCAGCTGGGAGGCAGGTGAGAGAGCCACCAGCACTGGCAGGCAGTGTTCCCTGTAAGGGCCCAGGCACACCTCCAGTGATGTCCCTCCGCCAGCAAGGCTCCACCTGCTGTGGGGACTGAGCACGAGGCACAGTCACAGACACTTGACGCTATGGGGGACATTTTTACATTCGACCCACCATAGCCACTTTACTTCTGGCTTTATGTGGTTGCTGGGGAATCCAGGCTGGCAGGCACCCTCACTAAAATGGACCCATCTTTAGTGTTAGTTACCATGGCTGGTTAACAAAGCCCATCAGCATCCCGTACCACATTCCAGAAGATGGGGTTGCGGGGTGGGGACAGGATACAGGAGGAGAATTTAGTTGCTGAAAGTGTATATTGTGAGGATATCCCTAGAAAAAACCTTTCTGGGAGGGAGCAGGACCTGATGATGTGGGTGGAAATCATGGGGAGTCACAACTCATGTATTTCTTGTTTTTCTATCTTTGTTTTTTTTTTTAGTAAAATTTTACTTATTTATTTATTTATTCACACATTTGCAAGCAGAGAGAGAAGAGACAGACCCAGGCAGAATGGGCACACCAGGGCCTCTGGCCACTGCAAATGGACCCCAGGCATACACCCCACCTTGTGCACCTGGCTTTACATGGGTACTGGGGAATCAAACCCAGGTCATTAAGCTTTGAAAGCAAGTGCCTTCTTAACTGCTGAGCCATCTCTCCAGTCCCGACAACTCCTGTGTTTCTATGGCCAGGAGAAATTTCGCATGCTTTCCAGAATGGTGGGAAATGAACCGTGCACCCCTGCATGCCGAGTTTAAATCGGGATCCATTCCTAAAAGGAAGACAAGAGATGAGCAAAGATGTTCCAAACTGAACATCCTGGGCCTCCCGTAACCTTTCTTGAACATTGGAGAGACCCACTTTGTGGTTTTTTTTTTTTTTTTTGATGTCTCAAGTTTTCAATTTTTTTTTCCCATTTCCAAACCCCAGCCAGAGTTGCTGGTGCTTCAGAGATGGCCCGTCGGGGGAGATCTTCCTGGCGCTCCTTTGGTCCTCTGCTCGCATGTGAGGCGATGCTGCCGGTGTTGCTTGGTGGCACTGGCTGCTCTAGTGGGCTAGATTATCAGCTGCAACTGTCCCAGCATGCGTCCACCACAGTTCTACGCCGAGTCCTTCTCTCTGCTTTCCTGGTGGCACACAAAAGCAGCTGTGTAGAGGTATAGGGAGGTAGGCGCGTTCTGTACCTACATGGTTTTAGGGTTTGGTGGTAGTTGTGAGGTCTTTTTTCATGGTTTATGTTTTTGTTGTTGTTGTTGTTGTTGTTTTTTGCCCATGTGGCAGTCCAAGTCTCTGACATTACAAATGTGAGAATAACATCCAAGTGTGAGAATTTTCTCACATCCAAGTGTGAGCAAAACACTTTGAGGGGAACAAAATAGGCTTTTGGGAGATTGTGTCTACACTTGCCATGAGTGGAGTGCATCATATTCCTCCAAAAGTATAGAAACAGGTTACAACTCAAAAGTTTTGCTGGGGCTGGAGAGATGGCTTAGCAGTTAAGGCGCCTGCCTCCTCCTAAGCCTAAGAACGCCGGTTCCAATCTCCAGGTCCCACGTTTAGCCAAATGCAAAGTGACGCAAGGGCGCAATGCCGCACTTGACCACAAGGGGGCGCACACATCTGGATTTCGTTCACAGCAGCTGAGAGACTGCTGTTGCACCCATTCTCTATCTGTCTCTCTCCAAAAAAAAAAAAAAGAAGTTTTGCTAAAGCAAGCATTTAACTATCTTTTTTTTTTTTTTTTTTTTTTTGCTCAAAAAAAATATAAAGAAGAAGCAAAGAAACTCACTGAGGTCAGAAAAAAAATAAAAAGGCAAGAGGGGACAGTTTGCATTTTCTAAAGGTTTTAGGTCGTATCCCCAAGAACAGCTTCTTTTCAAGAGATGTGCGGTAACACAGAGAAAATCAGTTTTCCAGTGCCTCAAGCCGCTACAGTCGAACTCCAGACACATGTGCCACTGTGTGCACATGTGCAATATTGCACACTTGTGTCACCTTGTGTGCCTGGCTTATGTGGGACCTGGAGAGTTGAACATGGGTCTTTAGGCATTGTAAGCAAGTGCTTTAACCACTAAGCCATCTCTGCAGCCTGAAGTTTATTTTTCTAAAAAAATATGTATTTATTTATTTCCAAGCAGAGGGAGAGAGAGAGGGAGAGAGAGGAGAGAATATGAATGAATATGAATTCACCAGGGCCTCTAGCCACTCAAGCAAACTCCAGATGCATGTGGTACCTTGTGCATCTGGCTTACATGGATCCTGGGGAATCCAACCTAGGTCCGCTAAGCCATCTCTCCAGCCTAGCATATTATTCTTAACAAAGAGGGTAGAACTGGAAATATTTTTAGAATGATAAAGACCAAAATAAAGATTAAATGAATAAAGGTTTATTTAATCTAATAAAGATAAAAAGATACTTTTAATTTAATGAGTCTTTATTTATTTAACCTTTATTAAATAAATAAAGATTTACTGAGTGCCTGCTTTACTCTTGGTGTGTTTGTACATGCCTAATACATAGCCTTCTGCTTCTGCCTTAAAGAGGGCATGGGGGTATATATATATTCATATATCTGTACATATTGCAATGAGTGACTGAAAGATGCTGGTATTTAAACCCCAGCACTGTAGAATCCAGGGACTTTCCTTACACTGGAATGGATGTTCTTAGGTGTGACAGGAAATTCAGACACAGTGTACTACCATACGTCAACAGTAGGCTCCAAATCCAGCTGCTCATTTAGCACTGTGGAGTGGTCTGCCCCAGCTTTCTAGCTTTGGAAGGCTTCTGGGAGGGATGCAGAGTCTCGGTCAGGCAAATGGCTCAATCACGGTGCTAACCGTGGGTGCCAAGTACAAGGTCTGTCTGCTGCGGGAGGAAAGAAGCCCAGGGACAGTCACCCAGCAAAGCATGGTTTACTAAGAACCAATGACCTTTCCTTAATTCCAGACTTGTGTGCCACAGAGTGCATCTGGCTTTATGTAAGTCCTGGGGAATTGAACCCAGGTCATCAGGCTTTGCAAGTAGGTGCCTTTAATGCTGAAGCATGTCCTTTCTACCCAAGTGGGCAAGAAGGCAGCCATAGTGTAAAAGAAAACCAGACATTGACTTAAACCAGTAAACTTGGCCTTTGCTGTCAGTTGCAAGAGATGCATGAGCCTGTGGGGGGAGCTTAAGTGTAGTTTGCTATAGAGATTCATTCTGTGGCATCTAATGATGCCATAGGAGGAAAGGGGCATATCTGAAAAGGTCAGGAAGTGGCGTCATTGTCATGTGATAGCAGGGTCATCAGCCAGTTGCATTCAATGACTGGGTTATTTTCAGTTGAAGGAGAACCGAATTTATGGCGATAGCCTCTTTATACGCAGTCATGGCTGGAGTGAACCTCCTGGAGCCAATGAGCCTTCTGTCCATCTGCATCCTCCCTGGTCATTCTGATTGGTCGTCCACTCCTTCCCCTGGGCTTCTCTGATATAACAGAACGTTCTCACTGCTGGCCAGTCGACAGCCTTCAGATTTCTGGGCTGTTTCTCTGGATGCTTTTTGCTTTGAATCCCCGCTAATGTAATTTGTTTTGTTTCCATAAATAAGAGGGTGTTGATGTGTATTCAGATGTGTCCCTGCTGCATAGGGTACCAGTAAACCAATTAGTTGAATGGACTTACTTACAGAGAACATGGGTGAGAGGCTATTTATGGCAGCATGGGTGTCCCCTCTAAAAGACTGGAAGAAAGTCTCACCCGTGCATGAATGACAACTTCCCCATAGCTGCAGAGATGGAGCCCCACCCTCGGTTCACCGGCTACCGTCTTTCTGCTCTACCACTTTTGGATCATGAGACCTCCTGCAAGTGAATGACAGAGAGCTTGTGGGGAGGTGCAGGTGAGGGTCTGAGGACTTTCTCCCTCTCCCTTCATTGAGGGAAAATCAACAGGCGTTCTCAAGGTCCTCAGGAAAATACGGCTGCTCTGATGAAGACAGTAATGGCTGTGATTCTCAGAGGGCATTGTTCTGTGACTGAGGGTTTATAAGCCTGCCAGAAATGTACTATAGCTGTGACCTTCTCATTGCTGGAACTAAACAATTGGCCAGAAGCAGCCAATGAAAGAAAAGGGTTTATTTCAGCTCACTGTTTCAAGGGAGAGCTTCTTCATCATTGTGGGGAAGGCACGACACAGCAGACAGCAGGGCTTCACATCTTGTCATGTCAGCTGTGAGGGAGCTGGGAATGAGCTATCCAACACCGGCAAGGGGGGCTGGGTTACAAAATCCCAAGGCCTGCTCCCCAGTGACTCACCTCCTCCAAGAAGACTTCACTGTCCAAAGGCTCCACCAGCTGGGGATAACACTTGAAGGCTTAATCTCAAACACATGAGGCTATAGGGGCCACTTACATTTACTGTTACAATGATTGCCTTAAGTCCTGTAAGAATTATGCCAAACAAAGGCATAGGTGTCCCACAGTTAGAAAGTTCAAGAAAGTATTACTGACTGCTTTCTCTTTGCTTCTGGAAGACATTAGCAATTATCTTGGGGAATGCTATATTTTATTGTTGGATAGACTTTATTTTCTGTGCCTTGGGAAAATAGATCCCTGACTTTTTTTTTTTTTAAAGGTAAATGAACAGTGTCATTGTTTCTTTTCTCCATTTTCTTGTGTTATTTTGGGGAGTTTACTTTTGGAAACATATTTAGTTATTATTAAAATATTGTGTTCCTAAAGTTGGGTGAACCTAATATAAAAACAGGCTATTTTTATTAACTGCCAGATTTCACAAGCATGAAGTGTTCCATTTTGATACAAAGAGATATATAGCAGTATTTATTCAGCGGATTCTTTATATTTATAAATGTGTCAACAGTGCAAGCAGACACATTTATACAGGTCAGTCATGTAAATGTACCAAGCAAATAGTGACACCAAACTTAGGGAATGCATGGTTCCCTGCCTGCAGTGTTGTTTAACCTTATTTCTAGAACACCAGGAACAGTGGTGTTGGTTGTTCCCTGTGCTGGCCTTTCAGTACAGTTAGGACAGACATCAAATGGATCCGAAAGCCAAAGGAAATTCTGATTATGTTTATAATGGTTAAAGAATCAGCCCCCGAGTTATTACACCTCATTATTTTTTCCTGAATTGTAATGATAGCACGTGGTAATTTCTATTTTCCTCATTCATCTTTTGACATTATTTATTGGAGTATCATGAGATGGCTAATTAAAAATAAAATTGGAAAGAAGAAAAAAAAAACCCACACACATAAGAACTGGGATGTTCAATGCTTACCAAATAGGAGACGAGAGCAAAGACACGCCAGCACATCGGATACAGTGGTGCTGAATGATCTTTCTTTGACCATGAGTGAGGTCATGGTTTATTGATCATCCCAACATCTGCAATGAGATAAAAAATTAATAATTTTCCTGTTGACATGTACGCCTGCCAGCATTTAATGCGGCTATACATTGGGGAAATTGAGATGAATTGAGTTTATTTTTCTGGATCGGCACGGTTTCTATAAACCACTCACAACCATTCATCGCAGTGGCTGCGGGCTTCTATTTTACACCAAGAATAGATAGATTAGTGAGTCAATTCCCCTCGCTTTTATTTTTTTTCCAAGGCTTGAATGCAAATCTGATTTCTATTTTAGACAGAGATGTGGAGAGAGGGGAGGAGAAAGCGAGGGAGGTGGGTGAGAATTTCCAGAACGGTATGAGTTCTACCCACATGTCCCAAGGCCCCTGGGACTTCCAGTCTCAGCCTCTACCTCCAATTCCAGTTCAGTGCTACTTTTCCCAATGGCATCTTCACTGGGTGCCAGTGGTGAAATGTCACAGGAGAGCAGAATGGACGCCACATCCACCTGGCCCAGAACCCTGAGGCGGATTCATTGTGCATTCTGCATGAGGCACACCTCTGCCTCTTTCCCCTGGCTCCCCACACATGTCGAAACCTCTGCTCTGAGTCCTTTTCCACTGTACGTAGTCAAACTCCGGTTGTTTTTTTTTTTTTTTTTTTGACATATTGCCTTTCATTTACTAATAAATGTGAATGCATGAAAATGCTTTGAACTCTGTCCAACCAACAGTGAGTATGACGTGTTTGTAATCAGTCATATTATTCGTAGAGCGACAGGGATGTATCGGTGTTCCTCGGGCTGTCCAGTGAGTGGTCAGAGTCCCTCTAGACACTCTCTGATCTCCATCAAGCACGCAGCCACAAGTGGACTGCAGATGTGTCCCCTAGGGAGACACTGACGTCACCTTGCCCCAGCAAGCGACGCTTCAATGCCCCTAGAGTCTCTTAGAATTAGTTTTGACAAATGATTTGGGGATTCTTGAAACCTCGATTGACTGGTCCTTAATTGAGAATGCGCAGGTTTTACTGATTTGATTAGGCTCCCTCAAAATTGCTGAAATAGGCCCCAGGAAAGAAAATGTCAGGAGTGTTCATGACTGTCAAGTGGTGGGTGAGTGGAGGGACTTTTGGCCAATGAAACATCCACTGTGAGTGGGAAGGCCTACCCTTGGGTGGTTTGTGCTTTGTCTCTCTAATGGGGTGCAGGGTTGTGCAATAGGTGTGTACTCGAACCTCATCCTTGCGCACATTTATTTATGTGCACAAAATATTGGGAAAGCATTGATACTTGAAATAGAAGGCCTGCCTCCACTGTGACTGATGAACTGCATTTCAAAACTAGCTAGGGGGCTGGAGAGATGGCTCAGCAATTAAGTGTTTGCCTGTGAAGACTAAGGACCCAGGTTCGATTCTCCAAGTTCCATGTAAGCCAGATACGCAGGGTGGCACATGTGTCTGGCGTTCGTTTGCAGTGGCTAGCGGCCCTGGCGCACCCATTTTCTTCTTCTTCTTTCTTTCCCTATCTCTGTTTCTAATAAATAAAATAAAACAAAATTTTTTTAAAACTAGCTATGTGTTAGAAGTTACAAGAGTAATTGTGGAGCTAGAAACCAGCGGCCTCCTCCTCTTCCTCTTCTCTGTTCTTCCTCTTTCTTCTCCTCCTCTTCATCATTCTTTTCCGCCTATCCTTCCTTCTCTTCCTCCTCCCCCTCCTCTTCTACTTCCTTTTCCTCTTCTTCCTCTAACTTTCTCATCTTCCTCCTCTTCTTTCTCTTCCTCCTGCCTTTCCCTTCTCCATATTTTCCATCTTCTTCCTCTCCCCCTCCACTGTTTCTCAGAATTTTATTATGAACACTTTTAAGCATACAGAAAAGTTGAAAGAAATTACAGGGAAAACCCATTCTAGAGTGTATTTTAACAGCGATCATGCCAAAAACAACTATCACATACTAACTACTTAGGCTCTGAGCCCGGTGTTAAACCCTTTTTTTTTTCCCCCATTTTTTTTCTCATTTAATCCTCTTAATCACTGTGTGGCTAGATATGCTTATCTCCATTTTATGGGGAAAGAAATTGAGGCTGAAAGAGATTAAGTTGCTTACTCAGAGTAGTTTTAGCTTCTACTTGGCAAAATGTAATTTAAGCCCAGGTCTGTTAGCACTAAATTCTAGACATGTAACCACGTAGCCTATTGTCAAATCGTCCCACACGGCTGGTGGCAAAACCTTCACAAATTCATTCTCCCATTTTCACAGAATCAAAAGTCTTCAACACCTACCACCAAATATTGTCATTTTGGATCTTTGCCTCCTTGGGTTTCCTCTCTCTCTCTCTCTCTCTCTTTTTTCTCTCTCTCTCTCTCCTTTCCACCTGTGAAATGAGTGTGTTATGGATTTCCAAGTCCCTTGTGGCTCTGAGATCTTGTTAAGCCAGGCACCACCACCAGTCAGGAGATATATATTATTATTATACTCCTTCTAAAACAAGTGTGGGTCACCTAACACTTTATGAGCAGTCATTTCTTATGCCAGTGTTATTATAACCGATGCCCCCTCAAAACAATGGACAGCTATTCCTCAGACACTAAGGGCACGGGAGGTTTTTATGCACACTGTCACCTCCCCTTTTGGCTTTCTTTCATGCTTCCTGTGTTTCCTCTTTTTGACAGAGAAGGGAGGTGGGCTCATTGCGTAACTGCACAGAGAATGCTTTGGAGTTTCTAAACAGAAACCACGTGGTACACCTCCAGTTTCCTTTTCTTCCAGAACACTGAGGAGATAGAGTGCGTCAGAAGCCTGCTAAGCCCACTGTGGCTGGTCACTGGCTTAGTGGGGCTCAGCTGAGGACTGTGTAGCAGATGGGGAGGGAAGGCACTGGCCCGCCTCCTGATTCCATGCCTCTCAGTCGGGCATCTCTTGCAGGCAAATGATCTCAGGATGTGAAGGTGAGGGAAAGAACTTTGTTAGACGGAGGTTTGTCTTTTTCTTCCTTAACCTCTCATGAAGCCAGTGAGGTTAAAACGCCCAGAATTTATGATTCTTGGATTCATATGGTTTTCAGGAGAACCCAGAGTTTGGATTTTGCCACTTAAAACATTGTCACTCCCTACACCCAAGTGCTGAGGACCCAACCATGAGCCTCAGGACAATACTCAATCAGTGCAATTATTTAAAAAATATTTTATTTTTAAAAATTATTTATTTGAGAGAGGGAATGAGGCAGAGAGAGAGAGAGAGAGATAGAGAGAGAGAGAGAGAGAGAATGGGCATTCCAGGGCCTCCAGCCACTGCAAACGAACTCCAGATGCATGCACCCCCTTGTGCATCTGGCTTACGTGGGTCCTGGAGAACCGAACCAGGATCCTATGGCTTTGCAGGCAAATGCCTTAACTGCTAAGCCATTTCTCCAGCCCCATCACTGCAATTTTGTTTCATGTTTCCTTCTTCCTCTTCCCCCTCCATCTCTCTTTCTTTTGTAAAGGAAAAGATGGAAGCTAGATCCTTACCAATACCCCTAGCCTCACATGATCCCGTTTGCATTGCAAAATAACCATAGAATGGTCACTTTAAAGTGCACAACAAAGTAGACTGAAGTGCCTGTGCAGTACTGTATCACCACGGCTACTTAGTACGGAAACTTTCCATACCCGTGATCAGAAACTGCTCTGCAAAGAACCCCACCACCGTACCCTTCTTCCCCAGCCCCGGCCACCACCCTTGTAATCTCCATCTCATACATTTTCTTGTTCGATGTTTTTCCTATAAATGCAATCATATATCATGTGGCCTTTTGTGTCTCACTTCATTTGCACAATATAACAGTCTCTAGAAAGTTGCCAGTTAAAATCATTAGATGTTTCATATTGTCCCTTCTTCTCCACGCCTATGTTTTTATCTTCTTCCTTCCCTCCTTTCCCCTTTTTCCCTTTTTCTTTTTCTCCCCTCAAATCAGCAATAGTACTGATTTTTCATGTATATGTGTGTGTGTGGTGTTAATACATGTGAATATGTGTAGGCATCACACACAATATGTACATGTGTTTGAGCATGTGTGTGTGTGTGTGTGTGTGTGTATGTGTGTAGACCAGACATTGACATAAGGGGTCTTCTTTAGTTGCTCTCTACCTTAAAAAATTACCCATTATTTAGTTGTAAGTAGAGAGAGAGAGAACTACAGAGATGGCTCAGCAGTTAAGGCACTTGCCTGCAAAGCCCAAGGACCCAGGATGATTCCCCAGTACCCATGTAAAGCCAGATGCACAAGGTGGTGCATGTGTCTGGAGTTCATTTGCAGTGGCTAAAGGCCCTGACACATCTATTCTCTCCCTCCTCCCCCTCCCTTTTCTCTCTCTCAAATAAATAAATAAATGAAGTATTAAAAAAAGGAAGAGAGAGAGAATTGGCACACCAGGACCTCCTGCCACTGTAAATGAACTCCAGATCCATGCACTGCTTTTCCACTGGGCTTTACAAGGGGACTGTGGAATCAACCCCAGGCTGTCAGGCTTTGTGAGTGCTTTTAACAACTAGAACAACAACAACAACAAAAGTCAATATCTAGAAGAGATGAAAACATCCTAGAAGTAGAAGTCCAGGAAGGAGTGGTCATGTCCCCATGTGGACATGACCCTCCAAATGCAGATTTGAATTTGCTGACTACCTAGAAATTCATTTTGCATTCATTAGACATGTGAATTCCCAACTTACCCATTTAAAAATTATTTTCAGCTATTGAAGTAGCTGAAATCCATGACACCAAGGTATTATTTTGTAGATGGCTGGGGACAGGTGTGAAGGAGAAAGGGGACAGGGCGGTGGCTCCTGTTCAGGTGCCTTGTGACCCACTGAGCAGAAGCAGGTGGGCTCGGCTGCTCCTCCTGTCACTTGACTTCCTTCCCCTATGGTGGATGAGCCCTGAGAGAGGACATCCCTTGGGATCTGTCTGTAATCCCCTGGAGGACACTCACAGGTGGTTCTCTCCGCCTCCTGTGACAGATGCCATGGCATTCTTATGTGTCCCTGGCAGTAGAGAGCCGGAGACAGAACATTTCAGCCCTTCCGTAAAGCGGGAAAGACAAGAGTATGCGTGTGTGTAGGTGTGTCAAAATCAATAGCATACCCCAGGAGCACTGGCTCCCTGCATCCCAGAGTGATCTACCATCATCAGCCGCCTCCTTGGTCTGTACTCGCGGTATCTGTAATTATGTTCATTTGTATGGATGTCCAGGGAGTCCCAGTGACTAGTTCCTTCAGAGGTTAACTGCAAACAAGAACCTACTAGAATTACAGTATTGTTCGGGGTCTAGCACATTTCATGGGACTGATCTTAAGTTGATATACTATTTAGATTAAAAAAAAAAAACAAAAAAAACCGCTTTACTTGCAGCCTACAAAAATAAAGCCAAGCTAACAATTCTCAGATCCACTAACCAATTTTTTTCTTAGCATTTTTCAAATATATCTCTGGAAGGAAAAACGCATCCACGCACGTGTGCACATGCACACACAGACACATGCACTCCTAGCTATTGTGACATAGGGGAAATACTTGAATCCTTCCAACATAAGTAGAAATGACAAGTTATTTAATTCCTGAAAACCATTTTCTCCTTTCATTTTTTTTCCCTCCAGATTTAGCATCCTTTGGTGAGCTTCTTCCACAGGCTGCATAATTAGATAGATTAATTAGCACCTGTCCTATGGCTGTAAGAAGTTCTTGCACTCAGTATGGACTCATAGGTTATTCTAGATCACTTAAAAAGAAACGGTAGGGGTCCAACGGCTGGCCCTTGGACATTTTCATAAATTGAAAATATCAGAAGCAGTACAAGTCCTGCATCTTTGCACAGGAGCTGGATTGTGCATGGAGCTGTGCTGCTGGGGAATCTGTCTGGTTGGTCCTTATTCATGAGGACAAATGTGCTGAAGGACAGTTGTTGAAAACTATCGGAAGCCTGAGTTGTGTAGTTGAAATGTTCTGTCAAATTAAAGAAAATCAACTTAAACACCAGCAGGGCGAATCTTCTTCAAAACAACTGGCCGGAAACGCCTGTCTCACCAGGCAGGCAGCATGAGCATGCTTACAAGTACCATTAATTTGGTTTGTAAATCATACTGGGAGAAAAGAAAAATTGGAGGGTAGGCAAACAGACTGCCAGTGTGTCTTTGGAGATTATTTGCTGAACCGTTCAAGTTATTTCAACGAAGGTGTGAAGGCCACACACGGATCTTCCTTGCTGGTCCCATGTTCCTTGTCCTCACACAAGTTCCATCTCTTGAATCCCCCTCAGTTACAGCTCTGTATTTAAGTTGCTTCATGATTTCAGGAGGTCTTAATATTCTTCATGATCCTCCCACATCCTCCTTCAAAGGACCTTGGTAATGGTATTATTCAAGGTACTCCATCGTGAGACATAGATTGAGTCCATTCCCTCTTCCGGAAGGGCTGCTAACCATTGGTTGACACACACTCACGGTCGGGGCACAGACACAAGTACACATGGAAGCAGTTTGAAGACTGTGACAGGGATGTATTCAGAGGAGGTCCCCTTCTGGATTGGTCCTGGGTAGGTGTCTCATAGAGTCATATATTTGTAATTGAATTTTAATTGCAATCTGACTTCAATGTGGTGGGGGCGGGGGGTGTTTCACTTTGCTTCTACCAGGACAGGACGCCAAAGAAAATTATACAATCCCTCTCCTATGGTCATTTGTTCGCCACCAAAAATATATTGGAAGAATAAAATGCATGTAGCACTGTTTGCCTTTGTTTATTAACTTAACACTGAAGTGGCTTTGACTTTGTTGTTCTCACTTCCTCTGTGACTCACCCCAGCCACACAGGACAGTGGAGAGAGAGACTATGTGGGGTGTAGTTCACGTCCAGACCCAGTCCCAGCACAAGAGCCTTCATGGCTTTAAGTCTTCGTTCTTGTCATCTGAGAGATGGGATAGCCATGAATCCATGCATAGCAAAGGGTGTGTGATGATTAATTAGAATAAGACATCTAATGGGTTGGGTATCTAGGGTAGGTGGTGAGATTAGCAGCTTCTTAAAAAATTTTTTTGTTTATTTTTATTTATTTACTTGAGAGCGGCAGAGAGAGAGAGAGAGAGAGAGAGAGAGAGAGAGAACGGGCACACCAGGACCTCCAGCCACTGCAAATGAACTTCAGATGCATGTGCCACCTTGTGCATCTGGTTTATGTGGGTACTGGGAAATCGAGCCTCGAACTGGGATCCTTAGGCTTCATGGGCAAGTGTTTAACCACTAAGCCATCTCTCCATACCCCAGCTTCTTATAACTCTTTGATTATTGATCACTTTCACAGATAGTCCTTGTCACTGACCCCATGTATTTCACAAGACAAGTGGGGCTGTGGTTTTGTTCAGTTGGTCGAGTACTGGCTTAGCATGTGGGAAGCCCTGGGTTTGAGCCCCAGCACCACATGAAACTGGGTGTGGTGGTGCATTGATGGGCATCTCAGCACTGGGCAGGTGGGGCCGAGAGGATTAGCTGTTGAAGGTCATCTTTCGTTACACAGTAAGTTTAAGGTCAGCTTAGGCTACTAGAGAATCTGACTGGAGGAAATCAAAAAGAAAGAGAAGGCGGAGAGGATGGTCATGAAAGGGTGCCTAGAGCCTTGTTGAAACAAACAAGTTCTAGGTAGTTAATGCAAGGCAGTGTTACCATGAGGGTGAGGTGACAAATATGCTAATTAGCTTGCTTAATCACTCAGGATGTATATACATCCTATCCCCTTGTTCCTTGTCAATACATGCATTGGTTAGGTGTCATTGACACCGTAAAGCTGGGCACACTTTTGAGAGGCTCTGCTGGTGAGTGGACACAGATGTCTGGGTACATGGCTGTTGGCTGAAGGGCACTCATGTTAGCCAAGTGACCCGAAGTCTTCCCAGCGCTTATTACGCGGTGACACAACTATCATTTAATGTAATGTGAGATTTCAGACCACGTTACTTCCTGTGTCAATTGGTGCTATCATGTAGCTTCCCAATGGGAAATTGGGCTTTTCTGGACACCACACCATGGCTCCCGTGGCGATTCCAATATTGTTCACAGTCACCGTGTGTCACTGTTTCTGGCTCATTCGTTTTTCAAGATGTGCTCAGGAAACTGAGTTTATTTAAGCTGAAATCATGTGCTAACAGGGCATTGATGAGAAATTGGAATTTTAAGTGTTGTCCCTGTTGCAGTTCTGTTTCAAAACTGGAAGGACAAGAAGAGCGATGACACTATTAGCTAAATAAGGAGCTCAGAACCACTGTCAGGTTTAAAAGAATGCTCCTCTCATTGAAAAAAAAAAAAGTGAAATTGAAATGGTATAATAAAGTTACTTTTGTCATGGAGTTTTTTTCCAAAAGGGAAAGTTTAGGATTTAATCATATCACAAGGCATTCCTTAGGTGGGGGAAATGGTTCAGTGCTGTGCAAACTTGGAGTTGATCCCCAGAACCTACATAAAAGGTGGGTATGGGATTGGAGAGATTGCTTGCCTGCAAAACCTAGGGACCCAGGTATGATTCCCCAGTACCTCCATAAAGCCAGATGGACAAGGTGGCAAATGCATCTGGAGTCTGTTTACAGTGGCTAGAGATCCTGGCATGCCCATTCTTCCCCCCCCCCCTTCTATCTGCCTCTTTCTCTCTCCCTCTCAAATAAATAAATAAAAATATATTTTTCAAAAATGTGGATGTGGTGTTGCATGCCTATAATTCACCTCTCGTTAGAGTGGCAGAGACTGCAGGATCTCTGGTGCTTGCTGGCCAGCTAGTCTAGCTGAATCAGTGGACTCCAGGTTCAGTGAGGGACCCTGTGTCAAAAAAACAGGTTGAAAGTGACTGAGACATTCACCTGACATTGACCTCTGGCATCCACATCTATGGACACACATGTACAATGCCCCTGTACACACACATATGCTCGCATACACACAAATATGCATAAACACATACACCATATACACATGCAAGAATTGTTTTAGAAAGAAATTCACTGTGATCGAACAATCACAACAATTTGATATGTTTGGTTTGAGTGGAAATAAGTATGAATTTAAAAAAATGAGATGATCTACCTGTGTCCACATGGTAGGGCACTGTTGCTGCCTTCCTGTTCAAATCCTGGCATAGACCTACTCTGCAATCTAACAATGCCAGACAGAACCTCGCTGTTCAGCAGATGAACAGCCGTGACAACTCCACATTCTGTAATATGATAATACCTCATTACCTGAAATACCAAGGGTGATAAATATCAAAACTTCCTCCATGTACATCAATATGTATAAGAGGATTTAGCATCAGGGTTTGTCACGTCTTCCTCCCTTTTGTCCTCATAAGATGTGCTTTTCTGGCAACAACGTGATAATTGGCCTTTAATAAGAATATAAATGTTATAAGATGTAAAATATGACATTTAATGGGTGAAAAGAGGCAACCTTACATTTTATAGCTGATTCATTTTCAATACTATAACAATAGGAACGATTGTTGATGATATCAGGTTTTTAATTAAAAAAAAAAACAACTTTTGATTCCCACTGCCAAGAAAACACACACCCTTTGTGTGTGGTGAGTATTTGTGTATACAGAAGTCTTTGTATGCATGTGGGCTTCTAGGTGTGTGTGCTGGTGCACTGGTGTGTGTATGTGTGTGTGTGTGTGTGTGTAAAAGCCAGAGAACCATTTGCCTCTGTTTGAGGCAGGATCTCTCATTGGCCTGGAGCTCACCATTGCACCAGACTGGCTAGCCAGCGAGTCCAGGAATCCTCCTGTCTCTGCCTCCCTCATGCTGGGATCACAAGTGTGTGTCACCGTGGATTCTGTGAGTGGACTCAGGTGCTTTCCTGATAGCTATCTGCCCAGCCCGTTCTCTCTTTTTCTCTCTCTCTAAGGGAGATGGGGATGGGTTGTGTAAGAAAGACAATGAGGGGCTGGAGAGATGGCTTAGCAGTCAAGGAGTTTGCCTGTGAAGCCTAAGGATCCAGGTTGGAGTCCCTAGTACCCACGTAAGCCAGATGCACAAGGGGGCACATGCCTCTGGAGTTGATTTGCAGTGGCTGGAGGCCCTGGTGCACCCATTCACTCTCTCTCTCTGTCTGTTGCTCTCAAATAAAAATAAAAATAAAGAAAGACAATGAGGATTCCTTAGATTTAACGTTGCAAAAACACTCTGAAGAATACGATGCAATAAAGAGCTTCCGGCCATGGCCCTGTGCGCGGGGATGAAAGGATGCGGGTCCTCTAGTGAGGTGACATCTTCTTATTGATGGGAAAACGGAGGCCAAGGAGCACCCGAGCCCTGTGCAGAGTTAGAAGACTTCTTGGCAGTGGAGCCTGGACTAGAACCCAGGTTTTGTAGCTCCCAGGCAGGATTTGAAGTGTAAAGGAATTAGGGAAAAGTTTGGATGAGTTATAGTTTTTTTTTTTTTTTTTTTTTTTTTTTTTTTTTTTTTAAAGAAAGCTTAGGAAGTTGGTTGAGGAAATACAGATAAGGCATTGCTTTTAAAGAATTCCCTGTGTCAGAAACAAGGTTATTTATTCTTCTCCAGAGATTCTTAACTAAACAGCCAGGCTCCTGGTCAGGCTCTGTGACCCGGGGTTTTTCTAAGTACCCGGGGAGAGGCTGGGTCTGTGAGACTGGCTCCACACTCCTCTCAGGCTGAGGCCACTTGAGTCAGCATCAAACACAAGCCTGCATCTCCCCTGCTGCCTCCAACAGCATCCATTTTGTCCCTGCCTGGAGGTAGACGGCAGTCGGGATCCAAATATATAGGAAACAAAACCTAGCAGCATGAATTATTATAAGCTGTACCCACTAGAATATAAAAATAGTATTTTCCCAGTCTGGCATTATCACTGAGCCCTGATAAGGGAATGGCTTAAAGGAAAGGCACCAATACCTAAATGGCAGGGGTGGCCGGCTGCATAATGGGGCTGAGAGGTGGGAGGCTGGCCCAGGGGGAAGCGGCCAGGGACATCTTTGAAAGGAAGCTGGCTGCTTGAGGCTTGTGGGTAAGAAGCCCTCCCACTGGCCTCCAGTGGCTGTTTGCCTGAACTTCCTGAAGGCTGAGGCCTGAGAAGAATTTAATTTAGTAGAATAATCTGAGGCTTGGAGGATTGCAAAGCAGCCCACAGTGCATTGTTCCTATGTTCGTAGCAGCATTTTACCTCGAGGTACCCGCTGCCTGCTAAGGTCTGGCCCAGTGTGCAGGGAGGGGACAGGAATCCCTCCTCTTCCGACTCCAGTCACTGGCGTGGACGGGAGGGAGGAAGGAAGAGTATCGCGGGGAAATCCCGTGCAGGTGTGGACTCTCACAGCACCTCTCAAACCTGCCTGTCGATTAGCAATTGAAAATCTTAGCACCCGACTTGTGTCTGAGGCCAGGCATAGTCAAATCTCAGGGAAAGGGGACAAGGGAGCCCAGAACCAATTGACTAGAACATTCTTCACATAGTTTTATTTGAGTCATTTGAAGGACTGAGTTGTCTTGGACCATAAGAAACTCTTTGGAGACAGTTCCTAGGCTACTTAGCATGATCAAACGCCCGGTTTAGTCAGTCCAGGGAAGGCACAGGAGGTAGGGCAAGATGGCGTCTGCTCTTTATTTTAGGTTTTAGCTGCTCTGGTTTCATATATTAGCCTGCGAGTCAATAAGAGCGCTATCTCCCTTCCCCAACATACATGGGCACTTAACTCATCCCTTAGTGTGTTAAAAAAAAAATTCTCACTAGCATTTAGGGTATACCATCTCCTGTCACCCCCACCCCGACTCCAGGGCAGGGCTGAGATGAAAGAGTGAAGCCCCAGGAAAGAAGTTTCATCACTAGTCAATTAAAACCCCAGCCTCCTGACCTCTAATCACGAGGTCCTGGCCCTGGGAAATAGCTCTTTAATGGGCTTTAGGCAATAAAGCAACAAGGTTGAAATTGAGGTTACATTAAAGCCTAATTTTCTTATGAGGAAAAATGTGCAAGTGAATATGAAAGTGATGTACCTTTGTAATATAGCTTCTTGCCAGGGCCCAAACTTCTTTAGCCTTTTGTCTCAATTTTCTCAGTACAGTATGTGCCTGAAGCTGCCCGGAATATATTTTCCTCAGTGATGCACAGGTGAGGACCCTCGTCTGTGGGTGTGGGCAGAGAAGAATAACGTTTGGTGGCCAATACAGGGACAGGCATCTTTGCCTGCTGGCTATCCACTTGGCATGCTATTTTCTGGATAACAGAGAATTCCAGGTACCTGGGCTCCCATATTTGCCCCTTACTAGCTGTTGTCAGCTTAGAACTTCCCTGCTTTCATCTGAGAAAGGGAATCACTTTGTTAGGGGCTCTATGAAGGCATAGCTGGGAAAAGGCTTCCAATATTATACAGCCCTAGAAACGTGCTGTGGACTTGGTCAGTTTGACTATAAAAATCAGTGAAATCTCCTACTGGTCACTTCACTGCTTTGAGTTATGGCTTCCTTCTCCCATCCCTCTGTGTGTGTGTGTGTGTGTGTGTGTGCAGGTGTGTGTGCAGGTGCATGTGGGGCATGAGGACAGCCTCAGATGTCACTCTCAAGAACCTTGTCTGCCTCCTTTGAGGCAGGATCTCTCATGACCTGGACCTCACCAAGTAGGCTAGTCTACCCGCCTAGCTACCCGCCTGTCCCCACTTCCCTAGTGCTCCATCCGGCTTGACATTTTACATGGGTTCTGGAGATTGAAATCAGATCCTTGTAAGCCAAAAAGTACCCACCGAACCATCTCTCCAGCCCTTAGTTGTCTCATTTTTCCAAAGGCATTTGGAGTCGACACTTCGAAACACATCCTACTTCCACGGCCTTGTGTCTAGATTGCAGGGGAAAATGGCAGATGTGCAGTTTTGCAAAATGGCCTTTCTTTCTTCACATGCCACTCCTAGCTCTCCCAGTCTCCCCCAGAGTTGCAGGAGAGCCCTGACCGTTGCCCATGGTGAGATTGGGAAGACGGAACAGGAAGGAAAGAATAGCATGGAATACTTTCTTCCCAAGTGTCTCAGCAATAGGAACAGTCCAGCTTGAGCAAGACAGAAGTTCTCCAAGTGCCACAAGTGCTGAGATGCCAACCGGAAGCGCTGTGGACTGGCTTGCAAACAGCAAGGGGGGATCCAGAAATACCGAGTGAATATTTTTCCTCTTACAGGCAGTTCTTATTTCCCTGGTGTTTTTAGGCAGTATTAGCCTTCTGCTTAAACAACCTCTCTTATATTGTCCCGGATTTCATGCACACTAGATGACATTATGGCATTATCACTTTTAATGCTGCAATAATTTTTTATAACCTACAGTATGTATATGGATTCTTATTATAACTTCTACTTGGGTCTTTTTTATAAGAAGTCATTTTTTTCCCCTCCTGGCAGCTACATTGCTAAGGGCTTTGAGGATTTCCTTAATACCGTCACTCAGTGGTCTTGCGTTCTGAATTGTCATTTTCTGCTCTTCGGCAGTTTCCTCCTGTTCCTATGAGCTTCATTACCTGATCATGAAGGATGCGGCTCTCTGCAAGCCTGGACTACAGGCAGCCCCAGCCATGCTCGGGGTCTTGTTAGGAGGGTATTTCTTCGTGCCCTCGGCATGACAGATTTGAGATTCTGGTGCAGAAGGAAGCTGAAACGAATTGCTGAGATGAGACCGACCCCAAAGACACAGAGGCACGCGGATGGCTAAGGGTTTCCAGGGGCAATTTAATCACTGCTGACTCTAGCCTTTCTGGGTTGCAGAAATTGTTCGTGGAGCCGAGGCAGCTAGGTCTGTGAGAAGCTGGGAGAGCCTGAATCAGGTCCTGAAGTCACTGAATGCTCTGCAGTAATTCCCTGCAGCAAGGAGGTCCAGCTCCCTCAGGAGATGGGGGGAATCTCTACACCACCCACAGCTTCCTACGAGCTGGCTTTCCTAGGCAGACAGTACCATCTCTGAGCCTGTGTCCTCTATCTGAAGAAAAGAATCTCTATGCCTTAGTTCATCTTACAGATTGCTATTAAGGGGGTTTTTTTGAACAGTACTAACAGGACCCTCATTAAATTCTGATTATTTTTATTAAATGGTAGCAGGTAGAATATAAGGTTTTCATTTGTATTAGAGAGATACCCTTCCCTCCTTCTTTCCTTTCTTTCTCTTTCTTCCTTCTTTCTTTCCCCCTCTCTCTTTCTTTCTCCTTTCTTTTTCAGGATTTCTAACCCTAGACTAATGTCTTGACTAGATAGTCAAGAATGACCTTGACCTTCCGATGCCCCTGTGACCACCTCCCAACTGCTGGGATTACAGCTTAGTGCTGCTACACCTGGTTCAGATGGCGTTGGCAGTTAAACCCAGGGCATTGCGCATGCTTGGCTAGCACTCTGCCAAGTGAGCTATCTACCCAGCCCCCAAAATGGAGAGGCTGTAAATGGGCACACTGAAAAACAAGCTAACAAATAAAAATTAAAAAAAAAAAAAACTTGCCCTTCTCCCCTGGGACAATGACCTTCAACCCTGCATGCATAGTTGATCCTGACTTGACTGGTGGAGGCTGGAGCTGCTTTTGCAATATGATTTAAGACAGTCAAGAACATACATCCTAAGTATGTGGTCTAAGGAATTTTGACATAGGAATACGTCTGTGTGGCTACTGTACATATTAAACACAGGACACTTGGCGTCTGTAATTTGCCTCCAGATGATTCTAATCAGTAGCCAGAAGTGAGGACCACAGCCCAGGCAGATGGCAAGCCCACCCTGCAGCTGACACCCACTTCTCCTCCCGTTCCCCAAAAGTGCCCTGTATTCTCAGAACCTTATTCTCTTCCACAACACTCCCGTCCCTCCCCATCTGGTACCCACTCCCTGTGCTTGGCTCCCATCTCTCTTTTTTTAAAAAATATTTTATGTGTTTATTTAAGAGAGAGAGAGAGAGAAAGAGGCAGATAGAGAAAGAGAATGGATGTGCCAGGGCCTCCAGCCACTGCAAAAAAAACTCCAGATGCATGTGTCACGTTATGCATCTGGCTTACGTGGGTCCTGGGGAATCAAACCTGGGTCCTTAGGTTTATCAGGCAAACACCTTAACTGCTAAGCCATTTCTCCAGCCCCACCCATCTCCTAATGTTGGCATTAGTTCCCTGTACTATGTAGCATTGTGGAGTAGGTATGGGCTCCTCCACGGAGCTATGATGTCACCATCACAGGCCTGGGTATCACTGGATCTTCACATGCTCAGAGCTAGCCCAGTAAGCAGACATGAGGGCAACTGGTCCTCGCTGACTGGCACGTCCTTGCCACCCCACAGTCATTTGTATAACCCATGAGAAGGACCTCTGATGGAGACAGGGAAGGAGGACAATTATTTTCTATTATTTTGTTTTATTCAGCACTGGGAACTGAGCACAAGGCCCAATGCATGTTAGGTAAACTATACCCCCAGCCCTCCTTTTACTTTTTGTTGTGTGACAGGGTCTCACGAAACTGCCCAGATTGGCTTTTGAGCTCATAATTTAGCAAGCATCAAGTTCTTGAACCTGTGACATCGTGCCTCAGCCTCTTGAAGCCTCCCAGGTAATTGGAACTGCAAGCCTGGTGCTTGCAGCCCACTTACAGAGACCTTCTGTGCAAGCACTGAGCAACAGTTACTCCTTCTGGGCAGGCCAGTCCTTGTCTCCGAACCTCTGCTGTCATGGTCGCCTCCATGGAGTCCTCCATCCCCCCCCCCCGAACCCCATGTGTGGTTCATTCCTATATCTCACCTTCATAACATCCTCCAGGGAGTCCCAACCCTCACATTTTCTTCTTATTTCCTCTTGCACTTGAATTGCATACCATGGTGTCCAGGACATTTATGTTTTTGCTTTATTCTTTTTAAAATAATATTTCTATTTATTTATTTATTTGCAAGGAGAGAGAGAGAGAGAGAGAAGAGAGAGAGAAGAGAGAGAATGGGTGTGCCAGGGTCTCTTTCCAGTGCCAACTAATTCCAAATGCCTATGCCACTTTGTGCTTCTGGCTTTATATTTAAGTTCATTGAGGAAGTGAACTTGATCAATCAAGCTTTGTAAGCAAGCATCTTTAACCATGGAGCCATCTCTCTAGCCTTGAGCTAAGCTTTTACAGCTAATCCTTCTGTCTTGGAAAGCAATGGTAATACAAAAGAGAAAGAGAGAGACAGAGAGAGAGAAAGAGAGAGAGAGACAGAGAGAGAGAGAGAAACAAACAAAAATCAACTTTTTTCAAAGTAGGGTCTTTCTCTGGCCCAGGCGGATTGAGAACTCACTCTGTAGCCCAGGCTGACCTCAAACTCCTAGCAGTTCCTCCTACCTCAGCCTCTTCAGTGCTGGGATTGGAATTAAAGGTGTGTTCCAGCACACCAGGCCAAAAACATTTTTAAAATATATTTTAAATATATTTGGTTTCTTTCTAACTTGATTTTGCTTATATATATATATATATTTATATATATATATATTTGTGTGTGTATTTACATAATGTGGCGTGTGTGTGCATGTGTGTGTGTGTGTGTGTGTGTGTACATGAACATGTGCCACTGAGCATGCAGAGGTCAGAGGTCAAACTTGGGGTGCCAGTTCCTTGCTTCCACATTCTGTTTTTCTGTTGAGAATGGCCGGCTAGCTGGCCCGGGGGCGTTGGGATGCTCCTCACTCCTCCCAGTGTTGTGGGTGTGCTGGGATTACAGACGAAGCCTGGGACCTTGAATCCACACTTTACTTGGGAGCTGTGACGGAGCTCAGTTAGGCAGGCTTGTGGAACAAGTGCCTTTAGCCACCTGGCTATTTCCCCAGCCTCTGAATTCATTTATGCTATTTTTTTTAACTTTTATTTTGAACTTTTGAAATTTTGCCCTTTTATGTTAAATGTACTACTGTTGTTTTCTTTATTTTTCATTTTTTTTTAATTTATGAGAAAGGGGGGGGAGAGAGAAAGAGAGAAATGGCACACCAGGGCCTCTATCCACTGCAGTTTAACTCTAAATGTGTCACCTTGTGCGTCTGGCTTACATGGGTTCTGGGGATCCAACCATGGATCCTTAGGCTTCACAGGTAAGCACCTCAACCACTAAGCCATCTCTCCATCCCTGTTATTTTATTTTAATCATGGAAAGTTTAGAATACTTCTGTTCTTCCTTAAGTGAACATGATGCTTCAAAATGGAATTATGGGGATTTCAGAAAGCCCAAGGTCCTTGCTGAATTGAAATTCTTGACTCATTTTCTTTTGTCAAGGAGTGACTTGGAAAGAGTCAAGTGATTTCAAAGCCAACGTCCCAGAGTCTGGGGGCGCACTCCTCAAACACATTTAGCAGTCAAAACAATTCTACAGAGGATAGAAGATCAAATGGTGGCATTCCTACTTTAAATCAAAGTTGGAAATTTCTGTGTAAATGAGAAAGGATTGAACACTGCATGGCAAAGTATGTTTACCAGGAAAGAATTTACTGTGGGAGGCCCTTAGGTGTAGTGTATCATATTAATAAGAATGTACAAGTTCAGTTATCAATAAGAACAGAAAAAAAAGCCTTGATTAAGATAAGGAACTCCATTTATATTTACACAGGAAAGTGGAGAGAAAGGAGGTGAATACGGACATCGTGGTAGAGGAACAGTTACGTGAGGAGATTATTTGAATGATTTTTAATAATATTTTTATTTTTTATTTATTTATTTGAGGGGGGAGAGAGACAAGGGGCACGCCAGGGCCTCCAGCCACTGCATGCGAACTCCAGACACATGTGCCACCTTGCACATCTGGCTTACGTGGGTCCTGGGGAATCTAACCCAGGTCCTTTGGCTTTGCAGGCAAGCACCTTAACAGCTAAGCCATCTCTCCAGCCCTTGGATGATTTTTATTTGGGGTTTACTTACTGCCACGTATGGCATTTTTGTGACTGCAATCCAGGGAAGTATTTTTGTTGTTGCTGCTCTAATCGGATTTGTTGGTGGAGGCAGTTTATGTTTTTTTTTTAAAAAAAAAAAAAAAAGAAAATGCAACTTTTAACATCCAGCTGCTTTTCTGAGAATTACCCATCTATGAAAAAAAAAAAAAAAAGTGCCGCCATTAACATTTATGAGAAACAGACTTAACATTATCATAAATTATACAGTAAACTATCTTGGCCTCAGATGGAAAGGTGTGTATTTGCCTTTGAAGCTGATGTATTTTGACAGCGCACCAGGAGGCAGCTCACTCTGAATAATGGGCAAGATGAGACCCTCCAAGGAAAGAAATCTCTCCCTTAAGTGAGCAGCAGCCAGACAGGGGGTAAATGAACTTCCCCACCTGGACACATCGCAATTTTAGAAGCATTGATCACACAAAAAGTTAGTGCTGCCAGGGACCCGGGAGCCACTGACTTATATCTTGTCTATTTACAAATGCTCAGGAAAAATATATATATATATATATATATTCTCAGCTTTATGCAGCCTTTCAGGGACGGTGACAACAGAACTCACTCACCCAACTCCGCAGATTCGGGCTCTGGCAGTTCAGGTAAGGGGGCCTGGCGCCCTGCGTCTTGGACTGCTCTGCAGTTAGAGGGAGCAGTTTGTGCTGTCTGTTCCCTACAGCGTAAGAATCCCACTTTCCAATAGCATTTGTAATGAGCTGAGTCATTTCTGGTTTGCTCCCCTGGGGAACCGGTTGACCTCGGTGAAGGAGCCACAGCTCTGTCATGGAGCACGGTGTCCACTGATAGGTGACCATCACCTGACAGAGGTTCCTGAGAGAGAACCTCTTTTCTTCCAGGGTACCAGAGGCCCTGCCATTAGACCAATGGAGCACGGCATCAGCTCCAGGACTGGTTTGTGTGTCTGCACCCAAATCCTAATGCTGGGTCCTCAGAGAGTGGGTATGGCTGTGGGTGCTAAGGAACCATCTTTCACCTGTGCCTATTGATTTCCATTCCCCAATAACTGTCTTTCCTCTAATATCTTTGCATTATGTCTGAAGGATCACACCATGCGTGTACCCAGACCCCTTCCCTTCCCCTCATGTCATCTCGGGTCACATTCCTTACGTGCTAACCTCGAGCCAGGACGCTATTGTTATTTCTACTTGATTTAAAATATATATATAGTTAGTTAAGAGAGAGAAAGAGGCAGAGAGAGAGACAGAGAGACAGAGAGATAGAGAGAGAATGGGCACCCCAGGGCCTCCAGCCACTACAAACAAACTCCAGATGCATTGGCCCCCTTGTGCATCTGGCTCACATGGGTCCTGGAGAATTGAACTGGGGCCCTTTGGCTTTGCAGGCAAATGCCTTAACTGCTAAGCCATCTCTCCAGCCCCTCTACTTGATTTTTTTTTTATTGTATTGATGTACTTGGGATTGTACCTGGAGACTTACATGTGATATGCGAGGTACCTAGCATTGAGCCTGATTTTAGCTTATTTTATCACTGTTGGAATGAGGTAAATATCAGTAAATGTAGTGAGATAGACAAACAGAAAACAGACAGTCTTAATTGTTCAGGCAGGTCCCTGAGTGTTGTATTGGGATTGGAGAAGGACATGAGTTTGTTTCAATGTTTTAAAAGGGCTTTATTAAACAGCTTTATTTATTTGAGAGAGAGCTTGCCAGGTAGGCAGAGAGAGAGGGTAGCTGTAACTGGATTCCCCAGAGCCCACGGAAAACCTGGATGCGGAGGCAGGCTTCACCATCCCAGTGTGCTTACAACAGGAAGGGAGGTTAGGCGGAGGCAGGAGAATGTCCTTGAAGCTTACAGGTCAGCTAGCCTGGCAGACACCCCGATGAAGGATGATGTAACAAGAGACTGTGCCTCTAAACAAGATGGAAGGTGAGAGCTGACACCCAGTGCCATCCTCTGACAACAGGAAGGACATGTTGGGCGGAGTCAGGAGAATGTCCTCACTCATACACTGAACACACACACACGTATCATGCCCATACATACCATAACAAGAGATCATACCCTAAACAAGATGGAAGGTGAGAGCTGACACCCATGCCATCCATACCACACACAGACATGCTTTTATTATTTATTTATTTATTTATTTATTTATTTATTTATTTATTAGAGACAGAGAGATTCAAAGAGAGAGAGACAATTATCATACCCATACCTCCAGCCACTGTAGACAAACTCAGATGCATACACCACCATGTGCATCTGGCATATCATACCCATGTGGAGAATCAAACACACACCTTATATATCATAGGCAAATGCCTTCACCACTAAGCCATCTCTCCAGCCCACATACCACACACACACACACACACACACACACACACACACACACACACACACATCATACCCATACATACCACACACACACACACACATCATGCCCATACATACCACACACACATATTTATTTTATTATTTATTTATTTATTTATTTATTTATTTATTTATTTATTTATTTATTTATTAGAGACAGAGAGAGGGAAAGAGAGAGAGGGAGAGTGAGAATGGGTGCGCCAGGGCCTCCAGCTACTGTAGACGAACTCCAGATGCATGCACCACCATGTGCATTTGGCTTACATGGGACCTGGAGAATCAAACCAGGGTCCTTATGTTTCACAGGCAAACACCTTCACCACTAAGCCATCTCTCCAGCCCACATACCACACACACACACACATATATATATAAAAGAAACTGTTGAAGGACCGAGATTGTGTTCTTGTAACTCACCTCATGTTTGAATCGCCTGGCCTACAAAGACTGACTCACAGTAGGTGGGTCTCTGATGTAGAGCCACCAGCTAATTTGTCCTGTTCCCTGCACAAGGTTCGTTATTGTTTCTTCTTGCACAAAGCATTACTCTCTCCAGTCCCAGCTGACTTATGATTTTGCTCACTGGTTGCTGCATGGCTTTTGTCTCGTGGGTCCTCCTTGTAGGATCATCACTGGACTGTTGGGTTCTTGAGTCGATGTTATCCATGGCCTCTCAGCTGCAGAAATATGTGGTCCTTCCCAAGGCTCTTTGGAGAGAGTTAGTGTTGCTCAAACCCTGTGCCCCTTAACCAGGAGGCTTCCCCTGGCTCTTTTGTGGGAGTTTGGGCTGAGATTGGTACCATAGGATGAAAAGGGGCCCATTTAGCATGCCGTTCTCTAAGACTGAGAACCCCTTTTTCACTTCGAAGCCACAGCAATGTGCTTTGGCTTTCTGGGAGGGAGTCTGGAAATTCCGTGGTCAGAGCAGCGGGGCCGAGGCGAGCTGGCCGTGTGGTGTGGCTGGTCTGGTATAGATAGTCTTGTCTTGCAAGTCAGCCAGGCTCCCTTTAAAGGCAGTGGTTTGTGAGAGATCTCATGTGGGCTTTGTTGGAAGTGGCGCCCTTGAACGTGGTCCGTGTTTGCTTTCTGCTGGACTATCCATTACACACAGCCTTCGGAGTGGAACACCGCTGAGGCAAAGCAGCCCAATTAAAGGACTTGCAAAGCAGCTCCTCGTACACCCTAAAGATATGAAAGAGAACAGTGTCCTCACTGGGCCAGACCCCAAATTCCAAACCCTTGGATACTGGAAACCCTGACCCTGTGAGTCTTCACTAAGGGTAGGGATCCATAATGGCTCACTACTTAACAGTGTTCACAGACTGCACATGTGCTATGATCCGTATGGTCAACTTACTAATAAATTATGGATGCGCTGGGATTCATAAATTTGTTGTATTGTGTTGTGTTTTTTTTTTAATTTTTGTTTATTTTTATTTATTTATTTGAGAGCAACAGACAGACAGAGAAAGAAACAGGCAGAGAGAGAAAGAGAATGGGTGCACCAGGGCCTCCAGCAACTGCAAACGAACTCCAGATGCATGCGCCACCTTGTGCATCTGGCTTACGTGGGTCCTGGGGAATCAAGCCTCGAACCAGGGTCCTTAGGCTTCACAGGCAAGCACTTAACCACTAAGCCATCTGTCCAGGCCCTGACTTTGAACTTCTGATCCTTCTGCCTTCAACTTCTGAGTGGTGGGGTTTTTAAAGGTATGAGTCCCCACACCCGGATTAGAGCCCAGGGTTTCATGCAGGCTGCATCCCCTACCCCGAATACTCCAAATACTTACTTTAAAATATGGATAAATAGATTGTCAGAGTTTCTTAGGAGCAAGTAAAACCATCATTCTAATTTTTTTTTTAATTTGCAAACAGAGAGAGAGAGAAGAGAGGCAGACAGAGAGAGAATGGGCATGCCAGGGCCTCTAGCCAGTGTAAACGAACTCCAGATGCATGTACCCCTTGCGCATCTGGCTCACGTGAGTCCTGGGTAATCGAACCAGCATCCTTTGGCTTCGCAGGCAAATGCCTTAACAGCTAAGCCATTTCTCCAGCCCAATGTTGGGTTTTGATAATATTTTCATGTCACTTGGTCAGAGAACTAATATAAAGAGACCCCGAGGGTGTGCTTCCCATGTCCATGCAGGCAAACACTGGCCAGGGCTCCAGATCAAAAGGGTGAACTTGCTTAGAGTAATGGATATTAGAAGAGTGGGTCAGTGAGGTAACCAACTACCCATGCTGAAAAGCCAGTCTGATAGTACAACCAATTTCTTCCCAGGATGCCAGAGCCCGGTATCTTGCTAAGCTACCTGCAGCTGTGGCATCCATTTCTAGTAACTTCGTCAATGGGAAGGTTTTTTTGCATGTTTCTGCTGCACAGGAATGGTAAGCTCTTTCGTGCAATAGCAGTGCATGTTGAAGCTCATTTAACTTTTAGTCACAGTGATAAACATTTCAGTAAATACAGATATAATAAAAACTTTGAGAAGTCAGTACAAACAGTGCATTTCTGTGCTAATAATCTTTTTTTTTTGCTTTTTTTTAATTTTGAGAGAGACAGAGAGAGAGAGAGAGACAGACAGACAGACAGAGAGAGAGGAGAGAGAGAATGGGTGCACCAGGGCCTCTCAGCTGCTGTGAGCGAACTCCAGATGCGTGCGCCCCCTTGTGCATATGTGCAACATTGCGTGCTTGCGGCACTTTTGCATCTGGCTAAACGTGGGACCTGGAGATTTGAATGGATATTCTTAGGCTTCGCAGGCAGGTGCCTTAACCACTAAGCCATCTCTCCAGCAGCCCCCCCCTTTTTTTTTTTTTTTTGAAGTAGGGTCTTGCTCTAGCCCAGGCAGACTTGGAGTTCATTCTGTAGCCTGAGGCTGACCTCAAACTCACAGTGATTCTCCTACCTCTGCCTCCCATGGGTTCCCCCTTCCCTTCATGGGACAGATACCAGAGAAAAAAATTATCTGGCTTCTTTCCCTGTCATGCATTTTAAACCTGAAACTTACTTGGGGCACTAAATGCCTTTGGAAGTCCATGTCTGTCTATGCTGTGGGATAAAGTTGAAATTTCAGTCCTCTGTCCCTTTATCCAGAGTTCACTTGGGTTTTGGGGAGATGAGATGAGATGACATTGGATAGGCAAGGCAGTGACATCAGTCTCCTGGTGTTTAAAAAAATGTCTCTCCAGCCGCCTCTGCGGTGAGCCAAATTTTCAGTTTCACAGTTAAGTCTGAACGTCAGACTTTGTTGGCTGAAATAGGAACTGTGTGGAGTGACATTTTAGTCTTAAGGGCATCTGTGGAGACCGTATTGCTGGCGAAGAAATTCAGCTTTGTGGGTTAGGAAACGGTTTTGGGCTCTAGTGAATAATGTGCCCAATTTCAGATGGAAAAACACTGAAAAAATCATGATTTTTTCATACCTCAAAGAACAGCTATTTATGGCTGCCATGATGAACGCTGCCTCTAGTTTTGACTTGGCAATGATGGCCAATTTACCACAATCATGGGGACTTCGATTTTATGGCCCTTGACATCCTGAAAGTTGCTGAAGAATTTCACAAATTGGTAGGTAGGACAGACCAAACCTGCCCTTGTGCGTGCGCATGAGTGTGCACGCACATGCGCGCACATTTACCTGTATGTGTGTGCTTATTGAAGGCCAGAGTATTGTTACTCAGGCGCCATAGACCTTTTGATGAGATAGGGTTTCTATTGTCCTACAGCTAATGAAGTAGACAAGATTGGTTGACCAGCGAGCCACAGGGATCCACCTGTCCCCATGTCCCCATAGCTGGGATTACAAGGAATCACCACCATGCCAGCCATTTATGTGGGTTCTGGGGATCAAATCAGGTTCTCAGAAAGCAAGGCAAGCACTTTACCAACTGAGCCATCTCCCAGGCCCCACAGTGTCTTCTAAGGTGAGTGTGTGTGTGTGTGTGTGTGTGTGTGTGTGTGTGTGTGTAACTTAATAAAGTAAGTTCAGGAACTCATTCATGAAACAATTTAAGGCCAGGGCTACAAAATGTGGACTTGGGAATGCCTGCAGGTCTTGGGGACAAATGGTTGAGGAAGAGCTCATTGATATTTTAGCCTTTCTTCTTTTTTCCTTTTTTTCCTCCTTTTCTTAGAAAGACTGTGACCTGGGGACACATGAGTAACGTTGCCATTTCCTTCAATATTGTCTTTCTGATCCAAAGTATGTTCTTTATGAAGGCACAGATCTCTGACAATCATTATGTTCCATCCATCTGCATCAACTTCCCACTGTTCAGAACCAACAATTCCACATCCCTAGGCTGGGAGTCAGGGCCTCTGAACCTCTCCAGGCCTTTACCTCCTGTTCTGGCCTCACTTCCCATTTCTCCGGAGGCAGCTGGGCCTGAGTTGGCACTATCTACACAAATCACATCACACTTAGGAAAGCGAGGGCAGCATTTCCATACGAACTGGCAGGAGCACAACACAAGGTCTTTGTCGACTGAGCCAGAGGCAGTGCAGTTCGGCGCTTTCCCTGGAGTTTCTAAGAAGAGGCTGCAGCCCACAGGGTCTCCCGGACAGGGAAAGCCAATGTTTGCTGTCTGCCTGCCCAGTCATCCTTGGACTTGCCTCACCATTCTGAAAGAATGTACAGATCCATATGATACCTACTGTTTAAAGGTAACAGTATTAATAATTGAGTGGCAGCTGTCTCCTGTCTTCCTAGGCACCCGAAGCCCCTCTCCCCCCTCCACCCACCTCGGATTTCATACCCTTGCTCTCTCTGGGAATCATTTCTTCCCAGATAGGTCGAAGGAACAAATGAGATCATTTTGCCGCGTGCTGTGCTCATGGTGAGGGTTCAATAAATGTTAGCTACTCTTATTACCAGGATTATTCACCTGCCCTTTGCTTTCCCAAGACTTAAATACACACCATTCCCTGTATAAACCCTGCACTTCCTGCCCTCAACCTTTCTCTTTGCCTCTCTCCTGTCTGCCTCAAAACCCTTCCTTATCCCGTTAGGCTCTGCTCAAATGCCATCCTCCACTGGGGAATCTCTCCCATCTTCCTCTGCTTCCCTTCTGGCTGGAAATGCTGGCTCCTCCTGCTGGGTAGCTGGCTCTCTTGACACTATGCTGCTTGTGAGTCCCCTTGAGACCTCTTGTGGTCAAGAGTCACTTCCCAGCCCCTCAAACCACCAAGGCTCATCAGTAATATAACTGAAAGCAAAAGATGATTTAAAGACACAAGCTTCAAAGCCGGGCGTGGTGGTGCACACCTTTAATCCCAGCACTCGGGAGGCAGCAGTGGGAAGATTGCCGTGAGTTCCAGGCCACCCTGAGACTACATAGTGAATTCCAGGTCAGCCTGGGCTAGAGTGAGACCCTACCTCAACCCCCTCACCCCCCCCCAAAAAAAAATAAACAAGTTTTGTTTTTTGGATTGCAAGTGGCAAAGGAGACTCTCGAAAGTCTTTCATGGCTTTGCAAATTTGCTCTTGCCCCAGACCAACAGTGCCTAGTCTGAGGAGCAGTGTGGGTATACAGACCACCCTGAATATAGCAGAATCCTGTCCCTCTGCCTGCATTAGCACAGGTATTCTCATTCATTCAGTGCATCCTTGTGCACCTGGTGGGAGCCTTACACAAAAAAATGGGGCTTAATAAACTAATTGAATCGACTGAATGAATGAATGTATGAATGCACAGGAAAATCTCAGTTGGGTTGAATAAATGAATTAACGATTGATCATGCAGAGCATATTTAAAACTAAATTCTCCCTGTGAATTTTCATAATGAATGGCATGGCGGTGGGATTATAATTTTTTATCTTTGCCTTTAATAACATTTGCTCATTTGCATTGCATATTAAGACCAATTCTTTCCCTTATTTAAAAATTTTTTCCCAACTCTGATTGGTAGACGGAGATAAGGTATATGCTGTCAACAGAATACAGCCACATTTGATTATAGCTTGAGAAGCAAGACACAGAGGAGACTCTTAAGAGAACACGTATGTTGTGTGTTAGCAACAAAGAGACTTTCTGAGAATATCAGTTGTTAATTAGGGGCTCCGGAGGTGGCTCAGTGGATACGAACACTTGCTGGGCAAGCACGGGGACCTGAGTTCTAATCCTAACATCCCTCTTGAGAGAAAACCAGACGTGGCCTCACCTACCAATAATGCCAGAGCTGAGGGGCCTGGGTGTGAGAAATGGTGAGCTCCAAGTTCAGTGAGAGACATCAGGTTGAAGGAATTACTGCAGGAGAGTCGATATGGAGGATACCCGATGTCCTCCTCTGGCCTCCACATGCATGTACATATGGTGTGTGCATCTGTACACATGTGCACGTATGCCACACATATTACATGCACACACACATGCACACAACCACACATGTTGCTAATTAGAAAGCCAAAGGAAGGGATTCTATACTTATATGCATAGGAACTTAACAAGAATAGCTACAGTAACTCAGGAGCCATATTTGAATGAAGAGGGCGTCTGTCCTCAGTCAATGGTATATGAGGATGGCAGCTCTCCACCAAGGCCTTCGTCCTACTTGACGATGTCCTCTGGCCCATTCTCGTCAGCTGGGAAGGGACCCAGGCCTCTGCAAGCATGGTGGTGGCTTTCCTTCAGTCTCTAATTCCACCTCAGCTGAAGAGCAAGCCCAGCTCGTGACCCCTGAGAACAGCTATGTTCTTTGTTCCCCTGAACACCCAGGCCATTGTTCCTTTGCCTTAAACCAAGAGAGAGACGAGAGAGAGAGAGAGAGAGAGAGAGAGAGAGAGAGATTAAGACCTGTCCCCACTCAGCCTTCTCTGACCTCAGCTGCCTTCAGCCTGCTTACCCATAGTATTCTGTCCTTCCTCTTGTGTCACACATGGCATAGCCATTCAGTCCCCAAACCCTTGTGTAGGTTCCTAGGACATGGATGGAGACAAGACACATAGGCAAGGGTAGTGGGCAGTCTGTGCAGGAGGAGGCCACTTTGGAAGGGGTTAGAGATAGCATGCGCCAGGAATATGGGATTGCATGGAAGTCGGCTGAGGGAAGGGTTACTCTGGGCTATTGAAGATCAGACATGAAGGATGAGTAGAACTTAACCCAGGGAAGAACTGGGGAAAGAGCTTTCTAGAACTTGAAGATCCTATAAATCTACCATTAACCCTCGACTGTTCAGAGCATTTGTCTACTAATCATAGGCCTGAATGAAGGAAATAATCAATTATTCACAGGTGTAAGTCAATACCTCCTATGTGACAGGCACTATTATGCATGACAGCCACTTCGTTCGATATGATAACCGCCTTCCATTTTCAGATTGGAAACTGAGGCACTGGGAGGTTAAATAACTCACCTGTGGGCACATAGGAAGGACAAAACACCTCTGGCCAAAAGCAGCCCATAGAAGGAAAGGCTTTATTTTGGCTCAGGGTTACAAGGGGCAGCTTCATCGTGGCAGGGCAAGCATGGCAGAGCAGAGGCTCGCATCACGTGTTGCCACAGCAGCTGGGAGGCAGTAGCAAGAGTAAGCTAAACCCTGGCAAGGACTTGGGCAATACCACTCTAAGGACACCCCAAGTGACACAGTCCTCCAGCAGGGCTCCACCTCCCAAGTTAGCACCAGCTGAGGACCGAGTCTGAAACTTAATGACAAACACACTAGGCTATGGAGGACACCGGACGTTCAAACCACCACTGGCAGCATGGAGTTGGATGTGAACGCTGTTCTTTGCATGTATGCTTTGACCAAGCACCCTGTTCTGCATGTGTGCCAGGCAGAACACATCCCATGTTTCTTTTTAGGCCTGCCGTTTCTAACAGTGCCAAGCCAATCACCCTCACCCAACAAATGCCTGCTCTTTAGTCAGGTTAGATTTAGTTATCTCCTTGCCAGTGGGTCCTTATTTAATTGGAAATGAGATGAGCTGGAAGAGGGCTTTCTGGCTGAACCGTGCGTTCACAGGGTATAAAGAGACCAAACCTATCTCACTTCAAACGTCTACTGGCCATTTTGCTAACTACCAGGGCATTTGGAGCTGTTTGGAGCTGGGGATGGAACCCCACGCCTGAAGTATTCTACCTACGCATGCGCTGTACCACCACTGTGTTGTATTCCTCCCTCCTCTGTGGTGTTTTTGTGAAAACTAACTTTCATTCATTCATCAGATATTTACTTCAGCATGCTGGCTCCTGTCCTAAACTCCAGGGACTCGATAGTGAACCAAGCAGACAAGTCCTTCCCTCATCTGTTTGACATCTTCCTTCCATAATCATATATGTAGCATGTTTGGAGTGGCGCCCGTGAGAGCTGTGGCTTCATTCTGATGGGGGTTGCTGCATCTTGATTTTTATAAGCAGCCTTGACTCATGCTGAGTGTTTTGGTGAGGTGGGCAGATGGGATGGCCCACCATAGATGTAGATAGATGGGGCTGGCATATTAGGTCACACAACCAGGTGATTAAGGCTCTTTGGGAATCCTTCTAATCACCATTGTGGAATGACTCATAGACAAGTTGACTTGGGCTTGTACAATAGCCAAAGTGCTCCCTTTGGGTCTTAGATTCAGTTGACATTGTGTACATTTAGTGTTATTGTTTTGGTGGTAGCAAAAGTCCTATAAGCATTTTCTTGTCAATCTTTATTGTGGAAGTAGCCAGATAGTATTTTCAACTTTGTGAGCAAGACAGCCTTCATTAACCACTCAACTGTTCGACCCTATCTGCTGCTAGAGGCAGAGAACAGTTATAGGCAATATGCCAGCAACTGGCTTTGTTTGAATAAAGATTTGTTTATAAAAACATGGATTTAGCCCATATATTACAGTAGGCAAACCCCTCTTCCAGAAAAAAAAAAATTCTGTGAATGATAACCTGGTCCAGGAAATGTATATTTTAAAAGAAAAGACAACACGAGCTGGTATCACACAATAATATTAAGTTGGCTGAAACTCACAATACATTCCTCAGATGCTTTGAAAAGTTTTGCATGACCTTTCCTTATTGTTGGAGGCCAAGGCCAGTGAGGGCTTATTCAAAGAAGAAGTTTCTCGAACCTAGATAGGACGTCTTCCCTGGAGCAGAATCAGAGGAAAGAAACTGTCCCGTGGGCATTTGTGTGCAGTAGAAGATGAAAGTTCCGTCAGTGAGGACTCTGACACGTCGAGATGGATGACAAATGGGGTTGTTGCTGACAAGGATTTTCTTCCCCTAGAAACTTTTTTAAATTCGTAGACTTCTGCTCTCACTACCAGCCAGAGAACCATCTCTATGGAGATGGTGATAGAGACTGAGGAGACTCCAAACTCACCCAAGTAGAAAATCAGAAGCTGCCGTGAGCTCAGCATGCAAGGATAATTACAACACGCCCTCCGAGGCTCAGTGAACTTTGCAGAAGAAGGGGCAGAAAGGATGTAAGAGCCACACAGTGTGTAGGCGTACTTTGGGGTGCTGTTCTCCTGACATGAACTGGCTGGTGCATTCGTGACCCCACAATGGTTACGGATACTTCCACAAGACCAGCATGTCTCAGAGCCCGTCAGCATCCCAGGACAGAGGGGGGAGGGCAAAAGGAAGGAGAAAAGACAAAACCCAGGAAGCACTACCTTAAAGGAGAAAGGGGAGGGGGAAGTAAAGGGGACACAAAAGGAAAAAAGGGACAGGAACACGATCAAATTACTATATATTCATATGTTAAAATTCTTAATAGTACTAAATAAAAAAAAAGAAATCTTAAATTCAACTTGGTTCGCACTTTTGCAGCTGGTCAACATGCAATTTTTCATTTTCTACAGATTGGAAATCTGTCTTATCATGTCTAAGGAGGATACCTCCTGTTTGACTGGAAGCTTACTGGTAGATGGATTCTATAGATTACGTATTCCCTCTGGAGAATTTGGTGACCAGTTTGGTGATATTATCAAGCCAGAATATCTCTCTCTCACCGATACCCTATCAGGAGAGAAAGACAATCTGAAATAGTGACCAAGGAAGCTTTTCCTACTGTCTTTTTTTATGTAATTTTTTTTTGAGGGAGAGAGAAAATTGGCACACCAGGGCCTCCAGGTACTGCACTCGAACTCCAGATGCGTGCACCACCTTGTGCCCATGTGCAACCTCGTGCACTTGTGTCACCTTGTGCGTCTGGCTTACGTGGGATCTGGAGAGTTGAACATGGATCCTCAGGCTTCGCAGGCAAGTGCCTTAACCGCTAAGCCATCTCTCCAGCCCCTCTGAATGTCTTTTAAGAAATAAAATTTTCTTCAGGAAGCCCAAAGTGCCACAGAGCCAAGGCCTCTCTGACCAGCAAACACCTTTCCCAGTTGAAAGTAAAGGTTCATTAACATATCAAGAGTTGGTAGACCTGAGGGTACTTCTAAAGTGCCAGGGGGTGTTTGACAACTTTTTCTTCCCTGGAGCTCTTTTGCTTCCTCTTTGAAGAACTATTTTCAGCAAAGAGAACCCCTGTTCCAATCTATTTTGATCTCAAGGATGTCTGATTTAATATAATTTTCTCACGTTTTCTTCCAACTTGCCCAAGGTGAAGAATAATTTACTTCGCTTGAGCAAAAGAACAAAGGCATTTTAGAGAAACGGGGGAAAAATAGTGGACTTCATTTAAAAAAAAAAAAAAAAAAGGTATAGCCATTTTTTTTTATATGTATACTTTTTTGTATCCAGTGGGGAAACTGCCAGCCATCAGTTTTAAACGTTTGCATGCCGATGGCCTGACTTGCATCGTGATGTCTTTATGGATCTCTTCAAACAGGCACTCATGCAAAAAGGACTTGTATTTATTATCAGTGTTCCCGTGTGTTTAGGTTTGGGTTAATGGGCATTAGGACCCAGGAGCAGAGGTAACTCTGGTTCATTGCACACAAGTCATTGCTTGCTTGATCTCAGAAAAAGTTGTGTCCACCCACGTAAGCAATGAGTGTCACAAAAGCCACAGTGGGCTGCTGCTGGCTGCTGGTGAACATGCTTAAGGAAATGTTTGGAGGAGGAGAGGAAGGGTTCCAAGAAGATTCAGTAACCTTCTTGGGGGGTTTCATCGGATTTCAATGAACCTGCAGGAGGAGCAGGCACATAGTGTTTATTCTACCACGATGATTTCTATTTGTGTCTCCTCTTTGTGCTCAAGTTGTCCATAGGAAAAGCTACTTTATTTCAAATCAAAAGATGCTGGTTTTATAGCTATTGCAGAAGACTCAGGGGCCTGTGGCTTCCTAGCACTTCTACATGCATGCAGAGAGGTCTTCTAAAGTGAAATAGGCATTGTGCAATTAAAGTTGATTGTGTTTGATGGTAGGACCATGGACATATGATGTGACCAGTAAAAACAAAAAACTAAGTGGAAAATAGGAAAAATGAGTAAAGTGGGGCTGAGGGAGGGTGATACTACTGTGGAGGGTTACAGAAGGCTTCTCAGGATACAAACTGACCAAGACCCTCAGGGTGGACAGGATTTCACCAGATCTGGAGACAGAGATCCCGGATGGAGAGAGTTACAAACTCTGAAACGCAGACACATTTTGTTTTGTGATTCCTTGTCCTGTGGTGAGTAGATACTCTGTAGAAGCTAATTAAATGAGTGACTAATTCTCTGGATTTTTCTCTCTTCCGAAGTTGTCTCCAGCGTCCCCGCTGAGCACTGAGGTCTGAAGTTTTTTTTAATTTTTTTATTAGTCATGTATATAGTGTGTATACAGCCATGATGGTACCATCGTTAGCCTTCTCCCTGTCCTCCCCTTCTGGGAATATGGGTCTTGCATTGTGGGGCAGCCATCAGTTATGGGGGTGAGGCAGTGTCTCTGTGCATAACAACCCAACTTATGGCTCTAACAGTCTTTCCACCCCCTCTTCCACGAATTTCTCCCAAGCCATGTTGGGTTCGTTCTAGGACTATTTCAGTGATGAGGTCATGGGAGTCTCTGTGTCTCTGGCACTCTGGTTTGGTAGAGGTTGAATGTTCTCTGTGTCTGTCTCCTTCAGCCTTGTGCTGGTACCAGGTTCACCGAGAAAGCAGCACTTTTGCTAATGTCCCCTATAATTCTGTGGCTTCACCTGGTGCCCTGGTGAGGTGTGATGGGCTGATTCTCTCCTCAGGATATGCGTCCATCTGAAAAAGAGAAGCAGATTCTCCAACAGAGAATGAGGAAGTCTTTTTCTTATTCCTACTGTTCTCCCTGGCTACTGCACTGGGGCCTGTGGGAGACACCCATGGCCAGCATTTGTGCACCCTCTGTGTGGTCACTGGACAGTTGAGCACGTAGCTCATGCTGCCCATCGCTCTTCCTCATTGGATAAGATGGTCACTGGCGTGTGTGTGCATGTGTGTGTGTTTGTAATATGTGGTGTGGCATGTTTATGCATAATGTATGCAAATACGTATGCAGATGCACCCTATGCACATAAGTGTGGTGTCCTGTTCTCTTCTGTTGTTTTTCCAGACAGTTTCTGAATCCCAAGCTGCTGTTTGCAGTCAGACTAGCTTACCAGTGAACCCTCCCCATTCTCTTGCCTCTGTCCCCCAAATCACCCCCCACAGGGGTCACAGATGCATGTGGTCATGCCCAGCCTTTCTTGTGGTTGCTGTGGATTGAACTCAGGAACCTCACACTCATGTGTCAAGAGCTCTTCCCAATCCCAGACACACTGGTTTGCTGGCACGTTGACAAGGAGGTGTGTTTGGTTACACTAGCATGGAGGGCAGTCCCACCTCTAGGGACTCCGTGCTCCCGGGGTGAATGAAGCCATGGGCCTATCATTACCAGGAAATCCTTGCCAGGTAACAAAAATTAGCCATGATGTTCCTGCAACTTCTAATCTGACATATGAACTTGGTCTAGGACGCTTTGACAGGATTTCAACTTTAGACATTTAGGCATTGGTGTATGGTGCTCTGGTCCGATGGGGTTAAAAAAAAAAAAAAAAAAAAAAAAGAAAAGAAAACAGAGGTAATAAATAGGTTCCTACCATATGCCAGGCAATGTGTTCAGTGCTTTATTTTTTATTTTTTTAAAGTTTTTTTTAAAGTTTTTTATTTTTATTTGTTTACTTATTAAAGACAGAGAAAGGGAGACAGAGAGAGAGAATGGGTGGGCATGCCAGGCCCCCAAGCCATTGCAAATGAACTCCAGGCGCATGCATCACCATGTGCATCTGGCTTATGTGGGTCCTGGGGAATCAAGCCTCAAACCGGGGTCCTTAGGCTTCACAAGCAAGCGCTTAACCACTAAGCCTTCTCTCCAGCCCTGTGTTCAGTGCTTTTAAAGTCTATTGTACTTGACTTTCACAATGGCCTTGTAGATGCACTTTTTTCCTTTTTTATTTTAATTTTTGGTGTTTGTGTGGCGGGGAAGGTATGGTATGTGCATGTAGGTCTGTGTGGAGACGTGCACGTCCCTGGCACATGTGTGGAGACACTCAAGGTGACATCGGGTGTTCTCCTCAAATGGTCTTCTGCTTTTCCCCTTGAACCAGTCTTTTACTGGACCTAGCGCTCTGGCTATTTCAGTCCAGGGCTGACCAGTCATCCTCTGGCCTTCATCTCCAAAAGGCATGCATGGCTACACCCATTTTTTTAAACTTGGGTGCTGAAGTTCTAACACAGGCTAATTCAGGCCCTCATGCTCGCCTGGGTGGCAAGCGCTCTTATCTACTGAGCCATGTCCCCAGCCCCACTTTTTCCATTTTATGAGAAAAATTCAGGGCATTTAAGTGGCTTGGCCAAGGTCAAACAAAGAATGAGTGTGAGGGCGAAGTGTGAGCCTAGGAGTCTGGTCCTGGACTATCATCTTCCTGGGTGTTATAATATCTCAGAGGACTCTGCACCTTCCCAGCTGGCTAGACTTTCATACGAGAGAGGAGAGAAGAGCCTATTTCAGGCCAGGGCCAATGATCAAGGCTCAGGCTTGGACAGCGACCCTGGCGGGAGAGGAGACTACCTTGGGGTTGGGGTGAAGGTATTGAGAAGAAATAATGTCAAATTCCTATGCTTGGGTAGCATAATAGAGGGTCCCAGAAGACTTTAGATGTTGTATCACAGGAGTCATTGGAAACATGATAAATGATTAAATAATGAAACACACTTATTGAGCATATATTACGTCTCAAATAATGTCATGGAAGAAGTCACACATTGTGTTCTCATGACACTTTTATTCTAATGACAATTAGAATAAAGAGCTGGGTTTATCCATCTCCTAAGTACTACATATAATTACTCAATGGTGTGGTTTGAATGTACTCCCGCAGGCTCATGCATTTGAACACTTGGTCTGCGGCTGGTGGTGCTGTTTGGGAAGGTTCTGGAAACTTTAGGAGTCAGTGAGTTACTAGGGGTGGGCCTTGGGGTTTTATGGGATGTCCTCGTTGTTCATCCTCTGTCTCCTGAGTCTAGCTGCCTTGGCATGGGCTGGCCTGCTGTGCCTTCCCCATCATCATTGACTGTCTCCAGTAGGGTGGTTGTACGGGCCTTACGTGACAGCAGAGAGTGAAGAATGGCACGGAGCCATTGCTCCTCTACATGAAGATGACAGGTAGAGCTCCCGAGGACGCTGATCTCCTGCTGTGTTTGCAAACTAGGGGGCATCACCTGGAAAGGTCAGGAGTTCACAACAGATGCCAGAGTTTGTGTCCCGCCGAGGCTGATAGCACCTATCACGGAAGGGGCTGGTTTTAATAGCAATACCTAGGGAGGGTTGTAGATTTCCTTCCTCCCCTCGATGGCCTGTGTGCATAGCGTGAAGGTGCTTCGATGTGACTGGGAGAACAGAAGGACATTTTGTGCATAGCCGACCGTGAGGGGAATGCTGGTTTTGTGATAGGGAAGCGCAGGAAGATGACAGGTGAGTCATGGAAAAGAAAGAGATGACAGTGTGTAGTGGGGGGCTTTTCCCACCTCCCCAAATGCAGCCTGTTTAATCTCAGATCCTTCTCTCTCTCCTATCAGTGAAATTAACTTTTGTGAACCCACTGTGTTCCTATATCTCCAGGATTATTCACACATCGGTGCATAATTTTGTGGTTGGCGTAGTGTAAATATGAGAGAAGAGACGTCTCCCCCACCCCACCTCCCCTCCCCGGAGCCTGCTGAGTCCGTTGTCCTCCACTTTGCTGGTCATAACACTCTAGATGCTTGCAGAGGGCTTTTGAAGTCCAAGCCACAGGGCGCATTGTGCTGTGAGATGGATCAAGATAAAAGGCCTCACCCTTGCATGCAACAGATGCTCCTGTTACCCCTTGTGAGCTCTTTGTCTGGTGACTTTCAGGGCAGTGTGCATGTCCTGTGAATACACATAGAAGCCCCGGGCTTGAGTGATGGCTCAGCGGTTAAAGCACCTGCCTGTAAAGCCAAAAGGACCCAGATTTGATTTCCCAATTTCCCACATAAGGTGGCACATGTATCTGGAGTTCATTTGCAGTAGTTGGAGGCCCTGGCATGCCCATTTTCAGTCTGTCTGTCCATCTGTCTATCATCTATCTATCTCTCTATCTATCATCTATCTGCCTCTTTCTCTCTCAAATAAATAAGTAAAAATAAAATATTCTTGAAAATGGAGCCCCCAAACCCGCATACACACTGCCTTTGGTGCTCTGCCATACCCCCAAAGCAACCTGTAGTCTCCAATGTCCACATTACCAACATGGGGGACAGTGTGAGTGCTAACATGGTGCTAGGGTATTTGGGTTGCAAAGCCATCATGGTGGTGGGTGGGCCTTGCTCCTGGGGTCACCCTCTAGAAAACCTCTATATTAGTTCCTTTTCTCACTGAGGTGACCATATACCTGACCAAAAGGAGCTAAGGAAGAAAGGCTGGATTTTCACTTACAATTCCAGGAAGTACAGTCCATCATAGTGGGGAAAGTGTGGCAGCCGGAGCAGGAAGCCAACTCCTCACATCACACCCACAGTCGGGAAGCCAAGAGAGAACAGGAAGTAAGGCTGGCCAGAAAACCCCAATCCCCTCCCACCGCCCCAACACACACCATGACCCATTTCCTCCAGCAAGGCTCTGCCTCCTGATGATTCCACAGTCTTCCCAGGCAATGTCACCAGCCAGGGACGGAGTGTTCAAATACATGAACCTATGTATTTGTATAAACCTAGGGGGGACAGTCCACACTCAAACCGCATCAGCCTCAGTGCTGATGTTTACCTTTGGAGAATAGAAAGCATTTCACTTTCAGCCCTCAGCTTACCCGGATCCAGGGAGTGAGAAGGGAAGGGGCCAAGATGATCTGGATCATCCCTTGTCTTTTCCAGTTAACTCTTGAACTCCCTGTGGAGTCATCGACACCATACCCATAGTCACGGGTCCTTGTCGCCTGCCCACGGTGTATAGTTATTTTCTCATGGGTGGAACAAAACAACACAACCAGAATTAGCTTTTGGAAAGAAAAGGGCTTAATTGAGTGTATCGTTCCTTACGGTAACAGAGGGTAGAGTCCAACGTGGCAGGAAGAACATGGCAGGAGCAGGAGGCTGGGGCACACTATCACATTAGTGGGGAAGTAGGAGAGTGAGAAAGAAAGTATACAAGAAAGAGAGAGAGAGAAACAGCATGCACAGCCTAGCTAAAGCACATCCCCGATGCCCACCCCACAGTGACCATTTCCTCCAGTAAGACTGTACCTCCTAAAGGTTCTACAACCTTCCAGAACAGTGCCACCAGCTGGTGATTCAGTATTTACAAACATGGACCTATGGGGAGATTTTATATTCAAAACTCTGCACATGGTTGTTGTATACTTGGCATGGACCTCTTTGACTCCTTCCTACCCTGGAACACATGTGTTGGAGTTCCCCACCTATCAGTGGAAGGATTTAGGGAGCCAGAGAAACACAAAGTATTCACATAAAGTCATCTTCCTGCCATGCAGGATAATAAGAACTCAATAATTTTTTTTTTTGTCTAGCTTTAACCCCAAGAGCATTCAAAATTAAGAGACATTCATGTTCAGAGTTGGGAAGGGCTTTTAAATGGAAGGAAGGAGTCTCTTGCTGGGCCTTCAAAAGCCTTGTGATGCTCATAGAAGAGCATGCAGTCTCTTCCTTGGGAGGAATGTGATTCTGTTAAATACTGCCAAGAGGAGAGAAGAAGGGCCAAGCGAGGGGAATGGTGTATAATGAAAGGAGACCGAGTAGGTATGCCCTGCGTGTGGAGGCTCTCTAGGAAAAGCACAAGTAGAGTGCCGATAAAGAGTCTGTGCGCTGGCCTGAGGACGGGTGACCCAAACCAGGACATTTGTTCTGGGTGTACAGAGGGAGAATTTGTGTCCTTTCTTCAGCAGGAAAATGAAACTCTGCTTTAGAAATCAGGGGCCTACAGAGGGTTTAGCTCTCAAAGGGTGTCTAAAGAAAATCTGTGGAAGGAACTCGGGGGACCTGAGCAAAACCTAAAACTTGGGAGGCCACAGGTCCTCAACTGTGGTTCTGACACCCCAGCAATCGAGTCCTGAACGCCCAGCGCAAGGCAGGCTTTTATTGTGTCATTCTGAAGGAAGGATGCTCACAGGCCGCTGGAGGGAGAGAGGAGAGGTTGGGTCTCCCCGTCTGTGTGACAGTTCTTGGTGCAGTCCTAGGCAGTGTGAGTATGTGACATTGGTAGGGCTATGGGAAGTGGAGGTGTCTCTAGAAAGATCCCAGGAGGGGACGTGCCCATCTAGACCCTGCCTACAACCATGCACCAGGAGGACACAGATCTGCCGGACCTCGCAGTGGGCATGGGAAGTGACCCAAGGTGCAGGTCCTGATGCTAACGGGTAGGGGAGAGGGGCATGGGTGTGCAGTCTGGGCTAGAGCGAGGGTCCACCCAGGCTATGGCTCCAAGTTCACTTCAGATGTCAACCTGGTAGATGGTCTCACTGCCCTGGACCTGGGGGACATAAGCCAGCCCCCAGACCCACACTGCCCCCTCTGTCATCCCCACATGGGAGTCATAGAGACCACTGGAGCTACCTCCAGCATTTCAAGCTACCCCAGCCCCTGTCCCCACCCTGTTGCAGGCTCTGCCCATAGACTGCCATCGATCTACGGGGCATTCCCTAGTTCGGCTCTCACAGCCCGCAGAACAGATGTTCTTGTGGCTCATACAAATCCCTTCCCTGCATGGAAGCCTTCCTTGCAAGATTTTATTTTCACTTTAAAGATGTTTACAGGTCACTGAGAGACAAGAAGGAGACCTCAGACTTCAGAGAGATTAGGCATCCACATTCAGCACTGTTTTCTTTTCTCATTGTTGAACCAAACACACTATGTTTTATTTTCCCATTGTTGAATTAGACACACTGACCTAGAAGTTTCTTCAATTTCTCAAGGTCTTTTCTACCTCAGGGCTGTTGCACATGCAATTTCTAATGCTTATTGTATTACACACACACACACACACACACACACACACACACAGTCTCTCCGCCAGGGGTGATGGTTCATACCTGATATCCCAGCGCTTTGGACACTATTTGTTTCTGTCCCTAACTAATCCCCACTGGCTCTTCCAGTCTTGCAATAAAGAATCCTTTTTTCAGTCTCTCATGATGCTTTTTAAAAAATATATATTTTTTTTATTTGAGAGAGAGAGCGAAAGAGGTGAATGGGGGAGAAAGAAAGAACAAGAGTACCAGGGCCTCTAGCCACCTTAAACCAACTCTAGACACATGTGCCACCTATGTATATGGCTTTACGTGGGTACTGGGCAGCTGAACCTGGGTCCTCTGGCTTTTCAGGGAAATGACTTAATGACTAAGCCCAGGTCTCTCATTACATTTCCATTGCAATTATCCACCCTTTCTTTTCTTTTACTTTCTTACAGTATATCTTTTCTTACTTCCATCTATTATGCTGAAATTTGCAAATGTTTGGCTATTCATTTGTGTGACTGATCAACGTTTGTCTTCTGCATTAATTATAAACATCCTTTTTTTTTTTTTTTTGGTTTTTCGAGGTAGTGTTTCGCTCTAGCTCAGGCTGACTTGGAATTCAGTATGTAGCCTCAGGGTGGCCTCGAACTCATGACGATCCACCTACCTTTGCCTCCCAAGTGCTGGGATTAAAGGTGTGTGCCACTCCACCCGGCTAATTATAAACATCTTGAGAGCTGGGGCCAAGAGCACTTATTTCATCTTAATGTCTCAGCGTACTTTTGATTAAACAAAGCAATGACAATGACTAAACCTCAGCAGGTTGCAGTGATCTTATTTGTGCTTCCTTAGAAGAGTTTAAGCGCCCGTTCGTCATGGACTGAATGACTCAGTTCTACAGACATGGGATGAGTGGTTAGACAGTGCAAGGCAATGACAAAGCACTTTTCCTTGATCCAGGGAGAGTCTATTGAAAGAGGTTACTGTGTTTGCTTTGTTTCAGTTTCTTTTTGTTGTTTGAGGTAGGGTCTCACACCATTCGCCTTGTCTGGCCTAGAAATGACTGTGTAGCCCAGGCCTTGAGCTTGTCCTCCTGCCTTAGCAGTTGTGTGTGTGTGTGTGTAGATGCATGTTCACATGTGTGTGCATCTTGTGAGAGCCAAAGGACAACCTTGGGTATCATTCCTCTGGTGTCAGCCCCCTTTTTTTATTTTTTATTATTTTTTTTGAGACACAGTCTCTTATCGGCCTGGAGCTCATAAGTTAGGCTAGGTGGGCTGGCCAGTAAGCTCCAGAAATCCTCCTGTCTCTGCCTCCCTAGTTCTGGGGGATGACAGGCAGTCCACCATACCAAGTGTATTGTATGTGGGTTCTGGCGATTGAACTCAGATTTGCATGTTTGCACAGCCAGCATTTTACTGTTAAGGGTGAGGTAGGGTCTCGCTCTAGCCCAGGCTGACCTGGAATTCACTGTGTAGTCTCAGAATGACCTTGAACTCATGGAGATCCTCCTACCTCTGCCTCCCAAGTGCCGGAATTAAAGGCGTATGTGCCACTATGCCCAGCTTTTTTCTTTTCTTTTCTTTTTTTTTTTTTTTTTTTTGTATTTTTTTGAAGTAGGGTCTCCCTCTAGCCCAGGCTGACTTGGAAGTCACTATGTATTCTCAGGGTGGCCTTGAATTCATGGCTACTCTCCTACCTCTGCCTCCCAGATTCTGGGATTAAAGGTGTGCCACCACGTGCAGAGATATTTTATCAACTGACATTCTGCACAGTAGATGAAGTGCTGTGGAGACACACGGGTGGCTGGCTGCACACTCCAGGGTACTGCTATCCCAGGTAGATTATTTAGTATAATTTTTCCAACAGGGATGCTGATCAGAATCCACAGAGGAGGGACGCCATTAGCCATTCCCAAATCTCTCCCAAAAGACATTCTGCCTACACTTAAGGAGTGATTTGAATCATCAGGAGCCAGAACCATGGACTGCAGGAATATTCTTACTCCTCACTATCACGGGGAGTATAGACTCATCCTCGAAGACCCCATGTCCTAGCTGTTAAGTAGCCCTGGACAGGGGACAAAGGGACCTTCACCCAGCACCCTCTTCTGGCTTTTCACAATGCTGTGCTCAACTGAGGGACTAGTTTAAAAGTTGTCCACAGCCATGGGGATGGTGGGCAGTGCCTCTGGATATTCCCTCCCACTCTGTGGCTCTTACATTCTTTCTGCCACCCTCCTCCACAAAAGTCCTTGAGCCTTGGTGGGTGTGCTGTAGGTCTACTTTAGTGTTGAGTCTCAGCAGTGTCTGGGTTTCTGCTCTGGCAAAACCCCATGGTGAATACCAGTGATCCCACTAAAGAAGGGGCTCTCAATGGAGTGGGTACAGGGAGTTAGGGAAATAATGGTACCCACATATGATGTGTCCATACAAGGTTTCTGCTTTAAATATATATAATTTTTTTATTGACAACTTCTATACTTACAAAAAACACATGATATATTTTTTAAAAGTTGTTCACTTATTTAACTGGAGTTGGTGGGGAGAGGGCAGAAGCTGCTGTCTGAATTGCTTTTGAATTCTGTTCCTATAATGCGATTGACAATTTTATTGGGTTTAGTATCTAACGTGTTTCCTTCTTGTTAAATTATGTATGGCAAGAAGAGATAATGGTGTGAAGCCAAGTTTACTGTTTCAGCAACTGTCTTCAATCCTAGAAAGATGACCTAAGAGAGCGACTCTAAAAGCATCAAGCAGTCGACTTTTACTCACCTAAGGGTAGAAGGGCTTGAACTTGATTTCCTGTGTTGATGAGGATGTCATGATAAACTCGTTCTGGCCCATTAACCTCATTTCTCAAAGCCTGGGCTTTTAAAAGAATGTTCCGAAAGAAGTTCCCACTGACAAATGGAATGGATCCAACTCACTGCAAATGAAAGTAGTCAGGGTTGGACTTGGTGCACATGGTTGAAAATATTTGGGGTTTTGTTACCGTGCTGGAGATGCGTGTTTGCACGTCACCTTTGATGTAGTCAATGGTGTGTGTTTGCATGTGTATGTGTGCTGAAATGTGTGCGTGGGGGCGTGCACATATGCATAGGTACATGTGCACATATATAAAGAGACCAGTAGTTGATAGCACGTGTCTTCCTTGAGTGCTCTCAGCCTTATTTACCGAGGTAGCGCCTCTGACTCGAACCCAGGGTTTACTGATGCAGCTAGTTCTCACTGACCAGCTCGCCTTGGCCATTCTCTGTCCCAGCCTCTAGAGCGCTGGAATTATAAGTGGGCAGCCACAGTCACCTGGCATTTACATAGATTATGAGGATTGGAACTCATATCCTCATGTTTGTGTACCAAGTGCTTTATCCGCTCAGCCATCTCCCTAGCGCATAAGATATTTTCTAAATGTGTCTGATCAGCTGCCTAATGTCCTTTACATCTTAAGGTTATGAGTGACCTCCTGTCTTTTTATTCTCCTTGTATCTTTCCTATTTTGTTTAGAGAATGAAGTATATGAGGGCGGTTAATATTTCTATCAAGCTCTTTTATTACCCTGCTAGTTTTCTCCCCCCCTTCCTTTCTTCCTTTTTTTTTTTTTTTTTTTTTTTTTTTTTTGAGGTAGGGTGTCACTTTAGCCCAGGCTGACCTGACACTCACTCTGTACTATAGTCCCAGAGTGGCTTTGAAGTCACAGTGGTCCTCTGCTTCCCAAGTGCTGGGATTAAAGGCATGTGCCACCACACCTATACCCTGCTAGTTTCTTAGTGGGTGTGTGTGTGTGGGGGGGTCATTATAGGTTGCCCTTTAGAAGCTAACTTGGAAGCCACCAGTATGGGGACATCTAAATCTCTAGGGAGATTTATACAAAAGAAATTTGTCCTAACTGTACCCTAAAAGTTGTGAACCAGAACCACAGTCGCTGACCTCTCTGCTTTGGCTGGGGTGCTTTTCCATAAAGTGCCCGGATGTAATAATTCCTCCTTCATTTTTTTTTAAATCCGTAAATATTTAGTGAGGGCCTGCTCTGTACTAGATGTCACTCAGGCATTTGGGGAGACCATAAAGAGTCCCATCCACGGGTGGGACTTACAATCTGAACTATCTTCCCACAGTGCCTGTGACCTTAGCAAGTTGAGGTTTGGCTGTGGACCGTGTGCTAGGTAAACTACTGCTGGGCGAGGGCAGAGGGAGCCCGGCCTGCTGTCTGCCGTGTGGAAAGGTGGTGTGGAGGCCCAGGCGGACAAGGAGCCGTCACTATCCGAGATGCTTCTAGTGTCTTCCTGTGGACTAGGACCTTGGCCCTCCCCAGAGCTGCCAAGACCACCTCCTTAGCCATGTGAAATGTTTTGGAAGGGACCTCGTGTTACAGCTTAGCCAAGTCCTTCATAGTCTGGCACACGTAGCTTTTGAGCCAGGGTGAGACCAGTGTTTTCTTGAGGCTTCCGGGGAGCTTCTCTGCCACTTTGTAAAAATCCACCATACATCTCTGACATGCCAAAGGTGCCCAGGGAGAGACACAGGCAGGTGGATTTGCGTCCAGCCGCAATAAACTCGTGGCTCCTTTAATCGTCAGCACGGCCGCTGATCGACGCTCGGGCCCAGGTGTTGGGAATCTCAAATCAAGAGTCCACGGGAGGAGCCAGGTGTGTGTACTGAGTGAACAGTGCTGGGGCAAACAGCTCCGTGCAGCAGGTGGCGGCGGGTAGCCTGGATCGCAGTCCGTAAGGACAGGAGTTTAAGGCCCTGTGTCACCTACCTGTGAGCTGTGTCTTCGGTGGTCAAGATGTGTTTGTTCTGGGACTCCGGAGATGTGAACACTTACTCTCGGGAATGTGGAGACACACTGTGGAGAGGAAATACTTTGCAATCGTCGTGGCCTGGCCTGGCCTGGCCTGGCACAACCTCCCTCGATGCCGCCGACAGAGGAGCGGGACCTGCATCACTGTGAGTAACCACCCGGGATGTCACCAGTCACTGGGATGAGCCCCAAGAAGGTGTTTTCTTGAGGTTTCCGGGGAGATTCTCTGCCGCTTTGTAAAAATCCACCATATACGAGTGAGACAGTTTCCCCACAGGTATTTTGTGCTAATTGCTCCTTCTAGGTAAAGAATGGTTCCGTTTCGTGGTCGGTCTGATGATGATTTTTCCATTTTCTGTCATAAATGAACCTAATTTGCAAATGAAAAATTTCACTGAAGCATACTGTCTCCTGCGAGGGAATTAAGGCCTGAACCTTTGGAAGTGTTCAGCTGAACACACAATTGCATTTTAAACAAAAGACTTAACAATCTCAATTCACAGTTACAATAACAATTTGCTCCTTGGGAGCGCTCTTATTTTTATAAGTTTAGACGTTCGGGTACCAGTGACGGAGAGGGTTAAACTGGGCTGCAGAGCAGCAAGGCATGAATGATTATCAAAATGTGCTAGCATTTCCTGTTTATAAGGCGAGGATCCCCCTCCCCAGGACCGCCACATTCCCTGGTGGATTCTTAGAAGCCTTTTAAAATTTGGTCTCAAGAATAGGCAAGTTTCTGTCCCAGGTTTCAAGTGTGACTACTAGAAGGTTCTTTGCTTCCAGTTTCTGATTTCGCACAATGTGGTTAGAAATAAAACGCCAAGGCTCTTTGTCCAGATGGAGATGATCCTGTCTTTGAAAGCCGCAGTGTGGTACCTTGGGAAGGAAAGCTCACGGTGTTCCAGACAGTACTGAAGTCTCTGTGGTTTAGGGTGGGTAAAGTCATGCATAGCACAAATAAACAGACTTTTTTTTTTTTTTTTTTCGAGGTAGGGTCTCACTCTGGTTCAGGCTGATCTGGAATTCACTATGTAGTCTCAGGGTGGCCTCAAACTCTCAGCAATCCTCCTACTCTGCCTCCCGAGTGTTGGGATTAAAGGCGTGTGCCACCACGCCTGGCTATCAGACTTTTAAAATGTAAAAACCTTCAGAAACATTATTCAAGGGACCATCAACAGTTATTTTGTCCTCCGTTTGGATTTTATCTTTTCTGTTCATTTATTCCAAGATCTACCCATGGAGCCCCGGGTGTGTGGTGGGCAGTGAAGTTGAGTTCAAGTCCCTCCAGGCAACAGGAAGTGGCAGCTGGAGAAGGCACTGGGCTCTGTGAGGCAGGAGGCCAAGGAGGGGACAAGGGAGACTGGCTGGAACTGAGGCTACACACAGTAACAGGGCTGGGGCACGTGTGGCGTCCGTTTAGCTTTGGGGGAAAAGATTGAGATTTTCATTCCGGGTATGTAGCGATTTCTTTCATCCGCTTTGCATTTGCAAAGTTAAAACTGAGGCTTTGGTTGGGCCTGGGTGGCACACACAGCACACTCGGGAGGCAGAGGGAGGAGGATCGCCATGAGTTCGAGACCACCCTGAGACTGCATAGTGAATTCCAGGTCGGCCTAGACCAGAGTGAGACCCTACCTTGAACAACCAACAACAAAAGAAAACTGAGGCATTTAACCATCACCTCAGGAGTATATGTGTAAAGGACAGAAAACTAGCTCTCCCCTCATTGATGCCATCTCTGCCTGTCAGTCTAACCTCTCTTTCTGCATCCCGTGGTGATCTCTCACTTCCTCTCTTGTTTTAACCCTTCCTCCCTCTTTTTAGCCCCCCCACAAATGGTACTTGTCACATTCTGCCTTGTTTGAACGTTCTCCCTGTGGATCCCCGGAGGTAGCCGAAGAGCCTCTGGGATGCCTGCGTTTCCTGTGTGCGTGGTGGGCACATGTGCCTCCTACAGGGGTGATGCCCAGTAAATAGTTATTGAGTTGGAATAACTCAAGTCCAGGCTAGCCAAGAGAGGCCTTTTCCGAAGCATTGCTGATCTGAGAGTACATGGGGAATGTCATGAGGACTCACAGAGTCTTTTTTGTTTGTTTGTTTGTTTGTTTGTTTGTTTGTCTTTACTACTTGGCAAACTAGATCCATTACATGTTGCTTTGTGATGAAGTGGGTATGAGGATTATTAACCTGCAACTTCTAGAGCTCAATTCCGGTGGCAGAGAGGGTACATCTGTTGTGAAATCGCAAGCACAGCACCTTCTTTCCAAAACTCAAGTGTTTAACAAAATTAATGCAGTAAAAAAAGAAAAAAAATCAAAGTCACAGATTGTCTTCGCAGCATCAACCTCCACGTACAAGTAGTGGGTTGTACTACTGTGGAGCGAATCACAGAAGACTTTGTGATGTCTTAAAGGGTTTTGTAAGGAAGAGCTTGGAGCTCCTTAGGATCTGCTTCTGCCACTGGTTTCCATGCAAATACAGGAGGCTGCTGCCTGTTCACAGTCAAGACCGTGGCTTAATGAGCTAGCTGCTTTAGAAGGTCCAGAGAGGCTTTGCCCAGAGTTCCACCTCAGCAGAGACGGCAGAGCTTCTCATAGCACGGGGTCCGGTGGCCAGGTACCCAGGCTAACACGATTCTTGCTGTCCTCCCACCTCTGCCCTGGGTAGGACTGCCTGGGCAACAATCTTTTGCAACTTCTGCACATTAACAGATAGGACTCGTCCCCAAGGATGTCAGCTTGGCAACCTTTATAGTGTAAAATCCAGTTTCAAAAGGAAAAGATAATTTTTTTTTTTTTTTAAAAAAAAAGGGAATAAGGGGCTGGAGAGATGGCTTAGTGGTGAAATGCTTGCCTGTAAAGCCTAAGAACCCCTGTTCGAGGCTCGATTCCCCAGGACCCACATAAGCCAGATGCACAAAGTGGTGCATGCATCTGGAGTTTGTTTGCAGTGGCTGGAGGCCCTGGTTTGCCCATTCTCTATCTGCCTCTTTCTCTCTCTGTCACTCAAATAAATAAATAAACAAAAAATATTTTTAAAAAGAGAGAGTGAGAAAGATCATTTTAGGTGGGTTGGTTTATAAAGTAACTGACTTTCATTTTTATTTCGTAATGAAAGTTTGAGCAGATGTTGGGTGAATTGTCCTGTGAAATGCTTGCAGAGCAGCCATCCCGTTAGGAAGGTGTAAGCACTGTGAATCTGAGCCAGTCATGGATGAATGTCTTCATCCTGCTCTTCATGTCCCTCTGAGGCATATTTTTCCAGTTGTCCTTGTGGGATGGGGCCAGCCTGGTCTGTAATGACTAAACCACCTTCCCTAGACCTCCAAGGCTGCATTTTGCTGACCATGGACGCTCTGTGTGGGGGAACCCCCACCCCCGTACCCCCAGCAGCTAGGTGTGAAGAGAATGGTTCTCCCCTCAGGCCTGGGGGCATGGATATGTCATGTACCCCATTTCTGAAATGGGGACCCTAACCACTCTCACAGGGACTGTGTTGGGACAGATTATTCCACGGGACTACTTTGTTAAGAAAAATCAAGATGTACAGTATTAAAATAGGCAGGTCTGAGACAGTCTCCAACTTCTTTGGTTCTCTTTGTCAGAGTTTCACTATGCTATAAGCAAACTGTGAGGTTATTTATTTTATTTATTTATTTATTTGTTTTTGCCACTAAATGAATCTGTCAGTTTCTGGTAAGGAACAAAATGTCCTTGGATTTATCCCATGCCACATTACTTTGCATACTTAAAATGGAGCACTGGATAGGGAATATACCCAATTCTGATGTCGCCTAAGTACACTGCAGCTCTGTAAGGGACGGCGGAACCTACCACATAGCTGTGGTGCAGGCTGCTTCCCAAGGTCGTGTGGGCCCTGGGTAGGGTGGGACCACCACAGGGCTCCATTGGCCCCATCTGTGAAGTCTCCCCTCATTCCCCAGTCTCCCTTCTACTTGTGGAAGAATGTGGAGTTTTCCCTCGTGGTCTGTGATCCATCATTTGGAGCCTCCCAGTGATTATAACATAAACAGTCTAGCTCTGAGGGGGCGTGGTCTCACCATGCTGAGGCCCAGGTCTTGAATGGAAAAGATGGGCCAGATTAGAGGTTTTCCTGACTTTTACTTCAGGAAAGTAGTTTGTGCCCTGGGGAGTTCTTGGGTTTTGATTCCAGGCCCCTAAGGGCTGCTTCTGGAGGCCCCCAGACCCAGCACTCCATCTCAAACAAGCCCCCTCATCTCTTCTCTGACGTGCCTTCAGGAGCTTGCAGTTTTGCAAAGGGAAAGAATTCTCTCCCTTTTTTTTTTTTTTAAGTGCTTGAAATCTCCAGTTTCCTAGCCTTAGATTTTGTATCCTTGCATAACCTTGGTGCTGTCTTATCTCATTCTTTGTGAAATTGGAAAAATGCATTTGTCACCATGATCCAGTCCCCAGACTGGGCCTGATGTCTGCAAAGTAGCCCTTGCAGGGTCCCCAGACCTTGTTTAGTTGTATGCAGTCATTTTATTACTGGTTTTGTATGTGGCTTCCTTTGAAGTTATTGTGAATGATCTTGAATGTTCTTCCTTTTCATTAAATAAAGCTGATTAAAAGGGTGTTTTACGCATATATTTTTGGTAAGCAAATTACTATTAGAAGTACTAAAATAGGGCTGGGGAGATGACTCAGTGGGGTCAAGGAGCTTGCTAGCAAAGCCTCCTGGCCCAGAATTTAATTCCCCAGTATGCTCATAAAGCCAGTGGCACATGCATGTGTGTTTCTCTCTCTCTCTCCTTTCTCTCATAATCTTTTCCTGCTAGCAAATAAATAAATAAAAATATTTTTAAAATATGGTACCAAAATACTTCTGCCTGTCCCTGCTGTCACAGGTAACCTCTTGAGATTAAGATAAAACACAAAATGAAAAGAAATTATCTCAACAGCCCCATAGCCGTGGTGTTGCCTACCTCTTCAGGCAAAGGAGACAATGCCTAGAGAATTGGCTCCATTGTTTTGAACTTGGCTGCAAGGTTTTGTTCAGCTGGTTCCCTGGCCATGTCTGTGTCTGAAGGCCACACTCAGTGTTGCTGGGCTTGGAGAGACTTTCAGCGACCCCTGACCCCTGAAGCATTCACGTGTAAGGCACAAGTCATAGGGAAAACAATGTTTTCTTCTTGGGATCTTGGATAAAACGAAAGATGCTATTTGTTCTTACCTTCCCTTATCCTCTTTGTGAGATAACAAAGTATTGTGACCTCAGTCACAGGAGAGATTTATGATGCCAATAAAGACAGCCGCAGAAAATTCCAGAAGAGACATCCAAGGGAGGGAGGCACAGTATTGACCTTGGATACTGATGGAGGCAGGACCGTGAGCCTGGGAGTGGGAGTGGGGATGGAAACGAGAGGGCCAGGGGGAACATGTGCTACTTGGTTTGCCCCAGTTTTATCAGGCACCCATGCTGCCCCCTCCCAGCTCCTGGAATTCATGCGGAGGGAGAAGGAGTGGAGAGTCCCCGCATTTCCAACATGACTTCCCTCAGCCCTTAGCTTTGAAACCCACCACGGTGCCTGTGGGGTAAAGAACAAGGCTTTGGGTGCAGTTGGGACCCAGTATCCTCTGTATACTGCCAGCATCACCCAAGGCACTGCATAACGTTTCCATTTCCTCACAACCTGCACTTCTATTTCATTCTGCAATGTGTCAGCCGATCAGATTGTAGAGACCCTGCTAAAGGGGTAATGTTATTTAAATGGACTCTCGTAGAAGACACATCCCGAGATCATTTTCATTCATGTTTTTCTTTTTATTTCATTTCTCCTGGCAGCCATAAAGTAGAATTTCAGTGTCTCGTGTTTAGGTGGTGTTACAGGCATACTCTTTGTGGGTTTAGATTCCAGAGCAGCGCATCTGATTCACATGTGATAAAGCTGCGTTTGCCAAGTAATTTTGCTCAAAAGTCCCTGCTTAGGTGGAAGGAAGAACGTATTATACAAAGCACAGAACACATTATAGAGCACAGTGTAGTTCATTGGGACCCAGAGATTTTCATTCCTGAGAGGTCCAGATGGGGAAAGTTTGCTTGGTTTGAGTTACATTTTAATTTTAGTTCACACGTGACCGTCTCCTCCTTTTGAAGTTAAATGCAGCTCATATTGACTTATCCCTAAGACCCTTGGTCATCCATGCCCCGTAGGAATGGTCACTCAAGGCTAAACAACATAGGCGACTATGCATCCGTTGTAACCATGGAAACTACTGATGATTTAGTAGGCATTTATTATCCTGATTTCAGGTGGTACAGTGTGTTGGCCCAGTTGCCCAAAAGTTTTTTTACTGATTATGTTGATCAACTTTAGTTATTTTTTAATAAAATATTTATTTATTTATTTATTTATTTATTTATTTATTTACTTATTTATTGGGGAAGGAGAGAGAGAGAGAGAGAAAGAAAGAAAGAAAGAAAGAAAGAAAGAAAGAAAGAAAGAAAGAAAGAAAAAAAGAGGCCCATAGAAAAAATGGACACGCCGGGGCCTCCAGCCACTACAAATGAACTCCAGACGCATGTGCCGCCTTCTGCATCTGGTATACATTGGTCCTGGGGACTCAAACCTGGGTCCTTAGGCTTGCCTTAACAGGCAACCATCTCTCCAGCAACCACCTAAACCAGTTTATTCAGCCCCATAATGATGTTGCTTGGCATGGGGGGATAGCTCAGAGGGTAAGGGCACTTGCTACAAGCAAGAAGCCTGAGTTTGATTCTTCAGCACCTACGCAAGCAGCTAGACATGGCCATGCCTATCTGTAATATCAGACCTGTGTGAAGCAAAGACCAGATAATTTCTGGGACTCACAAAAACTGTAGCTCCGTGTTCAGAGAGGAGAGAGAGAGAGAGAGTTTTATCTCAAGGACACACACAGAGATGAGTGATGGAGGGACACTCTACTTTCTCCTCTCCACATACACGTCTATATAACACAACACACACACACCACCACCACCACCACCACACATACTACAGAGAGAGAGAGAAAAAAATGCCATAAAAGTCAGGTTTGGGGCCACTAGAAAGTGTTTAAAAATAGTTTTCAAAAGTGTTTCAAAGACATAATACAGGGCATTGTAGAACCAATCAGGAAAGATTGAACTTTTATTTTCTCTTTTCTATTGGCTATGGCTACATAGAAACCATACCAGTTCCTAATGATAGATGGATATAAAAATACCTAGCAGTCTTGGGTGCTGCAGAAAACCCAGCAAAAGTATGTTGGTTCCACTTTTCCAGAATTACTTCTTGTTATGTGAAGCTGACGTTGGGTGCACATATAGCTTCTTGCTATATGTACTAAAACTGTCAGAGGGAGAATTCCAGGTGAAATACATTATGTTGCCCTGGGACCCTTATCCCAGAGGGCTCTGTAGTGTCTCTTGGAAGAGCCCCATAGTGGAGGACCCTCCCTGGACAGTGAGAGCCTTTTGTGCCAGGCCTCCGAGCACCCCGGGCTTCCTTCATTACCAAAGAGTTTGAATCAGGCTCGGCGGAACAGCGCTGATGGTCGCCCATTTTTGCTGGCAGTTTGGCAGGGAGTCAAACTTTGGCCCTAATGCAGAGAGGTGGTACAATTAGACAGCTGAGATGCATTCTCTAAACACACACTTTTAATTGATTTCAGCTTGTTCAGTGCACAAAGATAGAGCTCCGACACCCAGCCGCCTCCTTCGAGGGGCTTATTTTTACTTTCCCTTTATTCAGCAGCGTCATTCAACAGCAGCAGAAGTGACAATAACAGCAAGGCAATGCTCTAAAGAGCGCATCTTTGGCATGGCTCGGATACAAAAAGTATTATTAAGAACTAATGAGTGAGATAGTTAGATGTTAACCGGAAAAAGCATTTAATGAGCAGAAGAGAATGCTAGCATAAAAAACATCTGTTTCTGAAGCAGATGTTACCTTGAAAATCTGCTGAAGACAAGCCTGTGGCAGTGGGCCAGTGGACGGTTTTAGGTGATAATAGCAGGGACAGAAAGATATTTGTGACTTTCCGATGCTGGCTTTGCTCTTCTGAGACCCGCAGGTGATGGCGTGCGGTGCATGTGGGGGAGAGTTCTGGAGTGGTAAAGTCATCAAGCACGAGGGGGTGGCCCTGTCTGTAGCAGGTCACACCAGGTGGACAGAACGGCCTCCATGGTAGCTAGAGAGCCACGAGTTTTGCTTCTGGGAGTCTCATAAACAGACTAGCTTGTCTTGTCTTGTCTGAGCTCTGTAACCATTTCAGTGTAGACGGTCTGTGGCAGCTATAAATTTTCAGGAGAGAGAATGAAGACCCATATTCTGCCCCGACAAAACTTCGCTCACGGGCTGGAGAGATGGCTTAGTGGTTAAGGCTGGAGAGATGGCTTAGTGGTTAAGTCGTTTGCCTGCAAAGCCAAAGGATCCCGGTTCAATTCTCCAGGACCCACGTAAGCCAGATGCATAAGGGGCACATGCATCTGGAGTTCATTTTGCAGTGGCTGGAGGCCCTGGCACACCCATTCTCTCTCTGTCTGCCTGTCTTCTATCTTTCTCTCTCTGCTTGCACATAAACTAATTAATTAACTAATTAAAAACCAAAAACCTTCACTTACCTCTTTGGACATCTGCCTTTATGCAGATGACACACACACCCCAGATGGCACGGTCAGTCTGTTTGGCCTTCAATCTTTCATCCCCAAAACTATGAAGTGTCAGGATTTTTAGGCCTATCTAATAGAGGCCCCAGGGTTTTTTTGTAGGAGCCTTCAAGAGACACTGAGTTTACCCTGGTTTCTTTTCACTTATCAGAGAAAAATGAAGCTCTGGTCCCACCTAGTTGATCCAAACACTCTAGTGAATTGATTGAAAGACAAGAAGGGCTAAGTGATTCAGATAGCAATCAATCACTCTCGGCATCTATGAAAGGGTTAGTCATAGAACCCACCCAGGCAGGGCTCCGACACGAGCTGCTCCCCCTACTTCCCCCCTTTGAAGGTAAAAGCACTTACATCCTTCTGTTGACGTTTAGAGCATCAAGAATGCATGGGTCTATCAAAGAGAGAGGTCAATTGGAGGAAGATTCTGGGCTTGGTCTGCCTGATGTGTTGGAAGTTAGAAAGTGGGGTCTGGAGGTCAGGTGAACCCCAGCCGTCAGGCGTTAGAACTAACACCTTGCTGAGCGTGTGCTTAATCATGTCTGCCCTCCAAATGACAACAACTGCCTGGTGAAGGAGAACCTTAAAGAGGGTGGCTCTGAACATTTAAAGGAGAATTTCTTGTCTAGGGTGGACCATCCTCTTTGGGGGCTTCAGGGCCCCTGGAGCTTGTGCCTGGCAACCATATAGAAGAGGTGGGGCCCCAGGGAGGTCCAGTGTAATCAGACAATCGGACTCCTCTTCTTCTCCTTCTATCCAGTTTCTCAACTGTGTAGATGTGATGGTTCTTGTGTGTGTGTGTGTGTGTGTGTGTGTGTGTGTGTGTGTACATACATGTGTGTTGCCTGCATGTTATTTATGTGAGAAAAAGCTTCGACAAAGGCACAGGCTGCTGCCTCAAGTCAGAAGGTCAGTATGCTTCTGTGCAATTCTGTCTCTTACAATGAAGCTGACCCCTCCAGAAGGGTGACCACTTTAACTTTACCCGGACTGCGATTGTGTATCATCATTGGAGCTGTTAGCAGAAGATTCTAGATCCCTTCTTTCCTCTGGGCGCATGGTGCTGACTCACATCTCCCAAAGGAGGCGTTACCACTCTCTGTTGGGCAGCTCCTGGCATGACAGAAGTGGGTTTTGTGTCCCTTGCACGGGAACTTTGCCATACCCTGCCAACAGTCCTGGGGACACGTGAGGAGAACTGAGCTGGCGTGAGATTTGTAGCAAGGAAACCTGCTCACGGGGTTCAGGTGAACTGGGCCCTGGCAGCAATGCCTTGACCTTCCTGGTGACGACATAGGCCAGAGAGCCTTGGCTGTGGCTCCGGGTCTCATCCATAAATGACTCCCTCTATCATCGCGCCGTGCTGATGGAAGGAGCTATAGATAGAAGTCTTTAAAAAGATAAGTGCCTGTTCTTGCTGTACAGCATGAGCCTCTCCTCCTGGTGGCTTTGGTCATTTGGGCATCTCACCAAGTTGACCTGCCCGTTGGGTTCTCAGGCTATGCACCCCTTAATCTGAAATCAACCCTCTGAAGCACATGTTACTAACGAGGACCAAGTTGGGACAGAGAACTATTCAACGTAGTTGCTAAAGGCACAACTCAAATTCTCTCCCACGGCTGCCTTCGGCTTGTTCTCCAAGCTTTACGCGTGTGTGGGCCCCCAGCCCCACCACTTCAGTCTCTGCCAATCCTCAACTTCACACACCTTCTGGAACAAGTCGGTCCATTTCTGGTGGCTTTGTGCGTGCACTCTTTCTTGTGTGAACAACACGTGCACATGCAGGGAGACAAACATACAGATGGGTGTGTATGCACACACACAGCTTTCCTGACTCCAGACTTTGAAGACATGGTTCAGACATGGTGTCTGCAAGCTGATTTCTCCAAGAGCTTGCCTTTGCCTTAATGTATCCAGACACTACCTGTGTTTCACACTTATCAGGTCATATTGTGAACGTGGCCTGGGTCTCTGCCCACCTGTCAGTGCCTGAAGGTTAAGGCCTCAGAGCCTGTCCCAAACCCTGGTGTCATGGGGCTTGGATAACTGCAGATCTGAAGGGAACCCAGTTAGGGGTGGATTGTCAGCCCCGTGTGGCTCTCACAATGCAGACAGCTAGCACTTCTAAAGCTGGCATAGGCTGCATCCCTGAGCCAGTCTAGAAATGGCTTGCTAACCCAAGACATCTGTGTCTCTCTACTTTTCAAGTGCTGTGACAATTTCCACCAGCAAAAGGTTTGAAGAACGATAACATTTATGGCTCCCTGGCCATAAATTCACTGCCTAGCACATAAAAGCTTCCATTCCCACAGGGTTACGGCCCTGATGTAGCATCGCAAACATCTGCATAGGAGCAGTAAAGCTAACCTCTGGTGAGCGGCGCTCGACTGTTCCCGACATATATTAACATTAGTGACAATTGAATGTGATTATCCGGGATGGCATTTCATCTGCCAACTGCAGACTTACAGCTTCTGAAGACCCCGTTTCTCCCTTTCTCATATGTTGTTTTTATATGACTCAAATCACATGCAGGAATTCATGATTAATGTGGCTCTGATTTTATTTTGTGGTAGATATGGGGTATGTATAAATTTTCTGCGCTTAAATTGATTTTAGCCTCTTGGATGGAAAAAGCCCTCAAAAGTTTGTGAAACAGCTAAGCAAATTGCAAAGCATTATTACTTTCTACTTGGAGATCCTGCTGAGAGCCAGGGTAGAAAAAGAATGGATTCTAACATTGGCGCATAGGGTTTGGGGCCAACACATTTGTGATTAATTTATATGTTAATTGCTTGCCATATGTATGTAATATATGGCATATTTAGGATTAAATTACTGATATTATTTCCTTTTGATTAAACTAGGGTTTAAAAAAGTTTTTCTGTGAGGAGCTACATATATTTTAGGCTTTACAACTTCTGTGCTTTCTTTTCCTAATTTTTAAAAATATTTTAATTTTATTTGCAAGCAGAGAGTGGTGGGGGGGGCATGCTGGGGCCTCTAGCTGCTACAAATGAATCAACTCCAGACACACGCACCACCTCGTGCATCTAGCTTTACACAGGTACTGGGGAATCGAACCTGAGTTGTGCGGCTTTTCGCAGGCAAGCACCTTAACCACTGAGCCACCTCTCCAGCCCTCTTTCCCTAATTTTTAAATTTATTTATTCATTTATTCAGGCAGGATCTCATGGATTCAGGGCTGGCCTCAAAGTCACTCTGTAGTGAAGGTTGGCCTTGAACTGCTGATCCTTCTGTCTCGATGTCTTAAGTGCTGCGCTGGGAGGCATGCACCACCACATTCAATTTTATGCAGTCCTGAGGCTTGAGCCAAGGGCCTCCTGCATACTAGACAAGCACTCTACCAATTAAGCTGCGTCACCAGCCCAGCTTATATACTTCCCAAAGCAATTATCACCTCCACCATTACTCGGTAGAAGCACCACAGACAGTAAGCAAACAGACAAGTATGTCTGTGTTGAAATAAAACTTTACTTACAAAAACAGACCACAGGCTGCCATTGGCTAACGTCGGACTCAAACAAATACAGATGTTTCAAGCCAGTGAGAAATTTAGGAAGAAAATATTTTTTAGAACTTTTGGGAATGGACTCATTCGGCAGTATCTACAGTGGCCAAATCAAACTTTAAGTTAATTAAAATATTCCTCTCTACCCTAGCACAAGGCTTATCGTTTGTTTGCTTTTAGTTCATCTAATGAATATAACACTCCTAACAATTGCTCTCAACAGGGTACGTGTTCCTAGAGAACGAGGCTGAGAAACCCTGGCTCAGTCACGTTACTCCAAGTTTCTCTCTTTAAGCTTCTTTTAACCCCATGTCTTGGTATGAAGTTTTGTATTCAGATCAGTAGAACTTCAGATGGGCAGAAATATTTAGGTCTCTGAAAGCAAGAGCTTAGATTTCAGGATTCCTTCTTGGACAGTGTTCTGCACCCACCCCCCAGGCCAGTACGTTCTCTGTTTTGCACCAAGCTGTATCTATGAGAATGGACCTATGTAGGAATTTGCAAATATTTGATGAATGCTAGTGAGGTTGCCGAATGGCGGAACAGTTGCTGGGTTTGCAGTTTGGAAAGGATTATAGAGTTAGGAGCAAGGTAAATACCCCACGGTGGACGTGATGGGGTTGCTTCTGCCCTGCTGGAGTTTGTCCTTAGGCTTTGCAAATGTACATGAGACTACCAGATCCACACTGTGCCACTCTGAGTGACTTACGCCATTGGCAAACGAGGACCCAGGGTAGTGGCCTAGGAAAGTGGAGCCTGTGTGATTGATTTCATCGTTTCTCCTGCTTTGCTACATTGAGACGCGTCTGTCTGGTAATTGCAAGCACCCTCGAAGGGGTAGCCAGGAGCTCTTCTCACCCGCGTCCTGGCTACTTCTCTTTGTACCTAAGTGATCAGAAGATGGAAGCAAGAGAAACACTGTGAGTAGGGAAAACCCTGTGGCTCTCGGTAGGATTTTCCATATGATCAGAGCCAAATAGTTTGTTTTTCTTTTTCTTTTTGATTTTTCAAGGTAAGGTCTCGCTCTGGCTCAAGCTGACCTGAAATTCACTATGTAGTCTTAGGCTGGCCTTGAACTCACAGTGATCCTCCTACCTCTGCCTCCCAAGTGCTGGGATTAAAGGCGTGCGCCACCATGCCTGGCAAGGGTCAAATAGTTTTGACTGTCCATGGTCACACTGGGGACCTGGCTGTGGAGCTTTCAGGGTGAAAATTACTTTGGATCAGTGATACTTGAAGTGTGATGCTCGGCCCCTCATCATCAGCAGCACCAGAAAGCAAGTCAGTAACGCAAATTCTTGAGGCCAGGGAGGTGGCTCAGTGGGTAAAGCGTTTGCCTTGCAACCACGAGGGCATGAGTTCCATCCCCACAACCACATAAAAATACCAGGCTTGGCGGAGCACACCTATATTCTCAGCACTGGGGAGCCTGAGACCAGACGATCCCTGGGACTCACTGGCCTGATAGTCTAACCTGATTGGTGATCTCCCAGCCAATGAGAGACTGTCTCAACAAATGGCGGATAGTATCCCTCAGGTTGTCCTCCGACCTCTACACACGCACACACACTTAAATGTGTGCAAACACCTATTAGTCTGCACACATTCAAACACACTCATATTTAAAAAATGCCAATTCTCCAGCCCTCCACTCAAGTTTCAGAATCTTGTCATGTGGGCCTAGGAATCTGCCTTTTCCACATTCGTGCCTAGTCAAGTTTATGAGGTGCTACCAGATGCATCAGCGAGCCAGAAATGTCTAGTCCACTTTCTATGACTGTGGAGCAGCCAGGCGCCGGCCCAGCCTTCAAACAGCTGGCGGGGACGGGGTAAGGGTTTAGGTATCTGGCTCTTTGATTCCCAAACTAGAGCTTCTCTGGCCACAGTGCCCATCTGGGTAGGCTGTGAGGGAGGTCAGGAGCCTTAGATAGAATGACGATGTGGGATGGGACCACGGTCTGCACACGCTGGGGTCAGAGGAGAAAGGGAAAGGCTTGTGATTCTCCTCCCTCCCCTGGACAGTCTCTGTCCGTTTATAAGTGCCCCACTAACCCCACTGTGGCACTTCGTCTTTGAAATGAACGTTCTTCCCAGAGCAGGAGGGGGAGCAGAGGCAGAAGTGATTGGATTTTTCTCTTCCCCTGTTGGTGTGGTCACAGGGATTACGGGGAAGGTTTAAGATTCACTTGGGGCTAAGTCAGCCAGGCTCTGAGAAAGAAGCACACACACACACACACACACACACACACACACACACACACACACACACACACACACACACAACCAGACTGCTGAATCCTGTGGTAGAGAACAAACAGCACAAAAGGGTGGGAGGGAAGAGGGTGGGTAGGATGGAACGGGCCTGCATTTTGAATAGGTGGTATAGGTTCCAGAATGATCTGTTTCCCAAACACTTCTGGTGAAGTTGTACACACAGCGATGGAATGGGGCAGCTGCTTCCCCAACCCTGTGCATTGCTCGGTTTCAGAATCCGAGCATCCTCTCCTCCAGGCATCTGTTCCTGAGAACACGAGCAGGTTCTGCCAAGAGAACTCAAACTGGCAATGGGAGGCTTGAAATATAGAAAAGGAGAGAGGGAGAGAGAGAGAGAGAGAGAGATAGATAGAAACGGAGGAGGGAGGGGGAGAGAAGAGAGAGAGATTTTCCTTAGCTTCTAAGAAGATGCAGCAAGTCCCATAGGAACGTATGGATATTTCCCTGTATTTAGACACCCCTGGTAAAGGTCAAATAATTTAGCCTCATGCTTTTTGATTATCCTCGGGCTAAAGAGAGACACCTCAGCAAGTTAGTAGCTGGCTTCTTCCAGAACGAGGAGGAAAATTCCCTTTCCTCTTTTTGACTTGGAGTGTGTGTAGTCAGCATCTTGGTTTTTTTTTTTTTTTTTTCTGCCATGTTGAGTGACGGTCCAAATGTGGTTAATGGAGTCTGGTAGAAGCTTGTGCTTTTCCAATGAACCCAGCAAGGGCTAAATCGACCAGAGAGCTCCAAAGCAGAGAGGAAATGATTTGTCTGCTTTCACCAAGAGGCTCAGCAGAAAATCCAAGTGAGGGCTGGAGAGAGATGGCTTAGCGGTTAAGGCACTTGCCTGCAAAGCCAAAGGACTCAGGGTGGACTCCCAGGACCCACATAAGCTAGATACACAAGGGGGTACACGCATCTGGAGTTCGTTTGCAGTGGCTGGAGGCCCTGGCACGTCCATTCCCCCTCCCCCCATCTGCCTGTTTCTGTATCTCTCTCTCAAATAAATAAATAAATATTTTAAAAAGAAAATCCAAGTGAGGAGAATAAGGCCAATGGATGGCCCGGGTGCTGTGAGAAAGTGTCCGATACTCCTCAATGCCCTTCACATCAGGTTGGCTGTAAGAGAAGACCCTCCCCCTCCCACAGTGGGCACCTCTTGCCCACTCCAGCCCCAGTTATGTCCTGGCCTCCACACTGTTGAAAGAGGGAAAGGGTAGAAATGGAGCCCTCAGAATCCCGTGCATGGTTAAGTTCAGGGCTTTGGTAAGCTCTCGTGATCTCACACCAAAAGAAATGTCTCCGGTGAGCCCTCCATCTCGAACTCTCCATGATTAAGGAGGATCAGCCACCGAGGTCTCTGTAACCTTGCGTGTGCATCCATTAAAACGCAGAGCACCTTCAGGGAAGAAAGATTCATTTTGGTTGATGGTTTTGGAGACTTCATTCGGTTATCACATGACTCCATGGGCTTGGGAAGGCCATCCTGGGCGGGGTGGGGAGGGGCAGGAGCATGTCAGAGAGGAAAAAAAAATGATTCTCTTCATGAGTGACCAGAAAGTAGAGAGCCACCAGGAAATAAGGAAATTGTCTTGGATAATATACTTTCAGAGCTCCTTCCCTATGACCTAATTCCCCCAGGTAGGCTCCACCCCCCAAATAGCCCCACCAGCTGGAGAATCAGCATTCAGAACATGAGCCTGTCGGGACATCCCATCCTTCATTGTCTTCTATTCCTGTTTTATTTTCCTGGGGTAGGTAGAGTGTGCCCCGTCAGGGAGAAGGAATCTGGCATGGTGGGTGGAAGCGTTTGCTTTTCCCTCTCCCCAGTTTTCCCCTATAGTGCCAGAGGACCACAGAATCCTTTTCAGATGAGCCAACACCGCCTCAGACGTGGTGGTGCCCGCAGTGTGCGCTGGGTCATTTGGATCTGTTCAAATTGGGCTTCCTCCCCCCCCCCACACCCACACACACCAAAGGGTTTTGTGAAATATTGTTGGGATTTTGAACATAGAACCTCAGATTTGGAGGGGCAAAAACAAAATAATTTCTTTAGTTAGTAAGCCAGTGGGTGTGGAGGCTCTGCCTTAGGGAACCATTCCTTTGTGCCAAAAACAACAACAACAACAACAACAACAACAAAAAAAACACCCTAAAGGACCCAGTCTCCCCTTTGCACTGGTACTGGAAGAGAGAACTCACCGTTTCACAATCGTGATTTCCTGCACTGGATTCTGCCAGGGATTTTATTAACGTGGTCACTACGAGTGAGGCTGGCAGGACTCATCCCGGGGGTGCAGGAGTTTGAAGGAAATGTCATGTTGGCCTCAGGGACGGCACATCCATCCTGCCTGTCTATTGTGGAGGTTGAGAGAAAAGTCCTGTAGGAAAGCATCAGGTGCAACCCTGCCTGCCAGACACAGCTTTCCAAACAATCCCACACCTTTTGAGAACGATGCTTTAATAATCTCACATGCTGGGTCGTACAGAAAGCCAAAAGAAAGGAGGATTTTGTTTAGCACGAAACACCATCTGAGGACACGGGAGCCCTTCCATCTCAACCCAGTTCTCTCGTGCTTATGTTGTGTGGGGAATTCATCCAGCCCCTGTCTCTGCACTGCTCCTTCCTCAGCCAGGGTTGGCTTGGCCTTGGTCAGCGTCTTCCCATGATGGCACTTTATGATGATGTGACTCACTGTGTGGCAAAGGAATTTGTCTGTATTATACCTTTTACCTCTCTGGGAATCCTAAAATGTCCTAAGCCTAAAGAACCCTAAAGAAATAACCAGTGGGGATTTATTTATAAATATGATGTAACATGCTTTTTTTTTTTTTTTTTATTTAAGGTAGGGTGTCACTCTGGCACAGGCTGACCTGGAATTCACTATGTAGTCTTAGGTTGGCTTTGAACTCACAGTGATCCTCCTCCCTCTGCCTCCCAAGTGCTGGGATTAAAGGCGTGCAACCACCATGCTTGCCATAAATGTGATGCAACTTAAAAAAATTATTTATATAGTTAGTTATTTGGGGGAGGAGAGAGAGAGAAAGAAGCAGATAGAAATGGGCACGCCAGGGCCTCCATCCATTGCAAATGCACTCTAGACTCATGCGCCGCCGTGTGCAGCTTCTGGCTTACGTGGGTCCTGGGGAATCAAACCTGGGTCCTTAGGCTTTACAGGCAAACACCTTAACCACTAGACCATCCCTCCAGCTCTGACATAACATTTAAGAAGGGGTTGATGGGACTCTTCCCTGAAGGGCCAACTCTGTTGACATCTGCTTTCAGTCTCCTTCAGGAGCTGGAAAGAGCTCAGTGACCACACAGGATGGTCACCAGCAAACCTGTGAAGTTATTGTGATTTGTCCCCCCCCCCCACTGCCATGTTTGAAATTGATTAGGAATCAGTCAGACTGAACCTTAACGACGGCTCTGCTGTCTGCCCGTTTTCTAGAATGCCCAGGACCATTCCTGGTACTAATGCTTCCTAGTAAATGATTGTGCATTCCAGTAACCCCAGTCAAGTATTGAACGCCTGAGATGGTCTGATTTGAAAAGTAACAGGTAGGGTTAGGGAGATGACTCAGTTGTTAAGTGCTTGCTGTGTAAGCATGAGCACCTGAGTACACCCACAAAAGACCTAGGAAATGGGGGCTGGAGGGATGGCTCAGCAGTTAAGGCCTTTGCCTGCAAAGCCAAAGGATGCAGGTTCGAATCCCCAGGACCGATGTTAACCAGATGCACAAGAAGGCTCATGTGTGTCTAGAGTTTATTTGCAGTGGCGGGAGGCCTGGTGTGTCCATTCTCTCTTTCTCTCTCTGAAGTAAATAAATAAAATATATTTTTTTAAAAGGTAGGAAATGGGGGCTGGGGAGATGGTTCAGCTGTTAAAGGCACTTGCTTGTAAAGTCTGCTGGCCTGGGTTTGATTCCTTAGTACCCACGTAAGATAAGACACACAAAGTGGTGCATATGTCTGGAGTTTGCAATGGCAAAGGGCCCTGGCCTGCCTGGTCTCTTCTTTCTTAAACAAATAAATAAATAGTGGGCTATTTTTTTAAGCTAGGGGCAGGAGAGATGGCTCAGCAGTTAGAGTACTTGACTGCAAAGCCTAAGGACTGGGGTTTGATTCCTCAGTGCCCATATAAAGCCAGATGCACAGGGTGACACGTGTGTTTAGAGTTTGTTTGCAGTGGTCCTGATGTACCCATTCTGTCTCTGCCTGCCTCTTTCTCTCTCTCTCTCTCTCTCAAATAAATAAAGTAAATATTTTAAATTTAAAAAGCTAGGCATGGTGGCCCATGTCTGTAACCCCTGTGCTGGGCAGGCAGAAACAAGGGCTTGTGGTTTAGGTAGTCTAACCAAATTGGTGAGCTCTAGATTCAATGAAAGACCCCATCTCAAATAAAAAAAGAAAGAAAAAGGTTTGAGAATAATTGAGGAACACATCCAACTTTAACATCTGGCCGCCTCACAAATGCACCCCCCCACACACACACATGTACACCCACTCATGTATGATAACATGCATACACTTACAGAGCACACACACATACCTAGGACAAAACCAAAATTGAGACAGGTAAAAGATAGTCCAGGAAAGCTATAACACATGCTGAGAAATGTTAACCATAATAAGATCAATTATATTAATAATTTGAAGATATATATGTATATATAATATGTATTTAGTTCTAAGCTTATAAACAATTTCAAAAATGACTCACCCTCCTTCCATTTTATGAGCTATATTTTATGAGCTATATCTAGTTCATTTTCCTCTTCCAAATATAAACCCTTAAAGGTTACAAGCATGCCTATATTTAAGGCAATAAGGAACGCACGAAGTTAGCCTTTTCAGGTATCCCTGTGTCCTCGGGGAAGCTCTCCGAGGGAGTGAGGATAAAATGGACCATGCCTTTGCACCTTCAGAAAACATCTCTTGGGGATCAGCACTTTGATTCCCTGCAGCGCCAGAGGCGACAGGTCCAAGGCTCTCCATGGCGCTTGCCAGAAATACGTGTGGACTGCAGGACAGAGCAAGGGGCTTTGAAGATTGAGGAAATTTGTTGGCCCCAGGACTGTTCACATTATTGCTTTCTTCCTGTACCAACCGTCTGCAGACCCAGAGGGAGAGGCTCCAGCCAAACAGTGGGTCAAATGACAAGTTGACAAACTGACTGTAATTCTAGAACCTGCCATCCCATCTCTGTCTCCCTATGTAGATAGAGGTAGGGGTGAAACCCAGCTTGGAAACAGCTCCCGGGAGAGGGGGAAGATATTGTTACTAATGGTAGGACTGACCTGAATTCTTTCCGCATTTCCTTACGCTGGACACTGGTATAACCATCTGAATCGCTTGCATAGCCACACAGCCACATCTAACAGCCGTGCGCTGATTAAGGCAGAGCCAGTCAAATCAACTAACGTACGCTACGCCCACTGGGTTGAGGATCAGCAGCCAGTGTAGTAAATGGACTCAGAGAGACACCATAACCATCCCTGCTTCTTATCCAGGGATTTTATGACACCAGACCCAAGTAGACCAGCTGAATCTGAGGCTGTATGTGAGCCATGCCCATTTGACTAATGGCAGATTTATACAGGTCGACACATGGGCTCTGTATTCGTCCACTCATCTTCTAAACAAGTGGCTGTTGGCCAGCTGCTACTGCCCATCACAGAGCCCTCAGCAGAGGGGACACAGCAGTGACCAAAGGTCCTACCTAGCACGGATTCTCACCCTGGTAAGATATGCATGCAAGAAAATAGGGGCTCTCCAAGGGAAGCGGAAGGTGCCGGGTAAGGGCAAAGTTAGGGGCTCTTGCTGTCGGAGGAGGGTTCTGGGAAGAAAAGGAAGGAGTAAAAGTTTAGGTTGAGCCAAAGGATAGGTAAAGCTGATACAGTGGAGTTGGCATTGGGTTTGGGAATAGAAAAATGAGAGCTACAACTAACAGGAAAGCGTGCAGTGTGATGGAAAAGAGAAGCTCTGGTCACTCCTGGCTTCCTGAGCTGCCCGGAAGTGGCCTCCCAGCCAATCAGCTCCCTCCTGCTCAAGTCCATGCAAGTCCCTGAACTCGAGTAACCAGTGCACTACACTGGACATGTGTCGGCTTCTTTAGCTACGCAATGTGCTCCCTCCTCCCCGCCCACTATCAGCGGTATTGCCTGCTTACAGACGTCAAAACCATGCCTGCCCTGAAGACCTTAGTGTCATGCTTGTGTTTGTATGGTAAAGAAAGCAACCGAAAACCTAGTTTCTGGAGAGATGACTTGGCTGTTAAAAGGAGCTCACTTGCAAAACCTGATAGCCCCAGTCCGATTCCCAGGTACCCACGCAAAGCCAGATGCTCAAAGTGGAGCATGCATCAGGAAGTCTTTTGCAAGAGGCCCTGGCACTCCCATACTCTTTCCTTCTCTCTGTTTCTTAAATAAATAAATATCTAAATTATGACAACAAAAAAGAAAACCCAGCTTCCACACTGGTCTAATTCAGACGTGAACTTTCCCCAGCAGTACTGAGAAGCACCGGGCCAACTGCAGTAAAGCTCACAGACCCTGCGAACCCACGGACTGTGACGGGGTCTTTCTTCCTTGCCAACTCCTCAGGCACATCTCTGAGGACTGAGGATCAGGGGATCTCTTCACCTAAGACACAGCACGGCACCTTACACCTTCCTAACCAGAATCACTTACATAAGCCCTTCTCTACCCCCGCTTCTTTTTTCTGTGCTTCGCAGAAGGGTCTAGAAGAAATTCTAACCAACAGCCACCTTCTGCATTTTTTTTTCTCATAATTCTGAAACCAGGTAGGTCCACGGGGATATGAGATGACCTAGGAACTGCCATCAAGATACCCTGGGACCCCTTGTGTGTCTCCACTTCATACACCTGCTGTGCTAATCACTCAAGAAAGAGATGGCGTATGCTGCCACCATAGAGAGAAAACTGGGCTCTCGTCACAGAGAAAAAGATTGCATAAACTAGATCGACTGTATACAAATACAGATCAGATCTGACCAGGTCACTGGGCAAAGGGAAGAGAAGAAAGAGCTGGACCATCACACATCCAATCAGATCTGGCAATGAAAGAGAAAATGTATTTTTTTAATTTAGAAAGACCCAGGTGAGAAAGAGAGAAAGAGGGAAGAGGGAGGGAGAGAGAGAATGGGTGCACCAGGGCCTCTAGCCACTGAAAATGAACTCCAGACATATGCACTACCTTGTGCCTTCTGGCTTTACGTGGATACTGGGGAATTGAATCTGGGTCCTTTGGCTTTGCAGGCAAGCACCTTAACCACTAAGTCATAATTCCAGCCCTGTATGTGTATTTTTTTTAACATGAATAGAGCAAGCTGTTACAAGGCCCAAGAGTAATTGCAGAACCCTTGATTTTCCCTAAGCGTTAGTGTCATCTTTGTTGTTTTTGGAGGGTCTCACTTTAGCCTCGGTTGACCTGGAACTCAGTCTGTAGCCCAGTTTGATCTCAGGTGAGCTCCCTTACCTCAGCCTCCCAAGTGCTGGGATTATAGGCATGAGCCGTCATACCTAGCCCAGTGTCTTCTTTATTAGAGCCTGGTACCTGCTAGGACATCCATGCTTCATAAGTGACTTCTGGGGCTGGAGAGATGGCTTAGTGGTTAAGGCGCTTGCCTGTGAAGCCTAGTAACTCAGGTTTGAGTCCCCAGAACCCATGTAAGCCAGGTACACATAGTGGTGCATGCATCTGGGGTTCATTTGCAATAGACAGAGGCCCTGGCAACCCCCCCCACTCACTCACTCAAATAAAAAAATAAAATATTTAAATTATTTCTATCCTTTTCCCCTCAATTTCCTTCTCTGCCTCGTTGCCCCCTGCCCCCTGATAGTAGATTCCCCTTGGTCACACCTGCTGGCATCCACAATTAATTCCAGCTTCTCAGCTGTTGACAATCCTTCCAGCTGTGCTTCAAGAGAAGCGTGATCCATTTGACAGTGTCCTGTGCCTGTGAGTGCCATGGTAGCGTTCCCTCCATGGAGGACGTTGCCCAACAGAAGCTGGCTCCGTGCTTTTCTTGCTTCCCTGTGCTGAGTTACAGCCGCAGTCAACGGCCACTTGTGTGTAGGTCGAGAAGCAATTAAAGGCTTTTGGCTTTGAGCAAGCTGTGGCATGGGGGGGGCAGTGAAAAATAATCATCACCCCAATGATTCCTCTGCCTAGCTGAGCAGTCCACCAATCTTTTGATACCATGATTCACCTGCCTCAACCCTAGTTTCAGGAGCTGCCCTCTGCAAGCCACGCCTGCTCATCAGAGCTCCTGGCTGGCAGTTCAAGGACTCACCCAGGCCATTGTTGCGAGCTGACTCTAGAATGGTGATTAAATACAGTTGTAACATCTGCGCAGTGATCCACGGCATGGTGATGGTATCACATCAAATTAAAATGTGCAAACTTCAGAGACCTCCCAAGGAAGCTTGGCAGCCTCTGTTGCAAGTCTTTTGTTTTATTCTGTGGGATTTATTCTAATCTGAAAATGGCAGCTTTATCTTTCTGTGCACGTCTGCGTGAATGGCGTCTATCTTTAGCTCCTCTGTTCCTACAGGGCAGGAACTTTTATCTCACGGATACTACCAGAGTCTCTCACCGAGCTAATGATAGAAGCTGCTTAAATATTTTTGTTGAGATGATCAAGGGATGGATGCCATCCTTCCTGCTTGCTCAGTACGTACCTCTGCTGGGTGTAAAGCAATAAACGGGGCTCTGAGAAGAGCTATTGTGTGTCAGCCTTTCTCCACGTGATGTCTCTGAGTTTCTGCCATTACCACCACCACCACCAGCAACATCCCCTGAGAAGGTGTTAAAAATGTACATCCTTTGGCCTGACGCTCAAGCAGCTCTGAGGTTCAGACCTTCCAGATAATTCTGGTGCATGCTCAGAGCAGTTACCTTCCCATGGCTGAGACGAAACACCCAGCCAGAAGTAGCTGATAGAAAGAAAGGGTCCATTCTAGCTGACAGCTTCGGTGGGAAGTTTTGTCGTGGAGGGGAAGCATAGCACAAGGAGACAGCTGGGTGTCACATCTTGTCACCTCAGCGGGGAGGAAACAGCAAGAGTGAACTCCCTAGCATTGGCAAGTGGGGCTGGATTATAAAATCCCACGGTCCATCCGTGTGACTCAGCCCCTCTGGCAAGCTTCCATGGCCCAAATGCTCCAGCAGCTGGGGCCTAAGTGTGAGGCTTAATCGCAAACCCTTGGTTCTTTAGGGGACATTCTGCATTCAAACCACCATGTTGCTTATGTGAGAGTCACTGGTCTAAGTCTCTTTTGGACTTGTCACCTCCTCAGATTCATCTCTGTGAAGAGAAACGAGTCCGTAGAGAGAATGGGGACGGAGCTTTCTGGTGGTGTCGCCATGCTCCCGAGCAGCCTGCCTCCTGTATCTTGGGCAGGGCAATGGCATGGGGGCTTCTCTTCTGTCCTTGTTCTTGTTGGTTTGTTTCTGTTTTTCAAGGTAGGGTCTTGCTCTAGTCCAGGCTGACCTGGAATTCACTATGGCCTCGAACTCACAGTGATCCTCCTACCTCTGCCTCCCAAGTGCTGGGATTAAAGGCGTGCGCCACCACGCCCGGCTCCTTGTCTCCTTGTTTTAAAGTAGAACTGTCCGGCAGCTCCAGGAGCCAAGTCATGCATCCAGACCACACGGGGCAGGTGGGACATGAGTGGGTCCTTTCCTCGCTTCCCCACTGAGCGGTCATGCCGAGATAGGAAAGGAGACTTGACCTCTGCACAGCGATGGTAGTGGAAGGTTTGGGCATGGAAGACGCAGGTCAAGGCACAGCTCTGTTCCAGTTGCTTTGAGACTCTGGGAGAACGCGTTAACCTCAGTAAACCTGAGCTTTCCCATTTCAGAGACGAAGATAACTATACCTGCCTTGCCTGTGTCAAAGGACGTTCTGCTCCACTGAGATAGGGGTGAACATGGAGTTTTGCCCAAACTCTCTCACTTCTCCATTGAAGTGACTGCGGATGCTCTGTCGACAAGAGTCCAAGCTTAGAGGGAGCAAAGTACATGATTAGTTTATGAAGTTGATGTCTGTCTGTGCATGTGGACACATGCACGTACACACACACACACACACACACACACACACACACAGGCTGCTCTAGCAAGGATCAGTAAAAAACCAGTTAAGTCATGTCAACATGATGCAGATTTCCCTTCTCCAACCTGGGAGCACGCTCCCCATCCAGTTAGGCAACCAACCTTTGCATGAGCAATTGGCATGCAAATTATGACCAAGGCCAGAGCGTGAGGACCTTTTAGAGACAAAAATCTGAAATGGACCTGCCAAATACAGACAGTGGCAAGAGACCCTGGCATACCCATACATGCATGTGTAAAAAAATAAATAAATAATCTTTTTAAAATTTTAGAAAATTATTTGAGAGAGAAAGAGCCAGAGAGAGAGAGAGAGAGAGAGAGTGTGTGTGAATGGGCATGCCAGGGCCTCCATCTGCTGCAAATGAACACCAGATGCATGTGCCACCTTGTGCATCTGGCTTACATGGGTGCTGGAGAATCAAACCTGGATCCTTGGGCTTTGCCAGCAAGTGCCTTAACTGCTGAGCCATCTCTCCAGCCTAAATAATGGGTGTGTGTATACACACCCACGCACACACATGTATTGGTTTTTTGAGGTAGGGTTTTTCCCTAGCTCAGGCTGACCTGAATTCACTATGTAGTCTCAGGCTGGCCTCAAACTCATGATGCTCCTCCTACCTCTGCCTTCAAAAGCTGGAATTAAAGGTGTGCCCCACCATTCCCAGTTTAAGTAATCTTTGAAATAGAACATTGATGGATATTTCTATGAGCCACATGCATTCTTTCCTCTGCAGTAGTAACAGTAAAACAATGAGATTTTTTTAACCCACTTTTGATGAATTACAAGGGATTGGAAGATGTGGCCTTCATCAACATGTCAACATCAGGACCAGTTTCAGAGCTTCTGGCCAAGCATCCCTGCAAGCTCATTTGCAAATATGTGCCTGCCTGGATTGAGGGAAGAAGCAATGGTTTCTTCCTGAAATAACAGCATAGTTGTCCTTGGGTTATATCTCGCGTGTGTTTAAATTGCATAACTCCTCAAAGGATAAAGCGCATAGTGTCAGTGTCTTGTACGACTTCCCTAATGACCTTTCTTTCAAAAAATATTTATATATTTGAGAGAGACAGATGTAGAGAGAATGGGCATGCCAGGGCCTCTAGCGACTGCAACCAAACTCCAGAAGCATGCGCCACCACGTGCATCTGTCTTATGTGGGTACTGGGTAATCGAACCTGGGTCCTCAGGCATGTGCCTTTACCACTAAGCTGTCTCTCCAGCCCTTTGCTCTTATTCTTTAGGCTCACAAAGTAACACAGATACATGAGCACAGCAACTAGGACTACATTGACAGATACAGGCATATCCTGCCAAGAATCCTAAAGAAGATCAAAATGTGCTGAAATGATGGGAGGAGAGAGGTGTGTGTGTGTGTGTGTGTGTGTGTGTGTGTGTGTGTGTGTCCTCAATGGTAATGGCATGCACTTCCATGTGGATTTGTACCAAAGAAACAATTTTTCAATGCATGCTCCATGTTCTATGCTTAAGCTCAGTTTTTTTGTGGCATGTGCATGTGTGTATGTAAATGTAAATTTCTGCATATGTATGTGTGCAAGGGTGCCTGTACACATGTGTGTAGATGCAGAGCTCAATGGTGGGTATCTTCCTTAGTCACTTTCCGCCTTAGTGTTGGAGACAGGGTCTTGCCCAGAACCTGGTTTGGCTAAGCTAAGCCGGCAAGCTCTAGGGACTGTTTGTGTCCACCTCTCTCACGTTGGGGTTACCACGCCTGGCTTTCTCATGAGTGCTGCAGGTCCCAAGTCAACACCTCATGCTTATGTGGCAAATGCTTCACTCCCTGAGCCAACCCTGCGGGCCTGAAGCTCAACTTTAGCTGGAGAGTCTAAGCTTGAGTGGTCAGAAACCAGCAAACAATACCTTACATTCCTGACAATGGAATATTGACAGCTCGGAAAAGTCACGTGGAATGGACTTGGAAATGGAGCCACAGGCTCAGCATTTGTGATGGGAAAATCGAATGTCAACTTGATAAAAACAAAACCCCCAACATTTCTTTCTTTTGGAGTAGTTCTACTGTGGCGTTCACAGTCACTAACTTGACACAGCAGTGAGTGCATCCCTGTGTGATGTTTACCTTTAAGTCACATACATGACTGCTTGAGAAGAGAGCTTCCATTCTGGTATCTTCTTAGCTTTGCATGAGAGTCCATTTTCCTATATCCCCTGGGCCCAAAGTCATTGCAGATCCCTTGGGTTGAAGTCAGTCCCAGCTTTGCAATATAAACAGCAGCATTCTTCCTGGGCCGCTCATGCCATCCGAGAATTCCAACCACGGAGCCGTGACAGATGGTGCTGCGAGGAAGCCTCCACAGCTATTCCCACATTCCATGCTTTTGAGATGTGTCCCCTTAAGCGATCCCACATGGTCATCCTATGTTGTGGCTTTAAGTAGAACAACAGCAGTGAGAAAGCTTGTAGTGACCACCAATATACGCATCGTCTCTGCCCGTCTCACAAAGGAAAGCTTCGCAGATGTGACTCTCAAGAAACTGCTCAGGGGCTGTGGAGGTGGCTTGGTACATAAAGTGCTTACTGTGTAAGGGTGAATGCCTGAACTCAGAGCCCCAGAACCCACCTAAAAGCTGGACACTGTAGCAAGCAGCTTCAATCCCAAGAGTTGTTCTATCACTTCCATACATACACCCTGGCATGCAAACACCTGAACTCATGCATGTACACACACATACACACAAGAAAGGGAAGGATGAAAGGAGGAAGGGAGAGAGGGAAGGAAGGAAGCAAATGGCTCAGAGGAACCATATATATGACCGAAGCAGGAGAGGAGAGACTTTGGCCAATTAGACCCAGTTCTATGTGAAATTAAGGATGGGTGCATGTGATCATGCCCAAGGTGGTCTTGGGTTCCAAAACCACCCTACATCTGCCTAGACCTGCATTTCCAGAACATTCTCCTCTAGAGCTCCAGAGGAATGGAAAGACACAGTCTTCATTCCCAAACCAACCTTTGGGATGGACCGGGCCCTGTGCCGAGTGTTTTAAGTGGTACTCGGCTCTTAATTAATTATATAAGCAACCTTATAACCTGTTAGGAAGACTTAACATCACATTCCTCTGTTCCTCCACAGGCCTTATAACTGGTACATGTATGTAGACAGTATAAACAAGTGTGGACAACTGAAAAGCAATATGGCTTACTGCAATCTTGTTAAAGAATCCAGAGGAAGACTCCAACTTGTGCAGAACTTCCATGGTTTCTATTAAAATTCACTCTCTCTTTTTAAAAAAAAAATTATTTGTTTGTTTGTTTGTTTGTTTATTTATTTATTTATTTATTTATTTATTTATTTATTTATTTCAGCCAGTGAGAGGGAGGGACAGAAAGGGAGAGAGAGTGAGAATGGGTGCACACAGGGCCTCTAACCACTGCAAATGAACTCCAGACACATGCACCACTATGTGCATCTGGCTTACGTGGGACCTGGAGAATCCAAACCTGAGTCCTTAGGCTTCGCAGGTATGCACCTTAACCGTTAAGCCATGTCTCCAACCCCATTCTCTCTCTCTCTCTCTCTCTCTCTCTTTATCAAATGTAGAGCTTTTAGGTTACATTGATTTGAAAGCTGTAGATATGTCTACATAGATGTCATGGAAACACATGCCTCCATTGTTCCGACTGTCCCATGTTCTAAGGTCATAACACCAGATATAAACTCACCATGGCATTCCTAACAGGCTTATTATCAGCACCCATCGGGGACTAGCAGAAGGGACATGTTCCAGGTAATGAATCTTCATGAACAGCAAGAAATGGAGATGCCATGGCATTCTGCAGTGCTGTGTAATTTGTGACATTTCTTCCCTTCATTTACAATCCTGCCCATGTATAAACAGTAATTTGCTCTTCTAAGCACATACTGTAGTTAGAGTTCTGTTGGGAGCAATTGGTGTTCTTTATCTGTGACATCATGAGCATTTAAAAAACAATAATTATAAATATCCTCCAGGGTGAAAAAAAATAGAAGAATCAGAGTATCTGTCTAGAGCATTTTGTTACTTTTTCTGATCACTCTGCCCGTGTCCTTCCCTGTTCCCATCTCCACATATCTTCTCTGTTTGCCCTTCTCTACTCTCCTCATTTTTTCCCCATCCATCCTTCAAAAGTCAGCATGGGTGCACTTCTCCGTGACACTCTGAAAACATTTCCGCTCTCTGGAGGACCTGGTCTCTGCTCCCAAGATGAACTGTGAGTCTTGTTAACTCTGAGCTTCCAGTTCTGAAATCAGAACATAAGCCCGCGTTGCTTCGCAAGGGACAGTGAGCTGTGGCTTGTGCTTCATCTCCCTCCTCTTTCAAATTCAAAGATGTACCAGTGCAGCCAAGGCTTGGACTGCTCTGGTTGTTTTGAGTGAGTTAAGTTATAATCTCATCCTGGTCATATTAGTTTGTACCATGAGACCTGCACATAAACATATAGGAGGACAAAGATGAATTTGCCAAAGGCATACTTCAGTTTGTAAAATTTGCAATAGCAGTGTGACATGTCCACAGAGGAGACCGTCAGATGACTTATGGAGGATTAATAGCAGAGGAAGCAAACAGAAGGAAATCTGAATACAGAAACCATTTATATTCTTAACATCCAATTTTACCCAGGTTTTTGTAACTCCGAATGCATTTCCCAGTAAGAACTATATTTTGCATGCTTTGGGACTCTCCAGTGAGCTTTTGGAAGTCCATGTCCAGCATAATGTATCAGTGAATTTTAAAAAATATTTCCATTTACTTAATTGCAAGCAGAGAGAGAGAGAGAGAGAGAGAGAGAGCAGGCTTCACAGGCAAGCGCCTCTAAGCGCTGATCCATCTCTCCAGCTCATCTGTACATTCTTTTAAAGACCACAGAATCATGACACTCAAACCCAGAAAAGTGGGTTTGAGTGCCAGCTATAAAACCCACTACTTATATGGCCCTGGGTAAATCCCTCGAACCTTTTTGAGCTTCAGTTTATTTATCTACAAAATTTAGCGTGTGAAAAGATTTCATAAACCAGGCATGGTGGTACATGCCTGAAATCGCAGCCATAGGGAGGCAGCAGCAGGAGGACTGGGTTTAAGCCCAGCATGGGCCATTGGGCAAAACCTTGTCTCAAGCCCTCCCCTGAAAAAGAAAAACGTTTTCTGAACTATACCGTCATTGCTTTTCTCGACTGAAGCCCAGCCCAGGGCTTGTTGCTGAGTCAAAACTCAAAGGAATTTTACTTGATGAATGAAGGGATGGATTAAGTATGTGCTTTACTTCTGTGGGGAAAGCCATCAGCTCACCAGAGACTCATGATTCCTGCAGCCCCACAGTGGTGACTTCAGACCCGAGTCTGCCGAAATGGAGACTTCGCTCACAGAGGTTTCCATGCCATTATCTATAGACCTGGTGTTTCCCCTACAATACTGGCGGATGGATTCCTAGTTGGCTCTTCTGCACAGGCATGATCATGGCCTTGATGTGAATCTTGCCGTCTTTTCAGACGTCTTATCAGGAGGAAGATAAAATCTCATAGGGTCATCGTCGTCATCTGTTTTTAAAATGTTACTTATTTATTTGCCAGCAGAGAGAGAGAATGGATGTGCCAAGACCTGTAGCCACTGCAAACAAACTCCCGATGCATGCACCAGTTTGTGCATCTGGCTTTACCTGGGTACTGGGGAATTGAATCTGGGTCTTTAGGCTTTGCAGGAAAGTGTCTTAACCACTGAGCCATCTCCCCACCCCCACTCACATATACTTTTACACATCTGCACTGTGGGTACCCAATTTGCTTGAGTCAGTCACCAATGAGATATTTGTATATCCAGAACCCAGTTGATACTTCTACCTCTGGCAACTGTAACAATAGGTATCAAAACATTATTTTTTACAGAAAATATATGAATTACAGGGGCTGGGGGACTCTTTGCCTCATCAGCATGAAAACTTGAGTTCCCCAGAATCTTTGGGCTTGGTGACATTTACCTGTAATTTCAGATTTGGGGAGGTAGAGACAGGAGGATCTCTGGAGCTCCCTAGCTGGCTAGTCTAGCCTCATTTTTGTGTTCCACACCACTGAGACACCCTGCTTCAAAAAATAAACAACAAGGCTGGAGAGATGGCTCCCCAGATCCTACGTAAGACAGACGCACAAGGTCGCACATGCACACAAGGTGTTGCATGCATCTGGATGGAGTTCGATTACAGTGGCTGGAGGCTCTGGTGTGCCAATCCTCTCTCTCTCTCCCTCTCTCTCTTTCATTAAAAAACAAAAGGCCAGTCTTTTGGGTTTGCCACACACACACACACACACACAAAAAAAAAAAAAACAGTCTATGACACTTGAGGTTATCCCCTGGCCTACACACACACACACACACACACACACACACACACACACACCTGCACATACATGCTCATAAAAGAAAATGTATGAAATCTAATTACATTTCTATTAGCTCAATGGAAATAGCTGAATGCATTGAAAATAACAAGAACAAGTACTTTAACCGATAAGCTCTTGTATTATTCCCAGAAAGGAGGGAAAAGATAGAAAGTATCTCCAGCTTGGAGCCATGGGGCTCTGACTTTGGGAGTAGACTTTGAGTTTATTTTAACATGACCCCCGATTTTCTAATTACAGTCAGCTGTGCACAAAAAAGACACAGGGTAGAGTCTTTCTAAACCCATCTTCTATTTCAGAAGCCACCTTCTGAAAATCCCTAAAATTTTCCTCATCTTTCTTTTCCCTTCTTTCTTTTTTTTTTTCCTTAAGCAATTGCTGGGTTATTTTGTTTGTTTGTTTGTTTGTTTTTTGTTTTGTTTTGTTTTTTCCTGAGCTCCAAGGGCTGACAGCTGCTCCAGTTTTGCTTGGGGACTTTTTCACAATGTGGATTAATCAATGTTATGAACTGGGTCCGTGGGGTTTTGGGGCTGTAATTGGTTTCAGATGACACTTTGGTAGTCAATCTGCCAAGCAGCCGAATGTTGACACAGCTGAGCAGTTCCAGCTGTTTCCTCTCGCCCCTTCCTCATCCTTCCCTGGACGCTCCATCCTTCCCCTGGATTCTTGAGTGCCCGCTCTCACTGTGACTTTGCTAAACCGATTTGTTATCCCTTCCGCAATTTCTCCTGACTTTTCTCTTCTCTGGTATGCTGTGACTCCCGGCTTCTTGTTCCCTCCGCCCGGTTTTATGTTGCAAAATCTATCTATCTATCCATCTATCTTTCTTTCTTTAGTTTTTTTTTTTTTTCTTGGCTAGTGTAGTTCTAAGGGAATTGATAGTCTTCCAGTCTAAGTTTGTTCTTGTGTGACAATAATCGAGTTTGTTTTTTAAGGGCATGCAGCTACAAATTTAGCTTTTGAATGAGTGCTTGGAATCTATGAATATGTGGTTTCCCAACTGGATGATGATGCATCCTTTTCTTAAATGACCAGTGGCACGTCATTGAACATACGATACCTGCTGTCAGCTCTGTTGGTGCATCGCTGATTTCTCTATTGAATATCCATGTTGAGAAGGAGGCTGGGATGCCAGTATGGCTGCTGCCAACTTGTATGATTATTAGGTAGGAAAAGAAAATGCTGCATCTTGAATCATGTATGGGATATCGAGTTTATACACTGTCCAGGAATGGCTCATAAAATCACTTTCAGAGAGAGAGAGAGGTGGACACTCCAGGGCCTCCTGCCACACTGCAAATGAACTCCAGATGCATGTGCCACTTTGTGCATCTGGCTTTATAAGGATTCTGGGGAATTGAACCCTGGGCCAGCAGCTATGCAAACAAGTGCCTTTAATTGCTGATCCATCTCCCCAGCCGCTCTGGTTTTCAGGAGTTCTTGCTTCCACTCCTTACCCAGTGGAGGAATGGCTTTAACTACTTGCAAGGCTAGTACAAGCTTGGCTATTTTATTGGGTGACTGTTTAGTGACTTTTCTCTTGGCTGTGACAAAATTCCTGACACCAGCAACTCAAGGAAAGGTGGGTTCATTTTGGCTCACAGTTCCAGGTTAAGGCGTGGTGGCAAGAGCTCATGTCAGCTAGTCACACAGCATCCACACAGTTAGGAGAGAGAGAGGGAGCAAGAGAGAGAGATGAATGCAGATATTCAGCTAACTCTCTCCTCCTCATTCAGTTCAGGACCCCAGCTCACGGAATGATGCTGCCCACTGTTAGGGTGGGTCTTCCCCTCAATGAATCTAATCTAGAAAATCCCTCACAGACATGCCCAGAAGCTTGTTTCCATGGTGATGCTAAGCTCCCATCAAGCTGACAAGATGCCCATCACCGTCAAGAAAAGGGCCAGGCACATGTTGGTGAACGTGGCCATTCGTCATAGCTGAGACTCTCCAGGTGGACAGAGTCATTCCGCTCTCCCTGAATGACCCGTGTTCCCGGCATGGAAGCGAACAGCCACCTGCTTGGCCATACTGTGCACGTGGATATCCATAGTGGGTAACTGAAAACTCTGACGTCAAGTCTGTGGTGCCAAAGAATATAGAGCAATTGAACGTTCATTACAAGAATTTGACCAATAAATGACACTGGCATTGTGATTTTTACCCCCCAGTAGTTCCTCCCAGTAAAAGTGCTAATGCTCATGGGATCAAGGGAAGCAGACTCTTGGGTGGAGACAATCTTAGAGGCAGGAAACAAGGGCGGTGTCAATCTGAAAGGAAAACTACTAACAGTACAGTCCTGTAGGCAGTAATTTTTTCTTTTTTTTTTTTTTTTTTTTTTTTGTATAATCATTTGTGTAGTGAAACTCCTAGGTCTTTCTAAGAGGGAGCCAAGTACACTAAAAAAAAAAAAATACAGAAAAGGATTCCTATAAAGAAAGCTTATGGGCAAAATAACTCAAATTGAACTTGGAGATGAACAGCCGACTTATAAGTGATAACCCAGTGAGTGGGTCTGTACATCACTGCAAACATTCCTCCCAAGACTTGGACCAAAATGCAGTTTGGGTCAAGAAGGGAGGCCAAGGGGCTGGAGAGATGGCTTAGTGGTAAAGGTGCTTGTCTGCAAAGCCAACAGACCCTGGGTCATTTCCCCAGTACCCATGTAAAGTCAGATGCACAAGGTGGTGCATGTATCTGGAGTTTATTTGCAATGACTAGAGGCCCTGGCATGCCCATTCTCTCTCTCCCTCTCTCTCCTTCTATCTGAAATAAAATAAGTATTTTTTTTAAAAGAAGGAAGACCAAATACTGAGCATAATTCCGGAGAGCTGACCACTGCCTCCACTCCCTTGTTTAGGAGATATTATTTGAGGACTTTCTCTTTTTTTTTCAATATATTTTTTTATTTATTTATTTGAGAGAGAGAGAGAGAGAAAATGGATGTGCCAGGGCCTCTAGCCACTGCAAACGAACTCCAGATGCTTGTGTCACCTTGTGCATTTGGTTTACGTGGGTCCTGGAGAGTCAAACTGGGATCCTTTGGATTTGCAGGCAAACGCCTTAACCCCTAAGCCATCTCTCCAGCCCCTATGTGAGGACTTTATGTGAATGAATAGGAGGAGCAGACGTTGATGTGTCACTGAACCATATGGAAGGTGGAAGGGTCATTTGGCCAGGCCACGAGTATCTCTCCTAAGGAGCTTTGCGGGGATCGGGCAAGGCTCTCTTGGCAAAGTGGCGGTGAGACCCGGATCCGTATGACTCAGCTAGACTAGGCAGAGGGAAGCTGAGGCTGTGAGGCTGATGTTATGCGGAGCACGCAGCACTCATGAATCAGTAGCGCTGCACTGAGATGCTTAGTGCCTGCCTTGAAGGTTTTGATGGGCCATGATGTGACCGCCCAGCAGGAAACCTTAACACAGATTCTGTGGGGAGGATTCGTCCTCAACTAAGGCTGCTGGATGATGGAACCGACATTTGGAGGGCCTTTTGGATAGTAACATTATTACTAGTCTGCAGCACGTCTTGAATCCTTAATTAATTAATTAATTAATTAATTTTTTTTTTCCTCAATGGGACTCTTGTACTGCCAAATCTGAAGTTCTGGGAGCGCTGAGTGATTCTTGCCCGGCTCTGTTAGGGCAGAGCTGGGGAGAGCAATGAGCAGCATTACGCGGGGCAGACAGTGAGGTAAGGAACTTGGGGAAGGCTGTCAGTTCCCACTCAGCGATCTCACTTCATGGACATGCTAGAATTCTACTTCGGTACTGGGAAAGGGAATGGGAAGGTTGGGGTAGTAGCTACTCTTGATATCGAACAACTAGGGGAAGCTCAGGAGCCTGAACTTGGGGAGCAATGTTCTCTTAGCCAGCTGCATGGCTTCCATGTTGAATCTCAAAGAAGTCTCTCTCTCTCTCTCTCTCTCTCTCTCAGCATGGTTCAAGGACATTAGAGGAATTTGAGGAGACTGTGCAAAATAGCACATCCCTGGGCTCACAGGTAGACCCATAGACTCAACAGGGAGAGGGTGAGGCCACCCGTATGTATGTGGGGGGGGGGGTCAGAGGACAGTTCAGGTAATGGTCCTCGCCTTGTACCTTGTTTAAGGCAGGGTTTGTTTATATTGCTCACTGCTGTGTTCTTAAGATAGCTGGCATCTCAGCTTCTGAACTATTCTCTTGCCTCCATTTCCTTTCTTGCCGTCGGTGTGTTGAGGTAACAGCATGCAGCTTTATTTACATCCGATCTGGGGATCTGAACTCAGATAGTCAGGCATGTGCATTTGGTGCTTTGTCCACTGAGCCATCTTCCCAGCCCAGGTCTACCTTACTAGCTGGCTCTCCAAGTATGCTCCCAGTATACCTGAGTTACAGCCCAGCCATAATGAGATGTAGCTCACCAGTTTCCTCTCAAGGCAATGAGAATGGGCCATGAACACACACATCTTTGCAGCGGTAAAGAACTAGTGAGGGCCAGAGACATGGCTTAGTGGTTAAGGTGCTTGCTTGCAAAGCCTAAGGACTCAGGTTCGACTCTCCAGTATCCACGTAAACCCAGATGCACAAGCTGGCACATGTGTCTTGTAGCAGACAGTTTCAGGTTCACTGAGATGAACTTCCAGACCAGGCATAGTTATGGAGGAAGGGATTTATTGAAGCTTACAGATCCAGGGGAAGTTCCATAATGGCAGAAGAAGCTGGCCTGCTCTTACAGGACCAGGCAGAGACAGAAAGCCAAAAGCCAAAAAAACCACACAGCACAGCACACTTCAGGAACTCCAGCTAGGCACACTTTGCATATCTTTAGATTGAAATCTCAAACCCACCACTGCACCTTAAGATCTGCATAGTGACACTGCCTCCAGCCAGGTGGCTGCAGATGCAAACTACAAACTAATAAAACACTGAATATATTGGAGGCCATCTATTCAAACGACCACACGTCTGGAGTCTGTTTGCAGTAGCTAGAGGCTCTGGCACACCCATTCTCTCTATCTGCCACTTCCTTTCTCTCTCTCCCCTTCTCTCTGTCAAATAAATAAATAAAATATTTTAAAAACTGTTTCAAAAAAAGAACTAGTGAGGGCTGGAGAAATGGTTTGGCAGTTAGGGTGCCTGCCTGCAAAGCTAAAGGACCCAGGTTTGATTCCCCAGGACCCATGTAAACCAGATGCACAAAGTGGTTAGAACCCCATCTGGGGTTTGTTTGTAGCACTAGAGGCCATAGTGTGCCTGTTCTCTCTCTCTCTCTTTTCTCTATCTGCTCCCCCCCTCAAATAAATAAATATTTAAGAAAAAAAATTTAAAAGAACTCGTGAAATGGGTGGCGCTTAAGAAGGCGCAGACTATAATTCTTGGCTGCACATTTGGGCAGACTGTGGCTGTGTCGTGCGCACCCCAGCATGCATGTGCCTGTTTCCTCAGTAATGCCATGGGAATCGGCCATCTTTCCCTTCAAAATGAGATTTTGTTAAGTACCCTCTCCCTCGATACTCCCTGCCTGAGGCACAGGGCTAATGGCATAACACGGACAACAGGCCCTGTCATTCTAGCCTCTAATTTTGGTTTAGAAAATGTTTAGTGTTGACTTTTGCCACCACAGCTACCCTTGAGATGGACTCTGGAATGTCATAGCTGGAAGAGGGCTTGATTAAAAAAAATATATTTATTTACTTGCAAGCAGGCAGAGAGAGAGAGAAAGAGATGGATGGAATAGGTGCACCAGAGCCTCTTGCTGCTGCGACTGAAGTCCAGATTCACGCACAACTTTGTGCATTTGGCTTGTGGGTACTGGGGAATTGAACCCAGCCATCAGGCTTTGCAAGCAAGTGCCTTCAACCGCTGAGCTATCTCCCCAGCCCCTGGGAGCGGCTTTAGAGGTTAGCTAGTACATGCTGTGTTTGCGCTTCTTTCAGCACAGAAAGAGAGGCCCCAGTGCTGTAGGTGCACTGGGATTTCAGGTACATGTGTTGCTGCATCCGGCTTTACGTGGTTTGGGGGATCCGAGATCTGGTCATGGTGCTTGCCCAACAAATGCTTCACGCACTGAGCCAGCTGCCCAGGCAACAGTAGTTATTTTATATATATATAATAATAATAAAAAAAATATATATATATTGAGCACATACAGCGTGCCAGACACTGTACTGAACACCGTGTATGTCAGTCACCCAGCTCTCTCTGGGGTCCCCATTAAACACCGCATCTGAGAGACTAAGCTGCCAAGGTCAAGGATGTTTCCGAGAGTACACAGTTAGTGAAAAGGAGATCCAAGATCCCTCCCAGGATTTTACTTCATACTTTGTGGTACAAGTACAAAGTTCAGATAGCCTTGCACCAGTCAGATAACATTCAGAGAACTAAGACAATGTACACTAAACATTCATATCAAGTCCTGGGTAACTTTCTGCTTTATCAAGTTTCCGTGGAACTCTGGTATGTTCTCAATGAATCCAGTCTCTGTGTCTTTGCAAACACTTTCTTTTGCACAAGCTTGCTTTCTGTAAAAAGGAAGCTAATCTGTAAGAGAAGTAAGAGAGTCTGTGTTTCTCTGGTGGACTATGGATGCTTCGTGGGGCCCATCAAAACCCCACAGTGAAGCCGGGCGTGGTGGCGCACGCCTTTAATCCCAGCACTCGGGAGGCAGAGGTAGGAGGATCGAGGTGAGTTTGAGGCCACCCTGAGAATACATAGTGAATTCCAGGTCATCCTGGGCCAGAGTGAGACCCTCGAAAAACCAAAAAAAAAAAAACCCACAGTGCAAGGAGATGAGATGTTGTCAAGTCTCTGAGGGGAGGCCTGCTCCATGCCTGTGGGAGCCACGAGGAAGCGTGTTGTTGATCATTGAGTGTTGTGAGGTGAGTCCAGCGTTTGCATCTGTGTCCCGTAGGTCAGCAAACACACGGGGGCGGGGGGGGACACACGTGTTCTCTGAGCCCTTACTCCTCACACTTTACCTTAGTCTTTTTAAAATCAAAACTTTTTTTGGGGGGGCACTGTGGATCTTAGTCTCAGATAATATATTCAAACTGTAAATTCTATTATTTTCAAATTTGCATGGTAGGTTAGGAAAAAACTGACATTAAGTGGGTTGCCTTATTCTACCACGTGATTCATCTTAGACTCCTGTGGGGATTATCTTCTAGGCATCAGAAGTGAGCGTGTATACTTACACACACCCACTCGAGGATGGGCGTGACTTTTCTAATGTGGACACAGAGCTCCCGGGGTGCCCCCTGCAGAGCTGGGAGGGGAGAGTGTCACAGATGTCAGTCACTGCTTCTGTGTCTGCCCTTTACAAGGAGCGCATCCATTAATATGCACACAGTATGCAAATACTGCCAGAGACTTCTGGAAGCTGCTCACCTGAGACGCCGTGGACTCAAACGTGCCTGCCCGACCTATATCCAAGCTGTTCGCGGCTGCCTGAAATGCCCTCCCTGCCCTTCCCCGCTGGGTTCCTTCCTCCCATCTTTCAACACTTCCCAGAAGGGCTGTGCTCTAGGAACTCTCTCCAGACTTCATCCAGCGTCGTGGACAGGCCAAGCACGATGGAAGAAGTCCCCTTGGAAGTCACACAGCCTTCAGGGCCAAGTGCACTTGGTAAAGAGGTGGCAGTGGCCCTTGGGTGAGCTTCTGGCTGCACCGGGCAGTATTTCCTCTCAGCTCATTAGCATTTACTGAGGACTTACTCTATGCCAGGTGCTTCTCGAATGAAGCATCACACCCCTTCCCTTCCCAGGCCTTCTGTGCTCAACCACAAATGCACTGGTTTAAATTTCCTTTTAATTCTTACAATCAGAGAGAGAGAGAGAGACTTGTCAATGTGAATTATTTTTAATAAACCTAGGGATGGGTAAACTAGGAAAATATTCGGGGCTGGTGTTTAAGAATACTGCCCTGTCATAACATTCCCCATTCACTGCGTGATGCTAACACGTGATAGATACATGTAACATCTTCATGTCAGCCCTGCCCACCGACATCTGTGATGGTAGATTCCAGGGGGCCAGGAACAGAACCCCACCTCCTCAATGATTGTAAGGCTATCTGCTTTTGGAAGCAGGCATGACGTTGTTGTTGTTGTCGTCGTCATTAATACTGGATTTCAGCCATTTGTTCCCTTTCAATACAAAGAGTGAGGTGTTCTGACCCCTGGAAGAATCCCCATGTGCTCCTTGAGGAGAGAAAGCAGAAAGTCCAACGAGGAGACCACTGTGTCCCTCAGCTAGGACCAGAGCTGGGAGAGCTTCTCTGGAGCGTGGGTGGGGTCTCTGCCTCCATCCCCTGCAGTGGGCCCAAGGGCTGCCCCTCCCTCCCGCCCTGAAGCCACTAAGGGAAGACCTGCATCCCGTGCCTGCTAGGAGGGGGTGTTGTCATGGCAACCACTGGGGACCAGGCCAGGGCAAGGGAGGAGAGCCAAGAGGAACATGTGACACAGGAACCTGGATCCTAGGGCCTCCTGGACATGTTGATCAGGTGCTCACTTTCGCAGGGCAGGGCGCCAGGCATGGTGGAAGAGCCTGCGAACTGTGAAAGCTGTCACTCCCTGCAAGGACTTAGCTTCCTTACACTTCACTCACCAGTGCTCATGAGAGCTGCAGCCATGCCCTTCGCTCGGGGTGGGGCCGCACCAGGTAGTAATCCTCTCTGCCTCTGTGGAACCAAGAGTCGGGTTGTACTTGTCATAAAGGGCTTTTTTTGTTTGTTTGTTTTCCTCTGAAATGTATTTTTATCCATCTGTTACCTTTTCTGAATTATTATTATTTTTTGCCAAAAATCACCAAATCTCTTTTTCTAAATATTTTTATTTGTTTATTTATGAGAGAGAATGAGAGAGAGAGAGACACCAAACCCTCTAGCCATTGCAAACCAACTCCAGATGCATGCGCCACCTTGTGCATCTGGATTTATGTGGGTCCTGGGAACTGAACCCTGGTTCTTAGGCTTTGCAGGTAAGTGTCTTAACCACTGAGGATCTCTCCAGTCCCACTACCCACTTTCATTTTTCTTCTTGATATCATCTCTCCTTACCCAGGTATATCAGTTCCTCTCTCACTGTGGGGACAAAATACCTGACCAAAAAATTTAGGCAAAGAAAAGTGAATTTTCACGGCAGGGCCAGCATGGTGGGAGCAGACAACCAGTGTCATATCGTCACCTCGGCAGGGAGGACGTAAAAAGAGCAAGGAATACAGCTGTTCAGGTTAATCTTCTCCTTTTGATACATTCCAGGACCCCCAGACCATGGAACGACATGGCCCACAGTTAGATGGGTCTTCTAGTTAATCTAGAAAATCTCTAGCAGACAGGACAAGAGATTTTTCTGCACGGTGACTCTAAATCTTGTGGTGTTGACATCCAGAGATTAACCATCACACTGTAATTTCAGCCTAGTCCCTTTTTAGTGACAGGGCTGGAAAAGAAAACAGAGAAGAATCTTTTATTCTAGTTCAAAAACAGCAGGACATCCTGGCCTCCAGTTTCCCAGGTTCTGCTGACACGTGTTGCAATGGTGTATCATAAAGCAGAGTATGACATCAGGAAAGTGACCATCGCTTAGACCGTGGTTATATGACGAACGCATGCACTCTGGTGACTCTGGTAGGCAGGGAGCAGAACGTGGACGTGACAATTAAAGCACATTGTCCCTTAGCTGAGCCAGCATCAGTTAAGATATGCAGAGAGTATTTTCCAAGGAGGATGTCTGTGGACGGCTCGGCGGGCCTGCCTCTGAAGGGCTTCATTCTTCACTCTTCTGGCTCTGCTGAAACATTAGGGTCCCCCTGTTCCCACTGCCCTGTGGAGGCGTGTCCTGAGATTCACCCACTGGCCCTGTTATGTTCTTGGGAAATCCATGTGACCTCATAGCTGCAGTGTTCTCCAGCTCATTGGAATGAGAGAGAGAGAGAGAGAGAGACATCAAGACGTTAGATGGAAGATGCAGGAATCATTGCGTATTATTGGAAGGGCTGTTGTGGTGGCTGGTCTTTATAAAGAAATGACCACGTTTTCCCAAATTTTAGCATTACTTATGTCATGAAAATGTCATATCACCAGTACATAGCGGGACATGGTGGTACATGCCTTTAGCCCCAGCACTCAGTTGAAGTAGAAAGATCACTGTGAGTACAAAGCCAGCCTGAACTATAATGAGTTCCAAGTCAGCCTCAGAAAGAATGAGAACCTTCCTTAAAAAAAAAAAAAGTCACATCACCATAATTTCATCTTTAAAAAATCTGGAGCTGGGCATGGCGATGCATGCCTTTAATCCCAGCACTTGGGAGGCAGTGGTAGGGGGATCACCATGAGTTTGAGGCCACCCTGAGACTACATAGTAAATTCCAGATCAGCCTGGGCTAGAGTGAGACCCTACCTCAAACCCCCCCCTCAAAAAAAATATTTCTGGGGCTTAGCTGTTAAGGTGCTTGCCTGCAAAGCTTAAGTACCCAGGTTCTTTTCCCCAGGACCCATTTAAGCCAGATGCACAAGGTGGTACATGTATCTGCAGTTCATTTGCAGTGGCTGGAGGTCCTGGTGTGCCCATTCAGTCCCCCTCCCATCTCTTTCTCTTTCTCCCAAATAAATCATTAAAATATTTTTAAAAAATCTTTCTGTGCTAGAGAAATGTTTCAGCGGTTAAGGTGCTTGCCTACAAAGCCTAAGGATTGAGGTTCGATTCCCCAGTACCCACATAAATCTAGATGCACAGGTGCTGCATGCATCTACAGTTTGTTACCAATGACTAGAGGTCCTGGCATGCCCATTCTCTCTCTATCTGCCTCTCTCTTTCTCACATAAATAAATATTTTTTAAAACTTTCTATTGACAGCCTCCATACATACATACAATTATACTTTCTTTTCCAGCTTTCCATCTCATTTGTCTGAGCTTTCTTTTCAATGCAGTGTGTAATATCATGTGTTAAGATACAAAGCAGTCAATCCTAGAAGTTGGGACAAAGCAGCCATGTGAATGTGACCATTGTCCTGGTTGCCTCCACACAATTTCGTCCTCTTCCCAAGTTCACCCTGCAACACCTAATTACTCTATAAATTTTTCCTGACATTCTTCAAATTATTTCCCTTCCTTGCTTCCACTGGACCTAAACTCAGTGTCTTTCTCCCTCCTCGAAGTATTATTTCCTTTGCTTTCATAAACTTCTGAAATGACTTCCTTAAAACCCATCCCAGGCCTCCTGCAGAATGAAAGTTCCATAAAGCATATCCTTCCTCCAGAGCTTGCTGCCCTGCATGTTTTTTGTATACTGCCTCAGCGAGGGCTCAAGAGAACTCCCAGCCACTCCCAGCCTCCACAACTTCAGACAAAACTCCAAAACACCCAGTGTGGTGATCGCCTCCTTGCTTCCCTTTTTCCTTCCTCCTTCCTTTCCTTGCTTATTTTCTTCCTTCACCCTTTCATTTTGGAATAGGATCTTACTATAAATAGCTCACGATAACTTCAAGCTAGACATCCTCCTGCCTCAGCCTCCTAAGTGATAAGATTTCAGTGTATGTCACTGACACTTGGCTTGGTTATAATTTTTACTTTTTTTGTTTTTTCATTTTTTGGTTTTTCAAGGTAGGGTCTCACTAATCTCAGGGTGGCCTTGAACTCATGGTGATCCTCCTACCTTTGCCTCCCGAATGCTGGGATTAAAGGCGTGCGCTGCCATGCCCGGCTTTTGGTTATAATTTTTAATGCTGCCTTTATATTTTTCAATGCATACCTGAACTCTATGTATCAATAATGTGTGCTCAGTCAGCATAGAGTGGTAGGGATTGCTAGAGAGGGACATATGAAGGGTACAGCATCTGGAGTTCATTTGCAATGGCTGGAGGCCCTGGCACCTCCATTCTCTCTCTCTTTCTCTCAAATAAATACATATATATTTTAAAACTGTCTAAAAAAATTAAGAAAGAGTTTTAAAATGTTGGTCTCACTCTTTGGCAGTACAAAAATCTGCTTTGGGAAATGGGACATGTTTACATGAAATTATCACTGAGAACATGTAATTAATATGAAGTGAGCAGTGTAAGCAATAAACATAAAAATTCAACGAGGGAACCCTTCCAATGTGAGATAAGGGAGAATTAAAATTGCAGCCTGGGGCTGGAAAGATGGTTCAGTGATAAAGGAACTTGCCTGCAGAGCCTAATGACCCAGTATGTACATAAAGCCAGGTGTACAAAGTGGCACATGCATCTGGTGTTCGTTTGCAGTGGCTAGAGGCCCTGGTGCACCCATTCTGTTTCTCTCTATATCTCTCCTTCAATAAATAAATAAATAATAAAAAAGAACTTCCTAAAAAGAATCATTGGCTGATTAGACCCTTAGGCTTCATACATGGCCAAAGCACATCTCCAGCTATCAGATGGTTGTTTTCTTTTGTTTGTTTTTGTGGTGCTGGGGATGGATGTCCTTGGGGACAGTTACTGAGGGAGGGATCCCTGGTTTGTGTTTTTGTTGTTGCTTACAGATGGGGACCCACTCCATAGCTCGGCCTCTTCCTGCTTCTGCCCCTTGATGTGTGGCATCAGGATGATGTGTGTAACTCACCCGGTGCCATTCCTTTCTGGTCACCATCTCCACACTCAACCTCCCACTCTCAAAACAGCCCTTACCTGTTCCCATCCACTCCTCTGCCCTTGACCTCAAAGGCCTCCTCACAGTCGGCTTGACGTCTAAGCCATTTGTTGCAGCCTCCGTGACTCCTGCAGCCTGTGAGGGGACACATCATTAATCTAGAACATACCGATGCTCATGGGAACAAGACATGGGGGACCCCTAGACATTGAACTTGTTATTGATTGCTTCTTTCTTTGAAACAGACTTCTCCGTGTAGCTTGGGCTGCTTCCCCCGCCCCACCTGCGCTCCCAAAAAACATATCTGTGAATGATCTTGGTCTCCTCCTCCCAAGTGCAGGGATTTTAGACTGCAGTTATGCACCAACACTGCAGGTCACTCCCTGTCCTCTAAGCTTCTTTGTTTGTGGTGTTCTGAAGGAACGGATGCTCTTCAGGAGCCTGTGCTTCACAGGGACCCTCAGCTTGATGACTCATAGTTAGTAAACCTGCAGGATAAGGGAAGTGACAGAGTAGAATGGTGACCTTGGGCCAACCTTGGTATTTTGGCATGGTTTTCCTCCCCTCAGTTCCCCCATTTAGGGAGAAATGGAAGAGGCAAAAGAAAGAAAAGAAAAAAAGGAAAAAAGAAAGAAGGAAGGAAGGAAGGAAAAAGAGAAAAAAGAGGGATGGAGGGCTTAGCAGTAAAGGCACTTGCCTGCAAAGCCAAAGAACCTCTGGTTTGATTCCCCAGGACCCACATAAGCCAGATGCACAAGGTAGCACAGTAGCACATGTGTCTGGAGTTCATTTGCAATGGCCAAAGATCTTGGGGTGTCTATTCTCTCTCTCTCTCTCTCTCTCTCTGCTTCTTTCTATCTCTTTCAAATAAATAACTAAAAAGAAAATAAAAAAAGAAAACCACAGTTCTCAGTTTTACATACTAAAGAATATTATTAAAAAAAGAAAAAGAGCTAGGTGTGGTGGCACAGGCCTTTAATCCCAGCACTTGGGAGGGGGAGGTAGGATTGCGTGAGTTCAAGGCCACCCTGAGACTACATAGTGAATTCCAGGTCAGCCTGGGCCAGAGTGAGACCCTACCTTGAAAACAAAAAAAAAAAAAAGAACCAAGAGGTTGATACAGATAGCTGTGCTTTGACGCTGACGGTGAGTAGGGCGATGTCAGAAGAGGGTGTGTTGGCGTGAGCGCAGGCAAGTGCTCCTTGGTTGTTGACTTTCATTACATGACAGCATTATCCGCCGACTTCAAGTCTCATGTGCCGTCAGTTGAAAAATTCCTCATGACATCGAAAGCAAGGCCCAAGGCACTTGCCTTGGCCACAGGACATCGTAACCGTGATTATTCCGAGACACCCTGGCAGGAGGACCACATGGGAGCAGAGGGGCTAGAGGTCAAATGTCGTACATGTCTGCATTTGGAGGCCTGACAGTCAGCCACAGCATTCTGTCTTCTCATCCCGTGTCTCCCTTTTCTGCCGGAACATTAAAAAGCCAGGTGTAATGAAGTGTGCAGGATTGCATCAGACGTGGGCTGGAATACTTGGGTTTTGTGTGGAATTGGCGGGGAGTGTGTGTGCTCGCGCCCCTGTGCCCTCTTCCTCTGGCTGTCTGGTCCGAGGACACCTAGTAGGCTGAGGCACCCTCGGGTGTTTGGGGGAGAGCCGTGAAGGAGGCAGGCGACTTTGATGTGCTCACCTACCAAAAATGTCACATCGTCATTGGTTCTGTTGTTTCACACTGAATGTGAAAGGTTCCCTAGAAGGTTAATTTCAAGTCTTGTCAAACAGGGATCATTAAAGGCGGCACCTTTTCATGACATACCTTAAAAAACAGCCAGGGGCCATGAGGGCCAACAGACGCAAAGGTTGAGCAGGACAGATGCTGTCAGAAGACCTTTGGAAAAATCACAAGAGGCATTTTGATCTCTACTCTGTAGGAAGGAGTGAACAGAGGCTATTCATAAGGAGCCGAATTCTCTTTCTTTCTTTTTAATTTTTGCATGGGTCTATGCATATGTGTTTATGTGCATGTGGGTACATACGGGTGGATGCCAGAGGTTGGTTTCAGATGTCCCGCTTCACAGCTCTCCACTTTATTTACTGAGGCAGGATCTCTCACTTGAACGTAGAGTTCACTAATTTGTCTAAGTTAGTTAACCCCCTTCCCTCCGGGGATCCCACGTCTCTTCCACCCGAGGACTGGGATTCCAGCAGACCCACCATGCCTGTTCAGCATTGATATGAGCGCTGGGGATCTGAACTCAGGTCCTCACACTTACGTGGTGAATGCTTTATCCACAGAGCCATCTCCCAAGCCCCTCATCAGGTTCGTCCATCTGTACTCTTCAGAAGGAAGCAATAGTGATTAAAATCTAATCTGCTGAAGGAAACAGCGTGGATATCTGCCCTTTTTATCATTAAAATCGGGCCATCTACTTTGGGACTGATTTTGCTAATTATTTTTCATTCATTGCTTTTATTCCAGGGTACAGAATGCCCCCCCCCTTTTTTTTCCAAATGGCTTTTGTGTTTCTGTTTGTTTTGATTCCTAGGGACTGTGCTTAGATGACAAAACACCAGATTGAAAGATGGTCCATCTGGCATCTTTGGCTTTGAGGAAAGTCAGTTTGAATCATATCTTGGTTGATCCAATATGGAATTAACCATATTCCACACTCCCAAATAAT